>SKCR01027546.1:0-600000 GCA_019454045.1 Zanthoxylum bungeanum | reverse complement strand
ATTAAGCACGAAAAATATATAACAATCTAAACATAAACGTAAATTAAACTCCTATTGTAAAAGAAAAATAACTAAATCATGCCGAAAGAAATAACATAATCATGCTTAAAAATAAATAACATACTAGACTAAATCATGCTCGAATACAAGGTTGGATGAAACGAAATATTTGTGTCTCTCAAGTGGTACGTGGCATTGTATCCCGAGTGCAAACCGCAATACCGTCCATTCGAATTCGGCTACGTAATTTACGTCCGAGTTTCCATCCGATATACCGCAAGAGAGAACACATATTCCGTTCATCCGGAAATCACATCATGCACCAATCCACAATACTCATACGAAATAAAGTAATAAAAAAAATAAAAAAAATAAAGGAGAATGAATAAAAAAGGGTGCCCTCAGGTCTAACCTCTTTAGTCGTCTCTCGAAAGTGTGGTATTCGGTTGTTGGAAGGGTTGATGCTCCGTAACTCTTCCGGTTCACTGGTTCAACATTTTCCTTCACTGTTTCACTGTTTTGGCTGCTATTTTTTTACTCCGTTTTGTGATGTTTCTGGTCACGGTTTTGGCTTACTGTTTTACGGTAATGTGGGACTGTTTCAGGCGATATTTTCGGTGGTCGGGGGCTGTGTTTTCTGTGTAATTTTTGGTGATTATGGACTGTATTTTCAGTGCAGTTTTCGGTGATCTTAAGGGTACAATTTACGGGACTATTTTACGGTGTTTTGAGGCACGGTTCATGGCAGTTTTGTGAAGTGATTTGAGGCAGTTTACTGGGCTTTATGGCATCAATTGGGGCTGCTGGTTAGGGGGCTTTATGTGTCAATTGGGGCTGTTTGTGTAGGGGCTTGTGGCGTTGAATTGAGGGTTGTATTGCGTGAAGGTATGGTTGGTCATGGGGCTTGTTACGTGAGTGGATGGCTGGTATGGGGGCTTGTTACGTGTTAGTGCTTGGGGACGTAGAGAATGATAGTTTGCGTGAATGGTTTGGGGACGTTTTGAAGGCTATGTGTGACGTGAGTGGACTGTGTTGCGTGAGTGGCTGAGTGGGCTGTGTTGCTTGCTGAATGGGCGTGAGCTCGACTGGTGGCGTTAAGGGTGTTGATGCTGAATGAAGGGCTGTTGGTTTGTGTTGAAAGGGCGTTGATGCGTGAAACAAGGGTTGCTGAGTGGAGTATTTGCGTGAAGGGGCTATTTTCTTTGTGTTTTTTTTTTGTGAGAATGAGGTAGGGGTTTGATGTGTTGGTGAAGGCTTCTTTTTATAGGCAAAAGGATGGGAGCTATCCTTGTTTGAAAAGGGAAAGGATTTGTGTAATTATTGGAGATATTTTTAATTAGTGTGTGATAAGGAAAAATCTTTTAATTAGGGAAGTGATTTGATTTAATTTGATTTCTTCTCTTTTAGTTAGGGATATGATTTGATTTAATTAGGAATGGGATCCATGGGATTTCTTTAATTTAGGAATGGGGTTTGGCTTGATTTATGCATGTGTTTAATGTGTGTTTTGGTTAATTTAGAAGGCTATGGGCGTGTACTTACGGTTTTGTGCGTGTGGGCTTGGTCCATTTGGGCTTGGTGTGTGACTTGCGAAGGTTTGGGCTAAGGGTGTGTTTTGAAATAGAGGTCCAACAAGCGAACCCGAAGCTAATCCAGCGAATTAAATCCAACATAAATGTCAATTCTTGACTCTTCCCTTCCGACGTCCGTTTCCCGCGGCTTCCACAATTAAAGAGGTATTGTCTCTATGCGAGACTCATCATCGAGACTTATATGCAAAAATGCAGTGCCTACAGTCACCCCCACTTTGATGGGACTTGTGTAGTGTGTGACAATGACAATCCTATCAAAGTTTATGCAATGCATTTTTACTTACCTGGCTCGCCAGCTGCCACTTGACTTGCATGTTGCTTTGATTTGAGTTGATTTTGTTGCGCCATACCCATCGTGCTAAACCCCATACCCGAGGTGTTGCGGTTGCGTCTCCATACCTAGAGTGTCGTAATAGTGTCTCCATACCCGTGTGCCGTACCTGGCATGCTAAACCCCATACCCGAGGTGTCGTAGTTGTGTCTCCATACCCAGAGTGTCGCAATAGTGTCTCCATACCCGGAGTGTCGTACCTGGCATGCTAAACCCCATACCCGAGGTGTCGCGGTTGCGTCTCTATACCCAGAGTATCGCAATAGTGTCTCCATACCCGGAGTGTCGTACCTGGCATACTAAACCCCATACCTGAGGCATCGCTGTAATATCTCTATACCCGGAGTGTCGTACATGGCGTGCTAAACCTCATACCCGAGGCGTCGCTGTATATCTCTATACCCGGAGTGTCGTACCTGGCATGCTAAACCCCATACCCAAGGCGTCGCTATAATATCTCCATATCCGGAGTGCCGTACCTGGCATGCTAAACCCCATACCCGAGGCGTCGCTGTAATATCTCCATAACCGGAGTGCCGTACCTGGCATGCTAAACCCCATACCCGAGGCATCGCTGACCGGCGTAAACACACACATATAACGCAAGCATACATATCGTTCAAGTAGTATAAAAAGTATCGATCCCACGAGGACTTAATATCTAAACTATTAATTTTATGAGGTCAAATGATTACTAGTATCTAACAGGTTGATTGATTGATTTGAAATGGTGACGATTCTAAATTTAAAAGCAAGTAAATAAAATTGTCGAAAGTAGGTTTTAAGAAAATTCAATATTAAAAACTATCTAGGGTTGGAATTTCTTTTAATATCATTTTAAAGATGAAGTGGTTATATTAAAGTTGGGTAATATATTGATTTATTAACCTGGAACACTAAATTATGTAAAAGCCTCTTCCGATGGTCAATTTCAAATACCTAGTATAATCCAATTGAACCATATGTCTATGTCAACCAAATTACCTAGATTCATTAAGATTAAGTTCCAATTATGGCTACCCCCGCCCGACAGGTATATTCCTATCCTGTAAGGAAATCTATTAAAGGGTTATCTATCCTCAAGGAAGATCGTGGACAATTGAGTCTAAGGTCTTAAACTTAAAATCCATGTGTCTAGTTCATTTTAAGTTTACCTAATCAATTTTATTAATGGCCAGTTAATTAAAAAGCATTAAGATTAAGACTCAATAAATAAATCTTTATATTACCCAAACTATAATCTAACCCCTTATAAACCGGTGATATTAGAATTCATCACAACCCTAGATAACTTATTTAGTTACAACACATAACTATGGCTGGTAAAAACTTGAAAATAAAAGACATGAAGTAAAAATGCGGTAAAGTAAATACTGAAAAGTAAATTACAATAAAATAAAATGCTAAGGTAAAAGGAATTACTTTTACTACTACTAATTTAGATATCTCCCATAAAATAATATATAAACTTGTGATAATATTACCAACCGACCAATCTGGCGGTATCCTGATTAAGTCAAATTAAGTCCAACCAGCCATTAAGGCGGTAATATTTGTCCATAAACCAGCCATAAAGGCGGAACCAAAATAAAATTACCAACCGACCAATCTGGCGGTATCCTTGATTAGTCAGGTTTTAAACCAGATTAAAATTAAATTACCAACCGACCAATATAGCAGTATCATTTTTAAGTCAAATTTTAAATAGTGAATATATTATTTTTAAGGGAGATTAATCTAAATAGCAATAGTAAAAGAATTACCTTTCACACCATAGCAGGGGGAAGTTACCTCCTCATGGTGTGAATAGTAAAAACTGTAAAAAGTAAGAAAGTAAATTACTATTATTACAAAAAGTAATTAAAATTTAATTACAAAACTTAAATTAAAGAAACGAGAGAGAGAAACTCCTTATTTACATCAAAGAAATGAGAGAGAATGGTACATCTAAAACTGAAATCTCGAGCTCAATTTATAGACCCCGGTAGGCCTCCCGCGTTGCGACGCCAAGGCCTTTGGCGTCGCTACGCCAGCTTCTGTCGACGTGGCTTGCTAAGGCTTTGACACGTGGCAATTCAGATAAGAAGATAAGACGACACGTGGCGAGGGCTAAAAGCTCAATTATTATGTTGATGTGGCGATGATGTGGCGCTGAGATCAATTATCGGCACCGTAGGATTGCGACACGTGTCACGGCGTGACTGGCTGATGATGACGTGGAATGTTGACTCGGTTGACCTACTGACGTGGATGATGACGTGGCAAGACGCGTGGTAGAGTTGACTCGTTGACCGGATGATGTGGAAACACGTAGGATGACACGTGGCACACGTGGAAATAGTAATTGTCGACACCGTAGGATGATGACATGTGGCACGGCGCACGTTAGCAGATCGGCTGTGATGGTGACACGTGGCACGGCGTATGTTAGCAAAGGCAAACTTCTCAAATTCTGACCCGTTGACCCGGCGCACGTTAGCAGCTCTGGTGCACGTTAGGCGTCGCGACGCGCCAAAATTACCGAAATGCACTTTTTGCCAATTTTTCCTGTTTTGCTCCAAATCACCTCCAGAATGACCTGAAACTTTATTTATCTACAAAATAACACAAAACACATCAAAATATTCACAAGACTCAAGAAACTATACAAAATATTAGGTTAAATGAGTGGGAAATAGTGATATAAATACCACTCATCAATCGCTGTAATATCTCCATACCCGGAGTGTCGTACCTGGAAAAACTGATACTGATGTTGATGTGTCTCCATGACCGGAGTGCCATACCCGGCAAGACTGATACTGATGCTAATGTGGGCCTCGCCCCTAGAGTGTCATACCCGGCAATACTGATACTGATGATGTGGGTCTCAACCCCTAGAGTGACATACCCGGCAAAACTGATACTGATGATGTGGGTCTCAACCCTGGGACTCGTCCCCAAAACTGATACTAACACCATGATGGTTTATATTATACTTCCTCTCACGAGATAATCCTGATAGCTTGGCATATTTTCGTCCTCAAAGGATGGTTCGTGTCGAAACCAGAGAACCTTCAAAGTACTTAATACACTCAGCTCTGATCGTCTGAATGAGTGATCTGAACTAGACTCCTAGTGTGTGTGTGCCAAGGCTCTTGCGCAGCTTAATCCTTAAATAAGCTAACTCGATGATTTTGTCTTGGAGAATTGGATCGGTGGGTCTAACCAACCTAGATGTCTTGATCACACTCTGTGAGTACTTCGTCATACTCAACATGATATGGTCTTCTTCTTTTTTCTCTTGTCTCTTTTTTTTCATTTTTTTTCACACACCTACCCTTTAAGGTAGCATTTCTCCTCATGGTGGTCCTAATACTCGCCCATGGGTAGCTTCACGCTTATCAGTTATAGGCGATCTATTTTTCTTTTCTTTTCATTGCAGAGACTTTTTATTTGCTTCCAACCATATCATATATCATAGCATAAGTAAACCAGGGTGGACATCCAGGCAAACGGTCATTCACTGATCCATCATCTCTTCAAATAGTCATCTCGCCAACTACTCAAGCTTCTACTGTTGAGATCCTGTAATCAAGTGCTCGTGAGTCTAGCCGAGATCAATCCAATCAGAATACCGGATGAGAGCACATCTTGCACTTATCGTTTCTAAGGTTTCTCCCCACAGCAAACAGTGTCATCACCGGACATATGCTTAACTATCAAAGACTTCTTTTTTTTCACTCATTCATTCCATGGAATTCTTCCTTTCGACTGCTGATAATATGGGCTTCGCCCCCTGAGATTCCTTCCTGAAACTGATACTAGCGTGGGCCTCAACCCTGGGACTCATCCCCGAAACTATACTGATATGGGCCTCAACCTTGGGACTCATCCCCGAAACTGACTGATATGGGCCTCAACCCTGTGACTCATCCCCGAAACTAATACTGATTCATTTCTTAAACTGACTGTACTGTTTCTGTTTCTGATTGGCTTGTCTTTACCGCTTTCTCTTTTTTCTTCTTCGAAACCTGTGAATACAAAACAAAACAAACACCAAAAAAAGAATGCAAAATACGTTACGTGTATGCATGCATGCATGAATGAGTTTCTTATCCCGTTGGGTCAGGTCTTCTACCGGTGACTACTCGGTCTTCTCTTCCTCAGACAAAGTACTGCTTCAATCTGTCCATATTGATCGGCTCGGTGAACTCATTCCCTTCCAGGTCTGATAGTCTCACTGCTCCATTTCCCATTACTTTCTGTACAATGTAAGGTCCTTCCCAGTTTGGTCTAAACTTTCCTCTCGGGTCTGTTGTCGACGGCTTCGACTGCTTAAGCACCAGATCACCCTTCCTGATCTTGGTATGACACACCTTCTTATTGAATGCTCGAGCTAACCTCTTCTGGTATATCTACATATGATGCAAGGACTTCATCCTCTTCTCATCCATCAATGCTAACTGTTCAAACCTCTGCAAGGCCCATTCTTGTTCAGGCAATTCTGCTTCTGCTAATACCCGCATGGACTGTATCTCAACTTCCACCAAAATACAGCTTCCATTCTGTAGACCAAAGAGTAAGGCGTGGCTCATGTTGCCGTTCTTACCGAATTTCTGTACCCCCACAGAGCATATGGTAGCTTATCAGCCCAATCTTTGTAATTCTCTGTCATCTTGGCTAAAATCATCTTTATTATTTTATTGGCTGCCTCGACTTCCCCATTTGCTTACGGCTTTTAAGGTGATGACTTGTGATGGCCTATTCCGTACTTCTGTAACATCGCCTTTGTTTCTCCCTGAAACTGGACTCCATTATCTGTTACTACATGATGCGGCATTCCATATCAACATATGATGTTCTGGGCTATGAACTTCGCCATCTGCTTTGCTTTGACGTTGTGAAATGACTCAGCTTCCACCCATTTTGAAAAGTAGTCTACCGCCACTACTATGAAACGATGTCCATTCGATGCGTGTGGTCGAATTTCTCTAATCATATCAATTCCTCATGCTGAGAAAGGCCACGGCTCTGACAGGCCGTGTAACTTTGTGTGCGGCAGATGATTCAAGTTAAGTGTGCTTGGCAATCGTGACAATGCTTTACTAACTTCGCGCAGTCAGCTTCTATGGTTGACCAGTAAAAGCCTTGTCTCACTATCTTGCGAGATAAATTTAACCCATTCATGTACGGTCCACATACTCTAGCATGTACTTCTTCCATTGCCTTCTGAGCCTCTTCTTTTCTTAAACACTTCAGTTGAATGCCATTCGCCTGTCTCTTATATAGTTCTCCCTTCAAACTCACATATCGAGAAGCCAACTTCTGAATGGTTATTATGTCTTTCCGACTTGTTTCTTCCGGAAGTTCCCCACGTTCTAAGTATCGCTGAATATCATAGTACCAGGACTTCCCGTCGTCGACCTCTACTTCTAATATCCTTTCTATCTCGTAGACAGGTCTTGTCGTTGTCAACACTAGAGGTCTCATTACCAACTTCTTTGGATTTTCCCAAGTTGCGGCCAGTGTAGCCAATGCGTCGGCCATTTGGTTCTCTTCTCACGGTAAGTGCTGGAACTTACAATCGGGGAGGTCTTGTGCCAGACTCCTGAGGTGGAACAAGTAAGGTTTCAACCGTTCTTCCTTTAATTCACATTCTCCTTGCAGTTGTTGGACTACTAACATCGAGTCTTCATAGACTTCCACGCTCTTAGATTTCAAGGCTATCAACGTCGTTAGTCCGAAGGCGCACACTTCATACTCAGCCATGTCATCATCAAAGACAGGGATATCATCACTCAATCTGTTTGGAGGGTCCTCACGCCTCACATTCTCAGAGCCTCCCCCAGCATGGGGCACAACCATATTAGCCATAGCGGCGGTCAAAGCTTGCAACTGCTCTGTAACCTTAGTGAGACTAGTCTCCAACTGATCCATACGAGATACCTCGTTCTATGATTCGCCCATGTATGCTAACGGCTTTTTTATGAGTCTTCCCTCTTACCCCTAACCCAACGGATATATATGATGGCTTTTAAGACACAAAGGGTTAACATGATGCGTGTATGCATGAGATGCATGAGATGCGTGCGATGTATGAGATATATAAGTCGGCCCATTATCATTTTAAAGCATTCAATCATGCCATTGCGTGATGCAAACTTGTCCCAGTTGAAAAGGCCCAACAAGTTTACACATTTGCGATAACACGACTAAACAACTTCAAATGATAAGGGGCCTAAACATGAAGTGGCCCATCAATATTTTAGAAGCTTTTGGCCCAATTGCCATAAAGCACTGACTCGTCCCAGTTTAAATGGCCCAACAAGCCCATACCTCATGACAAAAGGTCCAACTGAATCCAAATGACGATGGTTCTAAACATAGGCATAAACGGATAGTTTCTATTAGTCCTACAACTACAGTTCACGTGAGGGTTTATGGGGGTGTAGACAAAGGCTCCCGCTGATGAAGGATTGCCCACAACCAGGACTCCCCACTCAAGGGTTCGAGCGACCAAGTGAGCACATATTTTTTATACCTTAAGGTACGTGCCAACGAGTTACGGTGCGTGACTGACTGTCAAATGGATTTCCCATTGAAGATTCCTCATAGGAAGGGTGGAGCGAACTCTCTTAAATACCCAAGCCTCTTAGGCTCTTATCGCCTTGGTGACAGGAATAAACAACAAGTCCTCCAAATTAGTCCATCACAGTAAGCTTCGAGTAAATGATTATCTAGGTGCCTTCACAGGTTTTCCTTATAGAAAGGTAGTGAATGAAGGAAGACACCAAACTATTACCTAACTTTAATAGTGCCTTTTATTAAACCCATTTCAACCAATGGTAGCCACGATTAACTAAAGCACAAATCATAAACATTACAAGACATTATTTCGGGGCCGATTCTCTATCCCCAGTGGAGTAGCCAGACTGTAGGACACAGAAATCGGCGACGCTGTTCTAGGCTCGTGACCCGGTCGGGAGTACGGAGTAGCCCGCGGGGGACTAAATCGGAGAATAAATGAGTCGCCACCCGGTGTGAACTGGGAAAATGATTTAAGGCCGCACTCACCCCTCGCAAGGGAAGACCTCAAACCATTGGGTTCGGAATGGTCCCTTACTTATGCCACTTGTAATGAAATGATTTATGCAATAACTTAACCGAATCTACACATCATATATGTTCAAGAATAACCCAAATCTAGTTCGCATTCATGAAAATAAATCCTACGTCTAAGTTTGCATGCTTTAAAAGTAAGTCATCATAACGGCAAACATACGATATCACACCATGATCTCATAAGCATGTTGAATTATTAAGCACGAAAAATAGATAACAATCTAAACGTAAACGTAAATTAAACTCCTATTGCAAAAGAAAAATAACTAAATCATGCCTAAAGAAATAACATAATCATGCTTCTTAAAAATAAATACTAGACTAAATCATGCTCGAAACAACAGGTTGGATGAAAAGAAATATGTGTGTCTCTCAAGTGGTACGTGGCATTGTATCCTGAGTGCAAACCACAATACCGTCCATTCGGATTCGGCTACGGAATTTACGTCCGGGTTTCCATCCGATATACCGCAATAGAGAACACATATTCCATTCATCCGGAAATCACATCATGCACCAATCCACAATACTCATACGAAATAAAGTAATAAAAAAATAAAAAAAATAAATGAGAGTGAATAAAAAGGGTGCCCTCAGGTCTAACCTCTTTAGTCGTCTCTCGAAAGTACGGTATTCGGTTGTCGGAAGGGTTGATGGTCCGTAACTCTTCCGGTTCACTGGTTCAACGTTTTCCTTCGTTGTTTCGCTGTTTGGGCTGCTGTTTTTTTACTCCGTTTTGTGGTGTTTCTGGTCACAGTTTAGGCTTACTATTTTCCGGTAATGCGGGACTATTTCAGGGGGTATTTTTGGTGGTCAGGGGCTGTGTTTTCAGTGTAATTTTTGGTGGTTAGGGACTATATTTTCAGTGCAGTTTTTGGTGATCTTAAGGGTGCAGTTTGCGGGACTGTTTTACGGTGTTTTGAGGCACGGTTCAGGGCAGTTTTGTGAAGTGATTTGAGGCAGTTTACTGGGCTTTATGGCGTCAATTGGGGCTGCTGGTTAGGGGGCTTGTGGCGTTGAATTGAGGGTTGTATTGCGTGAAGGTATGGCTGGTCATGGGGCTTGTTACGTGAGTGGATGGCTGGTATGGGGGCTTGTTACATGTTAGTGCTTGGGGACGTAGAGAATGATAGTTTGCGTTAAGGGTTTGGGGACGTGTTGAAGGCTGAGTTGAAGGCTATGTGTGACGTGAGTGGACTATATTGCGTGATTGGCTGAGTAGGTTGTGTTGCTTGCTGAATGGGCGTGAGCTAGGTAGGTGGCGTTAAGGGTGTTGATGCTGAATGAAGGGCTATTGGTTTGTGTTGAAAGGGTGTTGATGCGTGAAACACGGGTTCCTGAGTGGAGTATTTGCGTGAAGGGGCTATTTTCTTTGTCTTTTTTGTGAGAATGAGCTAGGGGTTTGATGTGTTGGTGAAGGCTTCTTTTTATAGGCAAATGGATGGGAGCTATCCTTGTTTGAAAAGGGAAATGATTTGTGTAATTATCGGAGATATTTTTAATTAGTGTGTGATAAGGAAAAATCTTTTAATTAGGGAATTGATTTGATTTAATTTGATTTATTCTCTTTTAATTAGGGATATGATTTGATTTAATTAGGAATGGGATCCATGGGATTTATTTAATTTAGGAAGGGGATTTGGCTTGATTTATGCATGTGTTTAATGTATGTTTTGGTTAATTTAGAAGGCTATGGGCGTGTACTTAGGGTTTTGGGCGTGTGGGCTTGGTCCATTTGGGCTTGGTGTGTGACTTGTGGGGGTTTGGGCTAAGGATATGTTTTGAAACAGAGGTCCAACAAGCGAACCCGAAGCTAATCCAGCGAATTAAATCCAACAGAACTGTCAATTCTTGACTCTTCCCTTCCGACGTCTGTTTCCCACGGCTTCCACAATTAAAGAGGTTAGTGTCTCTATGCGAGACTCATCATCGGGACTTATATGTAAAAATGCAGTGCCTACACCTACCCTGATTCGGATTCCCATAGACACATAGTCATACTACCAATGGGATTCTGAGGGGTCTATCCAGAGCGAAGCTGTTCCCATACCATCGGTAAACACAACCTCCTATCACACTTGCATAAGTATCCAATACTTAAATATATGAGAACTATGTCGTTATGCTCCCACAACGCGCACAAGTGCAATACTAGTCTATTCCGCATTATCGATGTCCAGTCTCGATAATACTATGACTAGGTGTAGGCACTGCATTTTTACACATAAGTCCCTATGATGAGTCTCATTTTGGAGACACTACCTTTTAAGTCACGGAGGTCACGGGAAACGGACATCGGAAGGGGAAATTCAGAATAAACAAGGTTCACTGTTTTCGTTAGTGATGCGTTCGTGTTTATGTTCGAACGTCAAACGGATTGCGGGCGTTCGTGCCGCGTTCGAGAAGCGTTCGAACGGTGTCGGTAATTCTGGTTTTGCTGCTAGCCTCACATCCAGCCCAATTAGCCCCCCCAAAGCCCATAAAGCACATCCCAATTTAAATAAATAAATATTAATTAAAACATTACTAAATTAGTGGATAATTAATTAATTAAATAAAACATATACCAAACATAAAATAAACAATTACCAACTTAAACTAAAATCATGCCTAAATTAAACAAATCACATACTAAATCAAAATATAATCATACCAAGTTAAAATCAATCAACCAACATATTATTCCTAACTTAAAATATTGTATTCCTAACCAAGCCAATCAAATATTCAACCTTCCCTATCTAGCCAAGATTTGTCCCCCCTCAATCTTTGACTTCCCTTAAACCAACCAAATCAAATCCCTTGCTTCCCTTAACCAAACCAAATCAAATCCTTGCTTCCCTTAACCAACACCAAATCAATCCCTCTTTAATTAGCCAAATCCATTTCCTTGTCAAGCCCAACCCTTTGCCTATAAAAAGAACCCTTCACCAACCTTCTCAACCCTAGTCCCTAGCTCATACACAACACACACAGAAAATTACAGGAAGAACACACCCAAAAACAGTAAGCAAAAGATAAAGAGGAAACGGCAGCGAAACCACAAGAAAACAGTAGCAAAAGACGGAGAACGGACGACTCAAAACAGTAAGACAACGAACGAGAACAGAGAACCAGTGAACCGGGAGAGTTGCGGAGCATCCACCCTTCCGACGATCGTGTACCGTACATCCGAGAGGTGATTTAAAAGGTTAGACCTGAGGGTACCTTTTCATTAGTTTATATTCGTTTTATTATTATTATTGAATTCTATTCGCATGAGAGTCGTTTATGGATGCATGTTGTGGCTTGAATGAAATGGAAGAGTGTCGTCTCTTGTGGTATATAGGATGGAAACCCAGACGTAAATTCCGTAGCCGAATCCGAATGGACGGTAGTGCGGTCTGTACTTGGGATACAACTCCACGTACCACTTGAGTAAACGGCACCTTCTCTTGTTTTGTGTTGCTTTTATTTATTTATTTTTCGTCACTTAAATTCTGCATGTTGCTTATTTATGCATGACTCAATCGAGCGCATGGGCTTAGTAAGTGGAATGAAAGATCCCCTATGGGGAGGGGTTAAAGCCCTTTACCACGATGCTTTGCCGCGCCGGTTGATGTGTGTTCGGTTGGATGCAAGACACGTTCAATCGGACATACTTAGAATAATATGATTGTCTTTATGTTTGTATGCATGATGTGATGTGACGCACATGGGCTTAGTATGTTGGTCTAAAGGTCCTCTCTTTGAGAGATCAAGAGCCCCCAAAAGGCCACCTTTACGGCAGTACTTCACCGCGCCCCCCTTTATTTTGTTGTTTATGTATTGCGTCACATTCATGCATCAGGTCTGTTCCCGTTCGAACGTGTTTACGAACGCAACCTCGAACGCGCATGCATTTTTGCCTTATCATGCATCAGGTCTCATTTTTCCGTTCGAACGCGTTTCACGAACGCCATACGAACGCGAGCATTCTGTTCATTTCCGTTCGAACGCGTTATCAAACGCCATATGAACGCGAACCTTCTGTTTACCGTTCGAACGCGTTTACGAACGCTACACGAACGCGCACACACTGAACTGAGTCTGTCTTATCATATTCATGCATAATTGCCTCTTGGTTGATCTTTCTTGTGTTATATAGCCACCGTATTATTTGTGTTCCTGCATTTATCCATTCTATGTGTTTTGGGATTGTATTCAAGCATGATTAGGCTGTTAGCATATTATTTGGTTAATAGGTTCATGAGATAGTACTCAAGCATGATTATGTTGTTATTAGTTTTCCATATCATAGGATTGAAATATGTTCATGAGATTGCCATGTGATGTTGCATGTTGTGATGAACTTGTTGATGTATGCATATGAATTTAGAAGCATGATATTTTTGGAAATAAATGTTATTTAAGCCTGGTTAAATTATTACATAAATCCTTTTATTACAAGTGACATAAGTAAGGGACCATTCCGAACCCAACGGTTTGAGGTCTTCCCTTGCGAGGGGTGAGTGCGGCCTTAAATCTCATTTTCCCGGTTCACACCGGGTGGCGACTCCATTACTCTCCGGTTTAGTCCCCCGTGGCTACTCCGTACTCCCAACTAGGCCGCGAGCCTAGGACAGAAAAGCGTCGCCCCAGATTTCTGTGTTCCCACAGTCTGGCGACTCCACTGGGGATAGAGAATCGGCCCCGAAATATTGTCTTGTGATGTTTGGATTTATGTTTTAATTGACCGTGTCTATAGTGGATAAAGTGAGGGTTTAATCAAAGGCATTTTAAGGCTAGGTAATGGTTTGGTGTCTTTCTTCATTCACTACCTTTCTAGAAGGAAGCGCTGTGAAGGCACCTAGATAGCCATCTACTTGTAGCGTATTGTGATGGACTAATTTGGAGGACTCGTTGTTTATATCCTGACAACAAGCGATAAGAGCCTAAGAGGCTTGGGTATTTAAGTGAGCCTCGCTCCACCTTCCCTCTGGGGGATCTACAACGGGAAATCCATTTGACAGTCCGTCACACACCATAGCTCATTGGCACGTACCTTAGTGTTATAAAAAAGGGGTGCGCTCACTTGGTTGCTTGAACCCTTGAGTGGGGAGACCTAGTTGTGGGCCATCCTTCGCCGGTGAGAGCCTTTGTCTATACTCTTGCTAACCCACCCATAGACCGGGTTGGCTAAAGTAACAATTATTCCTTGAATATGTGTTTGTGGACCATCCTCATTTGGATGCAGTTGGACTATTGTCAGAAATGCGGGCTTGCTGGGCCATTTAAACTGGGGCAAGTTCACACCTTATGACTATTAGGCCAAAAGCTTCTGAAATGTTGATGGGCCACTTTTGTAGAAATTATTATGTCATGTTTGCATCATCTTTCTTTATGCTTGTGTTGGGAACATCGTTGTTTGGATCCATTTGGACCATTTATCATGGGATATGGGCTTGTTGGGCCATTTAAAATGGGACAAGAACACATCTTATGACAATTGGGCCAAAAGGACTTCTAAATAACAATGGGACATTTGTATGATTGTGTTCGGAATATTATCATTGGATTTAGTTGGGCTCTTTGCCATAAGACATGAACTCATTGGGCCATTTAAACTGGGACGGGTTCACTCTTATGACAGTTGTCCCAAAAGCTTCTAAAATGATAATAGGCCGATTTGTTTGAGGATTTTATTTGATTTAATATATGTTATATACTTCTTATGCACATCATGCATACATGTACCTTGTTGACATCCTCTGTGTCTTAAAAAAGACACCATAGATACCGTTTGGGTTAGGGAATGAACCAGACTCACTAAAAGAACAAGTATGAGTGAATCCGATAATGAGGTGTCCCGTATGGATCAGTTAGAGAACGGTCTCGCCAAGATCACTGAACAGTTGCAGGCTTTGACTACTGCTATGGCTGGTATAGCTGGGTCTCGTGCCGGGGTTAATTCTGGGGATGTGAGGCAAGAGGAATCTCCGAACAGATTGGGGGATGATACCCCCGCTTTTGATGATGATATGGCAGAGTACGCAGCAGGCAGAGTATCTGGGTCTCAGGCAGAGTACAGAAACTCCGGGATCAGGTTGAGTCGTTACCCGCAAGATGAGGGGTAAGAATGAGGATTTGCTAGATTATGACACACTGACCTTTGAGGAACAGTTGCCGGCTCAGTTTAAAATGCCCGACATGGCCAAGTTTAATGGGAACGGAGACCCGAGGGTCCATCTGCAGTAATATGTCTCAGTCATGAGTTCAATGGGCCTATCACAGCGCCAAGTCCAAAGATGTTTGGGATGTCACTCGAGGGGGCACCTGTGGTTTGGTATCATAGCCTTGAGAAGAAGGTTAAGGAAGATTGGAAGGAACTAGCTGATGCTTTTCTGAAGCAGTATGTTACAGACTTAGAAATTGACTTGTGACTCCGTGATTTGGAGAACACTAAGCAGAAGCCGGAAGAAAGCTTCAAGGAGTATGTAGACCGCTGGAGAAGCCAGCTTCTGAAAATGCAGACTCGGCCCTCTGAGAAGGACCAAATCAAGATGATCATCAAGGCACCAAGCCCTCTATTTATAGTAAGCTGAGGAGGATGACTTCGATGATTTCTGATTTTCGACAGTTGAGGGAAACTGTCATGGATATTGAGGAAGAGGAGGCTGAAAACAGAAAGTCCTATAGCCAGAATAGGCGGACTTTTGGGGGGTATTCTGAGACTAAGCCCGCTACTGTCGAGGTTGCTGCCATCAGGAACCGGCAATTCTCCAACCTTGGTAGACCTTTGTCGAAGGTATTTGAAAAGTTACAGGGACAAGGAATCTTGAAACCCTAGAAGGCAAGCCACTTCCGCACCCCCCCCACCACCACACATAAATGTGAACCTTTATTGTCACTTCCACCAGCTACATGGCCATGACACCGACAACTGCACCCGCCTCAGGCATGAAATTCAAGATCTCATAGATTCCCATAAAATACCCAACCCATGAAAAGAAACCATCAAACACCAAGCTTCTTACATGGATGACAGTGAAGAACCATAGGCCGAGGAAGAAGGCAGTGTTCGGATGATGGAGATGTTCCTCCTAGTCTATTTGATCCAGTTTTTTAAATGACATTGATTTTGTTACTTTTTCGAACTCTTTTCCTCAACAATAATAAAGACGTTCATTTTGCTGAAACTCTCCTGCAATATGAGTATATTTTAGAAAAGTATTCAACCTTGGTACTACGGAATCCAGTGATAAACACGGGGAACCTTCGAAATAAGCAAACAGAATAGATAAGATAGACATTCAGAAATTGGGAAATAGAGCCAGTGAAGATATCAGACTTGGAAGGGAATTAGTTCACCGAGCCGATCAACGTAGACAGATTGAAGAGATAGCTTGTCTGAGGAAGAGAAGGCTAAGCAGTCACCAAGAAAATTGACAGAAGACCTAACCCGACGGGATAGGAAACCCAATCATGCATGCATGCATACACGTAACATATTCGCATCCTTTTTGTGTTTGTTCTGTTTTGTAATAACGGGTTTCAAAGGAGAAAAAGAGAAAGCGTCAAATACAAGCCAACCAGAAGCAGTAACCGTACAATATCAGCAGTTTTTTAGAATGAATCGCAGAGGGTCGAGGCCCGAATCAATATCAATTTTGGGGATAAGTCCCAGGGCCGAGGCCCACTTCAGCAATCAGTTTTGGGGATGAGTCCCAGGGTCGAGGCCCACATGAAACACAGTTTGGGATGAATCTCGAGGGTCGAGGCCCACATCAGCATCAATCTGGGGGCGAGGCCCATGACAGTAGCAGTAAGGGCCGAGGCCCACTTCAACATCAATTTTGGGGATGAGTCCCAGGGTCGAGGCCCACATCAAACACAGTTTGGGAATGAGTCCCAAGGTCGAGGCCCACATTACATCAGTATCAGCATTGCCGGTATGGCATTCTGGGGGCGAGACCCATATTACATCAGATCAGTTCTGCCGAGAATGGTACTCCGAGAATTAAGATATAGTCCGGGAATGGACAGTTCGAGAATGAACAAGCCGGGAATGGCACTCTAGGAATGGAAAACAGTTCAGGAATGAACAAGCCGGGAATGGCACTCCAAAAATGGAGCACGGTTCGGAATGAACCACCTCACAGTAACGGTTCGGGAATGGACCACCTCACAGTAACAGATCAGGAATGGACATCACAGTAACGGTTCGGGAATGAACACCTTACAGTAACGGTTCGGGAATGGACACCTCATAGTAACAGTTCGGGAATGGACATCTCACAGTAACGGTTCGGGAATGGAACACCTCACATAACAGTTCGGGAATGGACACCTCACAGTAACGGTTCGGGAATGGACCACCTCACGATGACAGTTCGGGAATGAACCCTCACAGTAACGGTTCGGGAATGGACCACCTCACAGTAACAGTTCGGGAATGGACAACTCACAGTAACGGTTCGGGAATGGACCACCTCACGATGACAGTTCGGGAATGAACACCTCACAGTAACGGTTCGGGAATGGACCACCTTACAGTAACAGTTCGGGAATGAACACCTCACAGTGATGGTCCGGGAATGGACCAACCCACAGTAACGGTTCGGGAATGGACCACCTTACGGCAACAGTTCAGGAATGGACCACATCAAAACACGGTTCGGGAATGAACCAGGGGTCGCAGCACCTCACCACCCAAATCAACTCAACACATGGTAAGTCAAGTGGCAGCTGGCGAGCCAGGTAAGTAGAAATGCATTGCATAACTTGATAGGATTGTCACTGTTGCACATTACACAAGTCCCATCAAAGTGGGGGCGACTGTAGGCACTGCATTTTTACACATAAGTCCCTATGATGATCTCATTTTGGAGACACTACCTTTTAAGTCACGGAGGTCACGGGAAACGGACATCGGAAGGGGAAATTCAGAATAAACAAGGTTCACTGTTTTCGTTAGTGCTGCGTTCGTGTTTATGTTCGAATGCCAAAAGGATTGCGGGCGTTCGTGCCGCGTTCGAGGAAGCGTTCGAACGGTGTCGGTAATTCTGGTTTTGCTGCTAGCCTCACATCCAGCCCAATTAGCCCCCCAAAGCCCATAAAGCACATCCCAATTTAAACAAATAAATATTAATTAAAACATTAACTAAATTAGTGGATAATTAAATTAATTAAATAAAACATATACCAAACATAAAATAAACAATTACCAACTTAAACTAAAATCATGCCTAAATTAAACAAATCACATACTAAATCAAAATATAATCATACCAAGTTAAAATCAATCAACCAATATATTATTCCTAACTTAAAATATTGTATTCCTAAACCAAGCCAATCAAATATTCAACCTTCCCTATCTAGCCAAGATTTGTCCCCCCTCAATCTTTGACTTCCCTTAAACCAAACCAAATCAAATCCCTTGCTTCCCTTAAACCAAACCAAATCAAATCCCTTGCTTCCCTTAACCAACACCAAATCAAATCCCTCTTTAATTAGCCAAATCCCTTTCCTTGTCAAGCCCAACCCTTTGCCTATAAAAAGAACCCTTCACCACCTTCTCAACCTCTCAACCCTAGTCCCTAGCTCATACACAACACACAGAAAAATTACAGGAAGAACACACCCAAAAACAGTAAGCAAAAGATAAAGAGGAAACGGCAGCGAAACCACAAGAAAACAGTAGCAAAAGACGGAGAAGGACGACTCAAAATAGTAAGACAACGAACGAGAACAGTGAACCAGTGAACCGGGAGAGTTGCGGAGCATCCACCCTTCCGACGATCGTGTACCGTACATCCGAGAGGTGATTTAAAAGGTTAGACCTGAGGGTACCTTTTCATTAGTTTATATTCGTTTTTTTATTATTATTGAATTATATTCGCATGAGAGTCGTTTATGGATGCATGTTGTGGCTTGAATGAAATGGAAGAGTGTCGTCTCTTGTGGTATATAGGATGGAAACCCAGACGTAAATTTCGTAGCCGAATCCGAATGGACGGTAGTGCGGTCTGTACTTGGGATACAACTACACGTACCACTTGAGTAAACGGCACATTCTCTTGTTTTGTGTTGCTTTTATTTATTTATTTTTCGTCACTTAAATTCTGCATGTTGCTTATTTATGCATGACTCAAATGAGCGCATGGGCTTAGTAAGTGGAATGAAAGATCGCCTACGGGGAGGGGTTAAAGCCCTTTACCACGATGCTTTGCCGCGCCGATTGATGTGTGTTCGGTTGGATGCAAGACACGTTCAATCGGACATACTTAGAATAATATGATTGTCTTTATGTTTGTATGCATGATGTGATGTGACACGCATGGGCTTAGTATGTTGGTCTAAAGGTCCTCTCTTTGAGAGATCAAGAGCCCCTAAAAGGCCACCTTTACAGCAGTACTTCGCCGCCCCCCCCCCCTTTATTTTGTTGTTTATGTATTGCGTCTCATTCCACGCATCAGGTCTGTTCCCGTTCGAACGCGTTTACGAACGCAACTCGAACGCGCATGCATTTTTGCCTTATCATGTATCAGGTCTCATTTCCATTCGAACGCGTTCATGAACGCCATACGAACGCGAGCATTCTGTTTCATTTCCGTTCGAACGCGTTATCAAACGCCATACGAACGCGAGCATTCTGTTTCATTTCCGTTCGAACGCGTTATCAAATGCCATACGAACGCGAACCTTCTGTTTACCGTTCGAACGCGTTTACGAACGCTACACGAACGCGCACACACTGAACTGAGTCTTTCTTATATCATATTCATGCATAATTGCCTCTTGGTTGATCTTTCTTGTGTTATATAGCCAACCGTATTATTTTGTGTTCCTGCATTTATCCATTCTATGTGTTCTTGGGATTGTATTCAAGCATGATTAGGCTGTTAGCATTATTTGGTTAATAGGTTCATGAGATAGTACTCAAGCATGATTATGTTGTTATTAGTTTTCCATATCATAGGATTGAAATATGTTCATGAGATTGCCATGTGATGTTGCATGTTGTGATGAACTTGTTGATGTATGCATATGAATTTAGAAGCATGATATTTTTGGAAATAAATGTTATTTAAGCCTGGTTAAATTATTACATAAATCCTTTTATTACAAGTGACATAAGTAAGGGACCATTCCGAACCCAACGGTTTGAGGTCTTCCCTTACGAGGGGTGAGTGCGGCCTTAAATCTCATTTTCCCGGT
The DNA here is from genome assembly GCA_019454045.1 of Zanthoxylum bungeanum. Taxonomy (NCBI): domain Eukaryota; kingdom Viridiplantae; phylum Streptophyta; class Magnoliopsida; order Sapindales; family Rutaceae; genus Zanthoxylum; species Zanthoxylum bungeanum. The sequence continues at coordinate 579,792 of SKCR01027546.1, read as the reverse complement.
TCACACCGGGTGGCGACTCCATTACTCTCCGGTTTAGTCCCCCGTGGCTACTCCGTACTCCCAACTAGGGCGCGAGCCTAGGACAGAAAAGTGTCGCCCCAGATTTCTGTGTTCCACAGTCTGGCGACTCCACTGGGGATAGAGAATCGGCCCCGAAATATTGTCTTGTGATGTTTGGATTTATGTTTTAATTGACCGTGTCTATAGTGGATAAAGTGAGGGTTTAATCAAAGGCATTTTAAGGCTAGGTAATGGTTTGGTGTCTTCTTCATTCACTACCTTTCTAGAAGGAAAAGCTGTGAAGGAACCTAGATAGCATCTACTTGTAGCCTATTGTGATGGACTAATTTGGAGGACTCGTTGTTTATTCCTGACAACAAGCGATAAGAGCCTAAGAGGCTTGGGTATTTAAGTGAGCCTCGCTCCACCTTCCCTCTGGGGGATCTACAACGGGAAATCCATTTGACAGTCCGTCACACACCATAGCTCATTTGGCACGTACCTTAGTGTATAAAAAGGGGTGCGCTCACTTGGTTGCTTGCTCGAACCCTTGAGTGGGGAGACCTAGTTGTGGGCCATCCTTCGCCGGTGAGAGCCTTTATCTATACTCTTGCTAACCCACCCATAGACCGGTTGGCTAAAGTAACAATTATTTCCTTGAATATGTGCTTGTGGACCATCCTCATTTGGATGCAGTTGGACTATTGTCAGAAATGCGGGCTTGCTGGGCCATTTAAACTGGGGCAAGTTCACTCCTTATGACTATTAGGCCAAAAGCTTCTGAAATGTTGATGGGCCACTTTTGTAGAAATTATTATGTCATGTTTGCATCATCTTTCTTTTATGCTTGTGTTTGGGAACATCGTTGTTTGGATCCATTTGGACCATTTATCATGGGATATGGGCTTGTTGGGCCATTTAAAATGGGACAAGAACACATCTTATGACAATTGGGCCAAAAGGCTTCTAAATAACAATGGGACATTTTATGATTGTGTTCGGAATATTATCATTTGGATTTAGTTGGGCTCTTTGCCATAAGACATGAACTCATTGGGCCATTTAAACTGGGACGGGTTCACTCTTATGACAGTTGTCCCAAAAGCTTCTAAATGATAATAGGCCGATTTGTTTGAGGATTTTATTTGATTTAATATATTTTATATACTTCTTATGCACATCATGCATACATGTACCTTGTTGACATCCTCTGTGTCTTAAAAAAGACACCATAGATACCGTTTGGGTTAGGGAAGGAACCAGACTCACTAAAAGAACAAGTATGAGTGAATCCGATAATGAGGTGTCCCGTATGGATCAGTTAGAGAACGGTCTCGCCAAGATCACTGAACAGTTGCAGGCTTTGACTACTGCTATGGCTGGTATAGCTGGGTCTCGTGCCGGGGTTAATTCTGGGGATGTGAGGCAAGAGGAATCTCCGAACAGATTGGGGGATGATACCCCCGCTTTTGATGATGATATGGCAGAGTACGCAGCAGGCAGAGTATCTGGGTCTCAGGCAGAGTACAGAAACTCCGGGATCAGGTTGAGTCGGTTACCCGCAAGATGAGGGGTAAGAATGAGGATTTGCTGGATTATGACACACTGACTTTTGAGGAACAGTTGCCGGCACAGTTTAAAATGCCCGACATGGCCAAGTTTAGTGGGAACGGAGACCCGAGGGTCCATCTGCAGCAATATGTCTCAGTCATAAGTGCAATGGGCCTATCACACACGCCAAAGCCAAAAAAGATGTTTGGGATGTCACTCGAGGGGGCACCTGTGGTTTGGTATCATAGCCTTGAGAAGAAGGTTAAGGAGATTGGAAGGAACTAGCTGATGCTTTTCTGAAGCAGTATGTTACAGACTTAGAAATTGACTTGTCACTCCGTGATTTGGAGAACACTAAGCAAAGCCGGAAGAAAGCTTCAAGGAGTATGTAGACCGCTGGAGAAGCCAGCTTCTGAAAATTCAGACTCGGCCCTCTGAGAAGGACCAAATCAAGATGATCATCAGGGGCACCAAGCCCTCTATTTATAGTAAGCTGAGGAGGATGACTTCGATGATTTCTGATTTTCGACAGTTGAGGGAAACTGTCATGGATATTGAGGAAGAGGAGGCTGAAAACAGAAAGTCCTATGGCCAAAAAGGCGGACTTTTGGGGGGTATTCTGAGACTAAGCCCGCTACTTGTCGAGGTTGCTGCCATCAGGAACCGGCAATTCTCCAACCTTGGTAGACCTTTGTCGAAGGTATTTGAAAAGTTACAGGGACAAGGAATCTTGAAACCCTTAGAAGGCAAGCCACTTCCGCACCCCACCCACCACACATAAATGTGAACCTTTATTGTCACTTCCACCAGCTACATGGCCATGACACCGACAACTGCACCCGCCTCAGGCATGAAATTCAAGATCTCATAGATTCCCATAAAATACCCAACCCATGAAAAGAAACCATCAAACACCAAGCTTCTTACATGGATGACAGTGAAGAACCATAGGCCGAGGAAGAAGGCAGTGTTACGGATGATGGAGATGTTCCTCCTAGTCTATTTGATCCAGTTTTTTAAATGACATTGATTTTGTTACTTTTTCGAACTCTTTTCCTCAACAATAATAAAGACGTTCATTTTGCTGAAACTCTCCTGCAATATGAGTATATTTTAGAAAAGTATTCAACCTTGGTACTACTAGGATCCAGTGATGAACACGGGGAACCTTCGAAATAAGCAAACAGAAAAGATAAGATAGACATTCAGAAATTGGGAAATAGAGCCAGTGAAGATATCAGACTTGGAAGGGAATTAGTTCACCGAGCCGATCAACGTAGACAGATTGAAGAGATAGCTTGTCTGAGGAAGAGAAGGCTAAGCAGTCACCAAGAGAATTGGCAGAAGACCTAACCCGACGGGATAGGAAACCCAATCATGCATGCATGCATACACGTAACATATTTGCATCCTTTTTGTGTTTGTTCTGTTTTGTAATAACGGGTTTCAAAGGAGAAAAAGAGAAAGCGTCAAATACAAGCCAACCAGAGCAGTAACCGTACAATATCAGCAGTTTTCGAGAATGAATCGCAGAGGGTCGAGGCCCGAATCAATATCAATTTTGGGATAAGTCCCAGGGCCGAGGCCCACTCAGCAATCAGTTTTGGGGATGAGTCCCAGGGTCGAGGCCCACATCAAACACAGTTTGGGATGAATCCCGAGGGTCGAGGCCCACATCAGCATCAATCTGGGGGCGAGGCCCATGACAGTAGCAGTTGGGGCCGAGGCCCACTTCAACATCAGTTTTGGGGATGAGTCCCAGGGTCGAGGCCCACATCAAACACAGTTTGGGAATGAGTCCCAGGGTCGAGGCCCACATTACATCAGTATCAGCATTGCCGGGTATGGCATTCTGGGGGCGAGGCTCATATTACATCAGATCAGTTCTGCCGAGAATGGTACTCCGAGAATGGAGATATAGTCCGGGAATGGACAGTTCGAGAATGAACAAGCCGGGAATGGCACTCCAGGAATGGAAATACAGTTCAGGAATGAACAAGCCGGGAATGGCACTCCAAAAATGGAAGCACGGTTCGGGAATGAACCACCTCACAGTAACGGTTCGGGAATGGACCACCTCACAGTAATAGTTCAGGAATGGACATCTCACAGTAAACGTTTCGGGAATGAACACCTACAGTAACGGTTCGGGAATGGACAACCTCATAGTAACAGTTCGGGAATGGACATCTCACAGTAACGTTCGGAATGGACCACCTCACAGTAACAGTTCGAGAATGGACACCTCACAGTAACGGTTCGGGAATGGACACACCTCACGATGACAGTTCGGGAATGAACACCTCAAAGTAACGGTTCGGGAATGGACCACCTCACAGTAACAGTTCGGGAATGGACACCTCACAGTAACGGTTCGGGAATGGACCACCTCACGATGACAGTTCGGGAATGAACACCTCACAGTAACGGTTTGGGAATGGACCACCTTACAGTAACAGTTCGGGAATGAACACCTCACAGTGACGGTCCGGGAATGGACCAACCCACAGTAACGGTTCGGGAATGGACCACCTTACGGCAACAGTTCGGGAATGGACCACATCATAACACGGTTCGGGAATGAACCAGGGGTCGCAGCACCTCACCACCCAAATCAACTCAACACATGGTAAGTCAAGTGGCAGTTGGCGAGCCAGGTAAGTAGAAATGCATTGCATAACTTTGATAGGATTGTCACAGTTGCACATTACACAAGTCCCATCAAAGTGGGGGCGACTGTAGGCACTGCATTTTTACACATAAGTCCCTATGATGAGTCTAATTTTGGAGACACTACCTTTTAAGTCACGGAGGTCACGGGAAACGGACATCGGAAGGGGAAATTCAGAATAAACAAGGTTCACTGTTTTCGTTAGTCCTGCGTTCGTGTTTATGTTCGAATGCCAAACGGATTGCGGGCGTTCGTGCCGCGTTCGAGGAAGCGTTCGAACGGTGTCGGTAATTCTGGTTTTGCTGCTAGCCTCACATCCAGCCCAATTAGCCCCCCAAAGCCCATAAAGCACATCCCAATTTAAATAAATAAATATTAATTAAAACATTAACTAAATAGTGGATAATTAAATTAATTAAATAAAACATATACCAAACATAAAATAAACAATTACCAACTTAAACTAAAATCATTCCTAAATTAAACAAATCACATACTAAATCAAAATATATCATACCAAGTTAAAATCAATCAACCAATATATTATTCCTAACTTAAAATATTGTATTCCTAAACAAGCCAATCAAATATTCAACCTTCCCTATCTAGCCAAGATTTGTCCCCCCTCAACTTTGACTTCCCTTAAACCAAACAAATCAAATCCCTTGTTTCCCTTAAACCAAACCAAATCAAATCCCTTGCTTCCCTTAACCAACACCAAATCAAATCCCTCTTTAATTAGCCAAATCCCTTTCCTTGTCAAGCCAACCCTTTGCTTATAAAAAGAACCCTTCACCAACCTTCTCAACCCTAGTCCCTAGCTCATACACAACACACAGAAAAATTATAGGAAGAACACACCCAAAAACAGTAAGCAAAAGAGAAAGAGGAAACGGCAGCGAAACTACAAGAAAACAGTAGCAAAAGACGGAGAATGACGACTCAAAACAGTAAGAAAATGAACGAGAACAGTGAACCAGTGAACCGGGAGAGTTGCGGAGCATCCACCCTTCCGACGATCGTGTACCGTACATCCGAGAGGTGATTTAAAAGGTTAGACCTGAGGGTACCTTTTCATTAGTTTATATTCATTTTTTTTTTATTATTATTGAATTTTATTCGCATGAGAGTCGTTTATGGATGCATGTTGTGGCTTGAATGAAATGGAAGAGTGTCGTCTCTTGTGGTATATAGGATGGAAACCCAGACGTAAATTCCGTAGCCGAATCCGAATGGACGGTAGTGCGGTCTGTACTTGGGATACAACTCCACGTACCACTTGAGTAAACGACACCTTCTCTTGTTTTGTGTTGCTTTTATTTATTTATTTTTCGTCACTTAAATTCTGCATGTTGCTTATTTATGCATGACTCAATTGAGCGCATGGGCTTAGTAAGTGGAATGAAAGATCCCCTACGGGGAGGGGTTAAAGCCCTTTACCACGATGCTTTGCCGCGCCGGTTGATGTGTGTTCGGTTGGATGCAAGACACGTTCAATCGGACATACTTAGAATAATATGATTGTCTTTATGTTTGTATGCATGATGTGATGTGACGCACATGGGCTTAGTATGTTGGTCTAAAGGTCCTCTCTTTGAGAGATCAAGAGCCCCAAAAGGCCACCTTTACGGAAGTACTTCGCCGCGCCCCCCTTTATTTTGTTGTTTATGTATTGCGTCCCATTCCACGCATCAGGTCTGTTCCCGTTCGAACGCGTTTACGAACGCAACTCGAACGCGCATGCATTTTTGCCTTATCATGCATCAGGTCTCATTTACGTTCGAACGCGTTCATGAACGCCATACGAACGCGAGCATTCTGTTTCATTTCCGTTCGAACGCGTTATCAAACGCCATACGAATGCGAGCATTCTGTTTCATTTTCGTTCGAACGCGTTATCAAACGCCATACGAACGTGAAACTTCTGTTTACCGTTCGAACGCGTTTACGAACGCTACACGAACGCGCACACACTGAACTGATTCTGTCTGATCATATTCATGCATAATTGCCTCTTAGTTGATCTTTCTTGTGTTATATAGCCAACCGTATTATTTGTGTTCCTGCATTTATCCATTCTATGTGTTCTTGGGATTGTATTCAAGCATGATTAGGCTGTTAGCATATTATTTGGTTAATAGGTTCATGAGATAGTACTCAAGCATGACTATGTTGTTCTTAGTTTTCCATATCATAGGATTGAAATATGTTCATGAGATTGCCATGTGATGTTGCATGTTGTGATGAACTTGTTGATGTATGCATATGAATTTAGAAGCATGATATTTTTGGAAATAAATGTTATTTAAGCCTGGTTAAATTATTACATAAATCCTTTTATTACAAGTGACATAAGTAAGGGACCATTCCGAACCCAACGGTTTGAGGTCTTCCCTTGCGAGGGGTGAGTGCGGCCTTAAATCTCATTTTCCCGGTTCACACCAGGTGGCGACTCCATTACTCTCCGGTTTAGTCCCCCGTGGCTACTCCGTACTCCCAACTAGGCCGCGAGCCTAGGACAGAAAAGTGTCGCCCCAGATTTCTGTGTTCCACACTATGGATATTTAATGATTAAACCTTAGTGGATTAATATTGTCTCATATCTTATTAATCCAGTACTAATCATATGGACTTTTATCATTTATGTATCTTGGTAATCCAATTACAAATGATAAAAGAGCAATTTCCTTTGTCACATAGTTAATTTGTATAACAACACCATGTTTTGTACAAATAGTGATGATATGGGTCATAATTGTCTAACAATCTCCCACTTGGCCTATAGCCAATCACTCAAGTGTCCTACACCTGAACTATGTACGGGTCGCTCAAACTTCTGCTGAGAAACAGCTTTCGTCAGCGGATTTGCATTGTTATCATCTGATGCGATTTATTCGATCATCACATCACCACGATGTATGATCCGACGAATCAGATGAAATAGTTGAAGTATATACTTAGATCGTTGATGAGACCATTAATTCTTTAGCTTGTGCTGTAGCCTAGCTCAGCTGCTAACTGAAGTACTCCTAATCTAATTAAGAATTTTACAGATCCAAAATTGCTTCTTTTGCTGCCTCACCTGCAGCATTATTCCACTTTTGTTGTTTATTCGGCAACAGTATCTTGCTTGGAAGATTTCCAGCTCACTGTTCCGTTATTCAAACTATATAGTACCCTTATTACGACCTATAGTCATTTTTGTCGGTTAGGAAACTTGCAACGGTGAACCCAGTCACTTCAAGTTTTCATTCTCCATGTATAAGAAAGCATCCTTAGTTCGTCTAAGATACTTAAGGATGTTCTTAACATCAATCCAGTGACCATCACCTGGATCGGCCCGATTGTGACTCTATATACTCAAAGCCTATGAGACACCAGGTCACGTACATCTTTTCAATGTACGAGTTCTCGGAAAGTGCCAACAACTTTTAGATCCATCCCAGTAGATCCTTATTCCTAGAATAAATGTTGCGTCTCCCAAGTATTCTATGGAGAATTTTCATGAAAGCCAAGCTTTCACCGATTGTATTATTGGAATGTCATTTCTAAGAAATGATATGTCATCATTATATAGGACAATCATTGTCAGTGCGCTCCCACTAACCTTCTTATATACACAAGAATCATGTTCGTTTTGAATGAAATCATATACCATTATGATCTTATCAAAACGTTGGTTCCAAGAACGCGATGCTTGCTTCAATCTATAAATGGATCGATTTAACTTGCAAACCTTGTTTGCATGTTTCGGTACGAAAAAACCGTCAGGATGTTGATAAACATCCTCCAAAAGCTTTCCGTTTAAGGAAATCAGTTTTGACATTCGGCTGCCATATTTCATAAATGAAACATGCAGCATTAGCAAGCATTATCCAAATGGATTTAATCATGGCAACGGATAAAAGGTTTCGTCGTAATCGACACCATGTTGATGACAATACCCTTTCGCCACAAGCCTAGCTTTGTACGTTTGTATGTTGCCATCCATGTTTGTCTTCCTTGAAGACTCATATAGTACCAATAGGCACAATGCCTTTCGGTACATCAACCAGTATCCAAACTTGGTTGGTATACATGGAATCCATTTCGGACATCATGGCACTTTGCCATAATAGGGAGTCGATACCTTGTGACACTTCCTCATATGTAGACGGTTCGTGTTCCTCAATAAGATTGACATCTTTACGAGGTGAGATCAGAAACCCATACCTCCCAGGTTGTTTTCTGACTCTCTCCAACTTGCACGGTTCTTGTGTATTTGAAGATTGTGGTACAGTTTCATCCCTGATGAACTATTTGTGTTCCGTTAAAGAATCGGTGCCTTGAACAGTATTACTCCGATTTTCATCGAGTTTTACTTTCCTCTCACTTACCACTGCTTTTAGGAATTCCTCTTAGGAAAACTGCATGGAGAGCAACAATTACATTGTTCTCTTGTGAGTTGTATAAGTACTATACTTTGGTTTCCCTATGATAACCTACAAATTAGTCACTTATTCGATTTGGGTTCTAGTTTGGTATCATCCACACATATGCCCAGCAATCCCAAATCTTCAGGAATGAGAAAACCCGGTATCTTTCCTGATCATATCTAATATGAAGTCTCTCTAACAGATTATCATGGAACCTTATTCAAAATAAGTATTGCACTGTTTAATGTGTATCTCGTGAAGGAAATTGGTAGCTCAGAGCGACTCATCATTAACCTTACCATGTCCAACAAAGTTCGGTTTCTCTATTCGGACACACCATCAAATTGAGGTGTTCCGGAAGAAGTCCACTATGAAAGAATACCATACTCTTTCAAATAGTCGAGAAACTTATTGCTTCAGTATTTTCCACCACGGTCCAACCGTGACAGTTTAATACTTTAGCCGGTCTGTCTGTCTACTTCGTGTCGAAACTCTTTGAATTACTCAAAAGTTTCCGATTTGTGTTTCATAAGAAACACATAACCATAACGTGATGCTACATACGTAAAGGTTACGAAGTATTCATATCCACCTCTAGCCTAGCTAGACATGGGCCCACTAACGTCATTAGAACGAGGGCTAACAGATCGGTGGCACTTGTATTTTTACCAAGTAAAATGTGGTTTAGGCACTTTTCCTAATATACTAGATTCGTAGACATTATTTGAATTAGAATCAAATCCATCCTAATACCCACTCTTCGAAAGTGTGGATATACGAGCCTTGTTAATGTGTCCCAGACAACAATGCCACAAATAAGTCTCATCTGATTAATTCAGTTTGAGTTATTTGTTTGTCATGTTATATGTTTGAGATTCATTTATATTCCAAATATAAATATTGTTATTCATATCTAATGTGTTTATCTCAATATCATCTTTATAAATAAAACACTTAGTGTTCTAAAATATAAAGGTATACCCGCAACGGGTTAAACTTAGATATGGAGATAATGTTTCTAGTCAAACTAGGTACATTATAACAGTTTCCTAATTTAAGTACATGCCTCAAGGGCAGTTCCAAAACTTAGGTCTCTACGGTTAAAATAGCGACTCTCGTCCCGTTTCCGACTCGTGGATGGATCTCATCTGAAGTCAGTATCATGCTCATCAGTAGATTCTGCAAATCAGTACATATTTATGTACTACATCTAGTATAAAAAATCCAATTTTGAAACTAATAGTGAACATGTTTATGACAAATATAATTGAAGTCGGAGCCTTGCCCCGCCTTCACTTCCTTCATGTCTGCCTTGTCCATACGACAGTCACGCTTCAGTGACCCCGTTTGCCACATTTTAGGTAGACATCTTGGGATATGTCATTTGTCTTCCTAGAAGACTGTGATGATTTTGCCTTTGCCACTTTTAGAAGCTCTGGCTCTGCCTCCTTGAGCATAGCCATCAACTCTCCAAGAGTTTACTCTTGGTTCATTATGAACCTGCCCCAGTTTTTGGGTAGAGACTATAAGATCAAATCTTTGGTAGTCTCGGCCACGTAGGTAATGCCCAGCTAACCTAGCTAATCGACGTCGGAAATCATCTGTGACACTAAGTGTTCGACAGATGTACCCTCTTACATACGCGAGTGAAAGAGCTTCTTTTGCAATTTGTACTTCTAAGATCTAAGGTTAGATCTATGAAGATCCATTAATTTCATCATCATGGTATAATGATCTAATCCTTAATTAAGATGATGGAATTAAAGAGTCATTGCGGTAAGCATAACAGATTGAGCACTAAAGATATCATCACCATGAGTCTTCCAAAGCTCATAATCCACCATTTGCTCAACTCCGGGCTCAGGCCTGAGATGTCATTCTATCAAATAAAGTAACTTCTCGGCTCTCAGGACTATCCTGAGGTTCTATTCCCAATCTGAAAATTGGAGCCGTTTAAAGACATTCTCCCCCAGGATTATGGTCTAAACGCTAATCTTTCAGTTATCTTGATTCCAATAGTCCAACTATCCAATCAACAATTTCGGGTACAATCAAATATAATGATTACTATAGTCTAATTATATAATCAACTACTATTTGATTGGTTAAATTCAAATATATTGATTACTATAATCCAATTATATAATCAACTATAACTGAAGTAGTTTGAATACAGTCCAACTGTTTAATTAAAAAAATAATTGAATATTAGTCCAACTAATATATTTATATTTAAATAATGACGAAAAATGAAATGAGCGCGTATTGGCAAGTATCTAAATGAAATTAAAAATTTAATACTTGTCTCCCACTATTTTTCGGTGAGCCTCTAACCCTTTGTTGAGTACTCGGGAAACCTAGTTTCCTAGTGGGCTAGGATCCCGTTAAATAACACAACCTTGACTTTGGCCAACAAGTTGTATGAAACTTAACTAGGTAGATATCTAAGATCAATTGGATCTCAACCAATTCCTAGATCCAGTAGGTGGACATCCAAGTCCGAAACATATATCCAATATATGCCAATATATCCAATATATTGCCTAACCTTTTCCTCTGAATCAACTAAGCATTGGCTTTGACTCAACAAGCTTAATGATTCTAGTTAAGCGTGACCCATTGACTTTGGAAAGCTTCGTAATCGATGTCGATTGACAAGAAGTGATCTTGACTTTGGCCAAAAAATCACAACTTGGACAAGACATGCGATATGGAACAAAGCCTTCAGGATTCAAACACATCCGCGATGGACAAAGGTCTTGACTTTGGCCAACAAACCAGTGCCAATCTTGGATCTTGAAAATAAATCATTCAATGGAAGGAAAATACTTAATATTTGTTGAGGGTTTTTCGCGTAATTGGCAACCAATTAATTATCTTTGATTAGGTCTCATCATACACCCTTAAGCATGCATTCTAAAAGCATAATAAGGCGCGGTAAATAAATTAATAATGATATACGGATGGATATTTCACAAATTGTTCCTACAACAAATCACTCAATTTCCTCTCCCCGGCTAGCACTATTCTTACTTCTACCCAATTACATAACACTTCTAAAGAAACCTCATTTACATTGAGGGGAATAGGTGAGAAGACAATTACAAAGAATCGAGAGATAAAGGTTGGACACTCAGGTCCAATTTAATAAACTCTAAATTTATTACAACGATTTCCAAAATTGCCTTCACTATCTAATATCCATCTGATATACATTATTCATACATCACATCCATGTATTCACACAAAGCATGTAATCAATCAATATAATCAATTATTTAATCTTTAATTAATGACCATCCAATGTTCAAACAACGATTTGATTTGCGCGAGTCCAACTCGTTTAAGAATAAGTACTCAAAGTACGAATTCTTGAATTATATCGAACTACAATTTTAAATCCAATTTAATTTGTATTCAATATTATTTCTATATTTAATTCCAAATTAAATAATTACACTTTTTAATGTGCCTTTACGACTTAAATTCTAAATCTAATCTTAATGGGTCTCAAAGCCCAAATAACATCCAAAGTCAATTTAATTAAAGTCCAATGGGCTTTCAATTAATTTATTAAGGCATGGACTTTGGCAACCAAAGCCCAACAAGGAATTACCCTTTGCCACAAAATTAATTTTGGCCCATTAGGCCCAATTAATTATTTAAAGGCCCATTTATTATATTTGGACTTTATGGAAATGGTTTTAGGCCCAATTGGATCCAACCAATTATCATAAACCATACTTGGCCCAACCAAGCCCATTAAGCCCAAATATAATATTTTTAGCCCAATTCCAAATTAAGCCTAATTAATTTAATCACAATATTCCAAATATCACAATTATTTAATTAAAGTGTATTAGCCATAATTAATTAATTAAATTAATATTTCCAAAACACCAATTACACTAATTAATCATTCTTTAATTTAATCAATACATGTCCAATATTATTGAAGAAAAATCAATCCCAACATGCTTCTATAAGCTCACAGCAATAATGGACTTTTATATGCGATTTTGATTTCAATCCAATAAAATCACAAATCAATATATCCAAACATTCTAAACACATCCAATGGCTTAAAATGAAAATCACCATGACCTACAAGGGTCCTTATGTATTCGACCAAGCCAACATTGTTGGGGAAAATTAATCCAATTAATTTTTCATCAAATTGATCATACATAACTCTAAGTTATCAAAATGTAAGCATACTAAAACAAACAATTTGATCAAATCATGCTCAAATCAAAAAATACCCAAATTGAAGATTAAGAACCCTAAAATATTTCATGCTTAATTTAGGTTCATGATACCATTGTTGGGTTCTCTAAGAACAATAACCAGGATCTTTAAGCATAAAACATGTGAATACGCAAAGTAAAGTAGCGGAAATTACTCACTTTGATCGGCTAAAGATGTGTAGACAACAAAATTTTGCCTCCATTGAAGTTGCTCCAAGCTCCTCTCTTTGATGTATGTTGAGCTTCCAAGCTTGATTCTTGAATTCCAAACTCATGGGAAAGGTTTCCCTATCACCTTTGTATGATTCTTTAAGTGCTAGCTTATGATGAATTTTAAGACAAAACTCTTCCTTATCTTCTTGTGGTTCTCGGCAAAGTGTGAAGAAGAATGAGAGGAGGAGACTCACGGGGAAGAGAAAAAAAAGAAGGAGTGAAGTGTTGACTTGTTCTTTTATTTTCCAAAAATAAAAGACATATACCAAAATCAAAGTTTGGTAAAAGTCAATCACAAATCAAGCTAGTGTATTAAACAAGTCATCAACAACCCAACCACTTCCATCAACCAAAAGCTGATGAGATAGACTATGTGATGTGACTTGTGTGGGCCCCACTTGATTCAAAATCCGAGTTGGCCCGCAAACAGGTTCCGGGCTCGGGTTCGTTAATTCCGAATTAACGAATTTTCTATTGCGACTTAATTAAATCAAATTTAATTAAATAATTATGCCTAGCAAAATTACTATTCAAGTCGCTCGCGAATTAATTCTAAATTAACTCGTTCACCTGAAGTAAAATCCAATTTTAATTCCGTTATGAAATCTAATTTCATTTAATATATCGAATATATTATTTTATCGATTAATTCCAAATTAATCGTTCTCTCTCTTCTAGTTGAATTTTATCCCAGATAAATTCTCGCCGTAATTAATCCTAGATTAATTTTCTCTCTCTACTAATTAAATTTTATCCCAGATAAATTATGTTCGAGTCATACATCATCGGTGAATCTTCGGGAAGCGACCCATGAGATCCCTGGATATGTTGGCAGTAAATCCGGTCTTCGGATTATCAGAACATGTGCGTACCCGGTACCATATTCTTACCAATTTACAAGACATGGTTGGCTTCTAGCAAAGCACCGTGCCTACCCAATTCTCCAGAAATATTCTTTTAGGAATATATAATATATGTCAGGCGTAATATATGTAGTATTGCGTATAGCGATCCAGTATCGAATGTCACATGCTAGGCCTGGGGCTGGAATTGTGTATGCCCCGTACGAAGCATATATCGGATCTCTAGTAACTAGTCTCTATAATCAGATAAACATGACCTAGTCATATTATCCCGATGACTGCAGTACTTAAGAGTACTAGTTCTGTATCCTACGTGATCATCATCTCCATATGACTGAAGTGATACTTCCATCTTGACATCACACCCAATACACTACGATTCTCAATATACCCAGAAGAGGCGTACATAGAACCTGTTAAAGCCCCGTATGACCAAAACCAAAGTATATTGATTGTCGCAAGTATTAGCGATGCAAGTCTCAGGTTAAGACCAAATACACCTACCCTGATTCGGATTCCCATAGACACATAGTCATACTACCAATGGGATTCCGAGGGGTCTATCCAGAGCGAAGTTGTTCACGTACCATCGGTAAACACAACCTAATATCACACTTGCATAAGTATCCAATACTTAAATATATGAGAACTATGCTGTTATGCTCCCACAACGCGCACAAGTGAAATACTAGTCTATTACGTATTATCGATGTCCATTCTCGATAATACTACGACTAGGGATATTTAATGATTAAACCTTAGTGGATTAATATTGTCTCATATCTTATTAATCTGGTACTAATCATATGGACTTTTATCATTTATGTATCTTGGTAATCCAATTACAAATGATAAAAGAGAAATTTCCTTTGTCACATAGTTAATTTGTACAACAACACCATGTTCTGTACAAATAGTGATGTTATGGGTCATAATTATCCAACAGTACATGCAATACTCGTTGTCGTTCTTTAGGAATGGTGTATGATAATCGCGAAGATAAAATAAAATTCATTAGGGATGGCATGAGCAATGAGTCTTTAGATGATATATCATTGACTCTTGAGACGCATCCCAGTAGATATGTCTATCACGCAATTCAAAATTTACATACACAGTTTCAAAGAGAAAGACAACAATTGAGTCTCGGGAATCTGACTTTAAAAGACCATGTTTGCCAATTTATAAGAAAATTGGATGGGAAGCTTGTCCCTAGGGATGGCAATTTTACCTGCAAACCCGCAAAAACTCGCCCGCAATGGGTAGGATTTGGTAAATGTATTAGTGGGTACGGTGCGGGTTTGGTAATTTAAAGCAGAACCCAGTGCAGGTGCGGTGCAGGTTTGGTATTTAAGAAAAAAATGCGGGTATCCGCTGCGGGTATCCGCATACCCGCAATATTATTTTTTATTAATTAATATTTTTAGGACAATATAAAAAAACCTTCATATAAAAACAACTAACAAAACCTAAACCTAAAACACTAATTCACAGTTCCACACTCCCACTCAGCCGCAGCCCGCAACCTGCCCAACTGAAGATTTTTTGCATGACTATTATTGTTTTTTAATCACACTTGTTAATAAAATTATAATACAAAAATTTGGATTATTTCAAATGATCAGAAACGGGAGATGAGCAAAATAAGCTAGTATTTGCTGCAACTTCAGTAGCTTTCATGCTTCTTCATTAAACTTACACCACTTGAGCCTTGTAAGCATCATTTTCATTACACTTAGCATAAAAAATATGACCAAAGGTTGGTGATTACTTTTTAGCTTATTGTCGATTGAGTTGGCTAACTTAGATCATTATAATTATGAAGGGAAGAACTCATTTTAATTATGTTTATATGAAAAAATAAACATATGATACTGAGTCTTTCATACATTATGTTATCTATGTACTGTATATACATACATTGCATGTTGTATATGTCGAATGAAAAACAAATGTGAAAACTACAACTAGCAATTAAAAATAAATTATTTAATTAAAAAATTATATTATTAAGAACACAAAGTAATTCAATATTTTAAAAACCCGCAAAAAATCCGTTGGGTACCAATGCGGGTTTGGTAATTTATTTTTATATGCGGTGCGGGTTTGGTAATGAAAATTAAAACCCGCAACGGGTATGGTACGGGTTTGGTAATTTATTTACATATGCGGGTGCAGGTTTGGTAATAGCAAACCTGCACCATACCCTACCCACTGCCATCCCTACTTGTCCCTGACCCATAGAGGTCATTCAAGCCGTTACTTCCTATACATATTATTTTTTTGATTTCTTTGTCTTTAACTAATTTTTGTGATTTATTTTGTTATTTTCTTTTATTTTCGCCGACAAGATCCAGACTTTTTGACTTTCACGATTTATTTTATTGTCCAGCTAATAATTGTCATTTGGCATGTACTAGTGCTATTATTACTCACCCTTTTTTCAGGATCTATAAATTCAGCTCTTCATTGCTCTCTTCAACATATCAAGAATAGAGAGAGAGTAAAGAAAACAATGGAAGCAACTTCAAGAAGACGATTCATAAACATTTGTGTGTTCTGTGGGACTAGTTCTGGATCTAAACCAGAATTTATTGATGCAGTAAAATAATTGAGAAGAGTCATGGCTGAGAGGAATATGCACTTAGTATATGACGGTGGAAATCTTGGACTGATGGGTTACGTTTCAAAGGCCGTATAGGAAGGAGGTAGTCAAGTTTTGGAAATCATTCCAAAACCTTTGGCGGACGTAAATCTTATCGGATAATAAAATGGAGAGTAATGTATTGTGTCAGGTATGTCCGAACGACTTGTTGAAACGATTAATCATGCTGATGCTTTTATTTCTTTGTCATGTGGTTTGGGCACGATGGAGGAAATTTTTACAGTGATATCTTGAGCGAACTTGAACATACACCATAAACCAATTGGACTGTTTAATGTTGATGGATTTTTTGACTTTATTTTTGTGTTTCTTGAAGATGCCAGGAAAAATAGGTTCCTTTCAAAACCCGTAAAATATATCATCTTCACTGCCAAAACAGCCAATAATTTAATTGACCAACTCTTGACGTTTGAACCAAATATTGACCTTATCCTTTCCAAGTTGAACTGGTCTGATGATCATGGTAAGAAGCATCAGATAAATCTGGATCTTAACCTTTAGTTTTCTTTTTAGATGTAGATACAATTGATAATTCCACGCTAACCAGATACTATCTTCTAAATTTTTCTTCTTCTTTTTGAGACATTGGGGACAATGTCTCAATTAGGTTTGGGGGAAGGGATAGTTGACTAGTATCTTGTTTTTATTTTTTTTCGGTGTGTTATTTTTGCTTTGTTATATAAAAAAATGATATATAAAAACAAAAACAAAACAAAAACAAAAAACAAAAAACAAATATTTATTTTGATTTTTATGTTTTTAACTTTACTAACTAAGTGGAATTGTGTTTTGAGATAGATGAGTAAATAGTTTCCACTCTTGAGACGTATCTAAGTTTGAGTTGTAACAAGTTAATTTTTGTTTATTTCCTTTTGAATTATTTAAATTCGTGAATTCTTCACAATATTGATTAAAGTTGATCTTCATATGCTCATTTGACAGGTATTATCAACATACATGGTAACATACGGACATAGGTCGTAATTGAAAATTTTATAATATTCAGTGTTCTGGTTTATTGGAAATAACACCTAAAAGCGATGGAATAAAAAAAATAAAAAAAATATTGTATATAAATAATTAACATTGCTCTTACTTAGTAACTGAACATCTTGCCTCAGTAAACAGTGATTGTTCGCGTCAAATGGTAGAGCCTGAGTTAATAATTAAGTTTCTACTTAGTAACCGGACGTCTTATCTCAGTAAGCAGTGATTGTTCGCGTCAAACAGTAGAACTTTTAACATCTGAGATACGGACAATTAAGTCTGTAGGGGTGTCTTGACACCTAGTGTCCTAAAGCCAACTGGTTTGGGAGTCACTGGCCCAAAGCTCGTTACAAGGATTGAAGATGCTGTAAAAAAAATAAAATAAAAATAAAAGAGAAAAAAGTTCCATTGCCAAAAAGGTGTGAATTCCAATATAATTTTAGGACAAAAATATTACTCTATTTTTCAATTACACTTATGAATATTGTGGGCACAATGAGTTGATTAATACATTGTTGGTTGTGTATATGGAGAATGGTAAAAAGTATAGGAGAATTTACTTATTTGATAATTTAGAAAGAAAGAAAACAACAATTAACTTGAATAAGAATTTCACTTTTTAACTTGTTTATTTTGTTTGTGTGATTTATTGTACATTTGATTGACGTTTATGGGTATCGACGTTGTAAGCCCTCACGAGACTATAACTCGTCCACTAGGGACACCTAGGGGTTTAAAGACTTGTTTCATACGCTAAATGCAACCGTGATCCCTACGAAAGTGGCTTAGGTTAATTTATTTTAAAGTTATTTATTTCATTTTATTTTGTTGTTTTGCTCGAGAACTAGTAAAATGTTATGTTTGGGGGTGTGATGAGCGGAAAATATATCAATATTTATCGCCTCATTTACTTAATATTTTTTATAGTTTCTCGAGTTTTATGAACGTTTTGATGTGTTTTTGTTTAATTTACAAATAAAATAAAATCGGGACTAAATGGAATCATTCAGGACGAAATATGGAACAAAGAAGGGAAAAAACTGGACTTAATATTTGGATTTTGGAGGTTGGAAACTTGAAATGGCGTTCCAACGAAGTACAATTTCAGAAATTTCAACTTTGCGTAATTTTCATATTTTGGCCATAACTTTTTATTTCGATATCGGATTAAGGTGATTTAGGTTCCAGATGAAATACGACTCAAAGATCTACAACTTTGATGTTTATAAGATTTTCGAATTCCGAATTTTTCATGACCGAAATTGATGAAAAATACAAAGTGTGTTATGTGTAATTATTAAAGTCATTATCAAAAACAAAAAATAAAATAAAATAAAATAAATGGAAATTGTCAAGCTTCGACCAAACATGCGTGGAGGATTTGGTGGCATGTTTGGTGGAGTGTTTGGTGGAGTGTTTGGTGGAGAAATTGATGGAAGCCTTTATATTTGCCTATAAATACCAAGCAAAATTTGTGTAATTCTTCATGATTTCTTTGAGGGATTTCTCCATGAAACCTAAGAGAAAATGTCTTGTATGTTTATTTAAGTTTGTTTGTAATTTCTTTTTATTTATTTAATAAAATTTTGTGTGTTTTCATTTACAGCATGAGTAGGTAATCTCTTTTTGCTGGAGTCTATGGTGAAACTTTTAATATAATAATTTAGATTTAACTCCCTTAATTTAAATAGGTAATTTGGAATAATTATATACCGCCTATATGATCGGTTTTACATAATGGACTTAGTTTCCGCATATCTGGTCGGTTTATGTGCTAACCCTGTGACCGGCGTAAACACACACGTATAACGCAAGCGCACGTATCGTTCAAGTAGTATAAAAATATCGATCACACGAGGACTTAATTCCTATTGTTTTTATTAATTGTTGAATCTATTTATTTACATATATCTAATTATATGGAGAAGAGAATGATTACTTAATTGATTTGGTTTATTGTAGATTTGCTAAATAAATAAATAAATAAAAAGACAAAAGAAAATACTAAGGAAAATAACAAAAGACACAAAGATCTAGGGTTGTGAATCTTTCTAATATCTTTTAAAAGATGAAGTTATTATTTTATGTTTGTGTAATAAACCGGTTTACTAACCTGGAACACGAAATTATGCGAAAGCCTCTGTCGATGGTCAGACGCAAATACCCAGTTTAACCCAATTGAACCATATGTCTATGTCAACCAAATTATCTGGATTCATTAAGTTTAAGTTCCAATTATGGCTACCCCCGCCTGACAGGTATATGTTTATCCTATAAGGAAATTTATTAAAGGGTTATCTATCCTCAAGGAAGATCGTGGGCTATTAAGTCTAAGGCTGAAACCTAAAATCCCTATGTCTAGTTCATTTTAGATTTATCATATCAATCTTATTGGTGATCAGACAACAAGAAGCATTAAGCTTAAGACTTAATAAGTAAACCTTTAAATTACACAAATTATAAAATAACCCCTTATAAACCAGTGATATTAGAATTCATCACAACCCTAGATAACTAACACATAACTAGGGCAAGTAAAAACTTAAAAATAAAAGACATAAAGTAAAAATGCTGAAAAGTAAATTAAAATAAAATAAAATAAAATGCTAAGGTAAAATGACCAACTTTTACTATTTACTATTTAGATATATCCCTTAATATAATATATTAACTTGTGATTATTTTACCAACCAGCCATATAGGCGGTAACCTGATTAAGTCAAATTAAGTCCAACCAGCCATAAAGGCGGAACCAAAATAAACCTGCCATATAGGCGGTAAGAAAATTTAATTACCAACCGACCAATCTGGCGGTATCCTTGATTAGTCAGGTTTAAACTAGATTAAAATGAATTACCAACCGACCAATCTGGCGGTATCCTTTTTAAGTCAATATTTTAAATAGTGAATATATTATATTTTAGGGAGATTAATCTAAATAGTAACAGTAAAAGAATTACCTTTCACCCTAGCAGGGGGAAGTTACCTCCTCATGGTGAATAGTAAAAATTGTAAAAAGTAAGAAAGTAAATTAATATTATTACAGAACGTAATTAAAATTAATTACAAAACTAAAAACTAAAATAAACTAGATAGAAAACTCCATATTTACATCAGAGAATTCAGAGATAATGGTACATTTGAAACTGAAACATCGAGCTGAATTTATAGGCCTCGGTAGGCTCTGGGCTTCGCGACGCCAGCTTCTTTTGGTCGTGGCATGCTGAGGTGATGACACGTGGCGATTCTGGAAAAAGTGATAAGGTGACACGTGGCAAGGTGGTTGGAGCTAAATTATTATGACACGTGGCAGCTTCTGATTGGTCGGCTCAGATTCTTATCCGCCACGTGTCAGATAGGGATAAGTGAGTCCATGATTGATGCTGATGTGGCGACACGTGGCAAAGTGACTGTCGGCACCATAGAATTGCGACACGTGGCACGCTGTAATTGGTTGATGATGACGTGGCAGCCACGTGGCACTTTGACTTGGTCAACAAGTGATGTGGATGATGACGTGGATTGACACATGGCGACACGTGGCGATGGTAACTGTCGGCAACGTAGGATGATGACATGTGGCACGGCGCACGTTAGCAGATCGGCTGTAATGGTGACACGTGGCACGTTAGCAAAGTCAAATTTTCTCAGATTCTGACTTGTGGACCTGGCGCACGTTAGTATTGTTCGGCGTACGTTAGGCGTCGCGACGTCAAAGGCTTGCGCGTCGCGACGCGCGAAATGACTAATTTGCCCTTTTCGTCCAATTTTCACTGTTTTGCTAGAAATTACCTCCAGAATGTCCTGAAACGTTATTTATCTACAAAATAACACAAAACACATCAAAATATTTACAAAAATCAAGAAACTATACAAAATATTAGGTTAAATGAGTGGGAAATAGTGATAGATTTACCACTCATCACACCCCTAAACCTGACATTTTGCTAGTCCTCGAGCAAAACACAGAATAAAATAACATAAACATCCTTAAAATAAAATTTAACTAAACCATTTTCGTAGGGATCACGGTTGCATTTAGCGTATGCAACAAGCCTTTAAACCCCTAGGTGTCCCTAGTGGACGAGTTGTAGTCTCGTGAGGGTTTACAACAATGATACCCACAAACATCTTACAAAAGTAAAAATGTAGTAAAACTAATGCACACAAAAGCAAAAAGACAAGCAAAAAGAGAATAAAGAAGTTAGTGACTAATCAGGTGAAACTTCTACTCCAAGTTACTAGTTGTTTTGTTTCTTTCTAAATTACCGAATAAGTAAATTCTCCGATTATATTTACCATTCTCCATATACACAGCCAACAAAATATTAAACAACTCATTTTTGCCCACAGCAGTCATAAGTGCAGTTGATAAGAGAGTAATATTTTTGTCCTAAAGTTTTATCAGAATTCACATCTTTTTGTAGCAATGGAATAATTTTTCTCATTTTTCTGATTTTTTCTTTGATTTTTTTTATTAATATACAATATCTTTCGTCTATGTAGCCAGCTTTGGGTCGGTGGCTCCCAAACCAGTTGGCTTTAGGGCACCAGGTGTTAAGACACCCCTACGGACTTAATTACTCAGACTTCAGATATATATATTTTTGCAGCATCTCTGATCCATGTAGCGAGCTTTGGGCCAGTGACTCCCAAACCAGTTGGTTTTAGGACACTAGGTGTTAAAACACCCTTACAGACTTAATAACTCGGATCTCATACATTTTTTTTACTCCATTGCTTTTTGAGATGCTTCCTCCAATTAAACTAGAGCACCGAATATTACAAACTTTTCAATTTTAGCTCATGTCCGTATGTTACTATGTATGTTGATAATACCTGTCAACTGAGCATATGAAGATCCATTTTAGTCAATTTTATGGAGAATTTATAAATTAAACAATTCAAAATGAAATAAACAAAAATTAACTTGTTCCGAAATAGGTTTGAGATACGTCTCAGGAGTGGAAACTCCTTACTCAGCTATCTTTTACCAATTTCACCTTTTTAGTCAAAATAAAACACAAAAACACAAAATATTTTTGAAATTTTTGAAAAATTTCAATTTTTTTTGTATTTTTCGAAAAAAAATTTGGATTAAAAATAAAAACAACACACAACTAAAAACAAGATACTAATCAACTAATTTCCTCCCCCAAACCTAAATGAGACATTGTCCCCAATGTCTTAAACAGTAAAAGGAGAGTTAAGAAGGTCGTACCTGGTTAGCTAAAATTCTACATGAAATTAAAGGTTAAGATCCAGATTAATCCGATGCCTCTTACCACGATCGTCCTCGAACCAATTTATCTCTGATAGGATAGGGTCAACTTGTGGTTCATAGGCTAAGAGTTGGTCAATTAGATCCGGAGCAGTTCTGGCAGTAAAGAGTAGTTCTTTCAAAGGTTTTGACACGAACCCATTTCTCCGGGCATCATCAAGAAACACACAAAGAAAATCATACAATCCATCAACGTTAAACAGCCCAATTGGTTTCTGGTGTATGTTCAGGTTCGCCCAAGATAGTACTATAAAAATTTCCTCCAATGTGCCCAAGCCATCTGGCAAAGCGATAAATGCATCAGCACAGTTAATCATTTCTACCAGTCATTCAGACATACCTGGCACGATCAGTTCCTCTCCGTTTGATGGTTCAATAAGATTTGCCTCTACCAATGGTTTTGGGATGATTCCCAAAACGTGACTGTCTCCTTCCTGTACGGCCTTTGAAACGATCCTCATAAGTCCAAGATTGCCTCCGCCATATACTAAGTGCATATTTCTTGCAGCTAAGACTCGACCCAATTCATGTGCTACTTCTACGTATTGTGGTTTAGTACCAACACTACTACCGCAAAACACACAGATGTTTTCAACTCGTCTTCTTGAAGTGGCTTCCATTTTTTACTCTGGATGTCTTCAAAAGTGCAATGATGAGTTGAATTTATAGAACCTGAAAAGGGTGAGTAATGATAGCACTAGTTTCTTCCAAAGGACAATTGTTAGCTAAACACCAAAAGAAATCGTGAAAGGTCAAAAAGTCCGGATCCTACCTACGAAAATAAAGATAATTACAACAGAAAATCAAATCAAAGAAATAATTAAGGCAACAAAATTGTGTACACAATATGCCATTCGGTTAGTATAAATTCATAAGGATGCATCTCAAGAATTCATTCTTTACTCAGCCATCACAAATGAATTAGCTCTTTTTTTTCTGATTTCCAAACACCATTCCTTTTGTGTTAAATGCTCCGTTTGTGCTTTTCCCTACAAAAATAACACACAAAATTAAAAACTCTACAACATGTATACACAAAATATAAAAACATAAATTACAACAAATTGCATGGGTTGCCTCCCTGCTAGTGCTAAATTTTTCGTCTTCAGCAAAACGTGACTGAAATCTATCTGTCAAGGAGGTTTCAATGTCGTTTTGGATGTACGATTAAAGACAATCCCGAGAGCGTTGCTTTTGAAAGGTCTCTTCCAACAGTAAAGTGGCAAAAAATATTGTGTCTCATTCAGTGCTTGTGCCACCCTTTTAACCTTTATTGCTCCAGTGGTTCCTGAAAAGAAAGAAATAAAATCAGGAGGTCTTGTATGGTGTTTGACCTTGAATGGAAGTTCCATTCTATCAAGCTTTCGGGTGATATCTCTAAATTGTACTCCCCAAAACAGTGATGTTTCTTCTGAATGCTCTGGATCTTTAATAAGTTCAGACATTTGCTCCTCCATTTGCTCTGCTTCTTGCTCCACCTTTTCTTCACAGATGAATTTTAAAATTTCCGTATTCAACTCTTCATCCGTCATCTGTGAAATGCATGCTCCATAAGTATCTGACTGAGGATGTAAAGATGTTTCTGACATTAAATCTTCATCCTCTGATACGACTGGAATGGATGGTTCAGGTATATCTTCTTCAAACATCAATGCAAAGCAATCTCCAAGATCTTCATTTTGAGGATACAGAATTCCATCCTCATTTGTTGGTGCAGTTGGTACAAACAGCTCAGCTTCTTCATCCTCGTCAGAGTCTGAATAATAGAAATTAAACAGAGACTTTGTTGGTTTGGGTTCCTGAACTGATACCTCATATTCTTGATACTGCTCAGCCTCGTCCTCTGTTATGATGTCATGATGAATCTCAGGATATTCGAAGGCTTCTTCAGTAGTATTTGAATTTGCTCCGTGAGATATGTGATAAGTGCACGGAAGTGTACTTAGAACACTGCTAACTTGGCTTGTTTATCATATATTTAATCTTAATTAGAGTTCATATTGTACTTTGTTATTAGGAGCCATGGATCAAGAAGAATGGAGAAATTACATGTGTTCGGAGCTTAACGGACGCATCGCACGCAACAAACACAATAAAAGAGCACGTGGCTTTATTACAAAAGCAACAATCTTTGTTAAATAAGAAAGTCAACCAAATAAAGAAAGAAGAATTGCTTATTCACGTGAAGAAATTGATTTAAAGAGGAAGACAAGCTGGGCCGCCACCTTTGACCAAAGGGAAAGAAAACAAGCGCGGGTCCAATTAAAATAGGGTTTCAATATTTCTTGTACTATAAAAGCCATGCAAAGTTGGCAATATTGAGGAGGAGGCTGCTGCGGAAGCAGTGTGCGCAAGAAGAAGCAGCGCCGGCTGCTGCGTGAAGCCCCTCACGCGTGAAACACATCAAATACTTTGAGGGAGCTGCAGTGCGTGAATTGTTTTATTTTTTTGGAAGCAGTACCGAGTGCAAAAACGCACAAGCAAAGAAAACCAGAGCAGTGCCGAGAGTTCAGAGAAGAAATCAGAGCCCAGAAGCCGGACACGGAGCCGTGATGATTCAGAACAATATTTCTCTCCAATTCCAGGCTATTTCTATTTCTTTTATGAGGAACTAATCCCCTAGGCAAAGCTAGGGATGAACTCTTATGTTGGATTTTTATTATTTATATTTTTGATTCCTACGAGTACCTTTTAATCGTTTAATAAAATTAATGGTTGTTATTTTCTATTATATTTCGATTATTTAATCCAGAAATTATGTTTTGTCAAATCCCATATAGATCCAGTCACGCTTCTTCTATGTGTGGTTTGCGAATTTAATTGTGACTGGTAAAAGTCGTTTTATGTGTTGGTCTTCTGCTGCAGTATTGCCTGAGGGTATATTGTCGATGTTAGATAGCTCGTAACGATGACTTTTTGTGTGCTGTTAACATAGAGAAAATAATCATTAATTACCTTAGAATTAATAAATTTGTGTAGAATTGAATATCTTCCGATTGTTGGTTTGGGATGTGAAACCCTCAATTGTGTAATAAAATGAATCAATAACTAAATATAGGAGTTCGATGCAAGAGGGATTCCCGATGCTTTGTCATATTTCTCTGCTGTTATCTTTAATTATCTTTTCATTATTTTATTTATCTTTATTTTTAATTACCAATCTTATCATCTTATTTATTAAATTACCGTTAACGTTTTTGCTTAAGTGAATTAGTTCCATTGTAACCTTCTCTCTGAGGAATCGACACCCCAGCTATACTGCGATAACCGCAAGTCATATTTGGGCGTAATCAAAATTTGGCGCCGTTGCCGGGGAGACGGTTTACAAGCAAAAGGACCAGGTTTGCTTAGTCAACAGCGAAGCGGTAACTTCGTTCAATTTTTTTTTTATATTAGTATTTTTTTTTATTCATTTATTATTCGCTTATTTATTTTCTTTTAGTATGTTAGTATTTATTTTTAATTAAGTTCTTTTTATTTTTCTAGTCTTTTATTTTAGTTTTTATTTTAGTTATTTTATTTCTGTTTTAGTTTAGTTAGATTTTAAGTTTTATTTATTCCTTTTATTTATTTATTTTATTTTATTTTATTTCTAGTATTATTTGAGCTTCAATTACATATCTAGACGTATGGATATATTTGGTAGATTTATTAGGACTGAAGAAGAAAGCTAAGATTTTGAGAACATTTTGAAAATCCTTTTTCTACACCATATGCGTCTAGCGCACATAACATGAGTGAATACGAGAGACCAGCTAGGAAGACTATTGAAGAGTACCTCCACCCAACTCGCACAGCTACACCTTCATGCATCATGTTTCCTCCTAATGCACCACACATAGACTTTAGGCCTGGAATGATACAGTATCTTCCAACTTTTCACGGTTTAGAGAGCGAGAATCCGTACGTGCACATTAGGGAATTTGAAGAGGTAGTAGCAACCTTCCATGACCGGTTTGGAAACACTGACACGATTAGACTTAAGTTCTTTCCATTTGCCCTTAAGGATAGAGCTAAGAGCTGGTTGTATTCTTTAAGACCCAGGTCAATAGGATCGTGGGGCGAGATGACCCAGGCATTTTTCAACAAATATTTCCCACACCATAAGACAGATGCCCTGAAAAGAAAAATATCCACCTTCTCTCAGAGAGACGGTGAAACCCTTTACCAAACGTGGGAGGGGTATAAGGAGTTGTTAGCTAGTTGTCCCCACCATGGATATGTGAGTTGGCGTTTAGTAAGTTATTTCTATGATGGACTGACCCCTAGGGAGCGCCAATTCGTTGAGACAATGTGCAATGGTGAGTTTATCCAAAAGGACCCTGATGAGGCACTCGAGTATTTAGATGACCTAGCTAAGAAATCTCATACTTGGACTGGACCCAATGCCGTAGATAACACTGATTTGACACACACTTTTTTCTAGCAGAAGCTTACAACACTTTAGGGAAGAGGATAGCCTTAAGACACAAGTTGAGCTGTTAACTAGACAGATAGAAGCCTTAATAGCCAATGACAGCAAGACAATGCATTCAGTAGCCCAACTAGAATCCCGAGAGTGTCCGGTATATGGTGAGATGAGATGGACATATGACGAACAATGCCATGCATTATGGACGTATCAGAAGCCTCACACACCGTACCTAGACACTTATAATCATAGTTGGAGGCAGGAGTCTTATCAGCCTACCCAAACACCACAACCTATGAGTTACAGTACCCCACAGTATTACACACCTATCGCTCCTAGGAATTCCTTAGAGGATACCTGGCATTCATTTGTAGCAACCCAGAGCAAAACCAATCAAAGGATTGAGTCGTTGATAGCTCAGGTAGCTGAAGACCAAACGAAAATTAGGAGTCAAATCTCTAAATTGACTAATGACCTGAGTGTACAAGAACAAGGAAAATTCTCATCTCAGACTCAACCAAATCCACAAGGGCAACCCATAGCACAAGTTGATCATGATGTATCCAGTATAAGAGGTGTTGATGTTATAATCACTAGGAGTGGTGAAGAGGTAGGGATGCAGAATACTTCCAACACCATAGGTGACCCTAAGGATAATAGTGCTAACACATCTCAGGTAGAACAAGTTCCAAATTTCCTAGTTAGGGTACCCTCTCCTCAAGAACTTAACAGTTTTCATGTCGAGAAACAACCACAGGGTGATGAAGAGTGTCATTACTCATACATGCTAGAAACAGTCCTACCAGGAACAACGTCTCTACAACCTGAATCAAATCCCCATGAACTGAAACCGGTCCCAAAGAACCAAAAAATGAGGAAAATGAGAGTTAATGCTCAATTAAAGATGATACCTGTGAGATTAAAAAGAACATTGAGCGAATCTTTCCTTATGTGCAATACCAAATTTCAGCCACCAGACCATGGAGGATCAGTGGATAAACTGCCACAGCTAGACAAACATTCTCTCTCATGCCTTCATCAGTACGCTAGATGGAAACCACCATGACAACTTGAGTGTTTGCGTCTGGCTGAAGATGTTAAACTTAGCGCTAGCGGGGAGACAACCCTTGCATCTGCATTTATTTTACTTTATTTATTTTATTTACTTTAGTTTTATTTTATTCTGTACTAATTGCACGTTTTATTTTTATTGTTTGCATGAGTGTTTATGCAGGAGTTAGCACAACCTACACAGCCACACAACTAAGTCTCACCAGCAGGAACCTGATCAACTCCGCGCCTGGTAGTGTTGTTCCTTAATCATTTTCTTTATATTTATCTTACATTGAGGACAATGCAAGTTTTAAGTGTGGGGTGTATGCATGCACATGATAATACCTATCATAAATACATGTTATTCTAAAAAAAAATATTATTGTTTTGTTATTTTAGTCCTTGATAGTTAAGCATAAGTCCTATGATGATATTGTTTGTTTTAGGGTGAAATATCTATGTTAGACTCGTAAGCACTTAATTATAGGTTTTTAGCAGTGGAAGCTTGAGTAGTTAGCAATGTGACTAGTTGAAGAAATTTCATGTCGATGAATGACTGTTTGCTTAGATGTCTATCCTGATTTGCTTGTGTTATGATGTATGGTATGATTAAAAATAAAAGAAAAAGTCTCTGAAGAAAGAAAATAAATCACCTATAACCAATAAGCGTGAAGCTACCCATGGGCGAGTATTAGGACCACCATGAGGAGAAATGCTACCTTAAAGGGTAGGTGTGTTGAAAAAAAAGAGAAAAAAAAAAATTCAAAAAGAAAAGCAAAAAAAAAAAAAGGAGACAAGAAAAGAAAAAGAGAAATCATACCATACTGAGCACATAAAAGCAATTACAGAGCTTAATTGAGATATTTAGGTTGGTTTGACCCATCGATCCCAATTTTTAAACGAAATCATTGAGTTGGCTTACTTGGGAATCAAGCTGTGTATAAACATTTACACACACACACTATGAGTCTGACTTAGATGACTTATTCAAAGACTTAGATTTGAGCTACGTTGAGTACTTTGAAGGTTCTCTGGTTTCATTACTAAGCATTCTTTGAGGACAAAATTATGTGAAACTATTGGGACTATTTAATTTTTGTTCTGCATGACTGTGTGTTTTAAATGACGTTTGTGGGTGTCGTCGCTGTAAGCCCTCACGAGACTATAACTCGTCCACTAGGACACCTAGGGGTTTAAAGGCTTGTTGCATACGCTAAATGCAATCGTGATCCCTACGAAAGTGGCTTAGATAGTTTTATTTATTTATTTATTTATTTATTTTTTATTTTATTTTACGCTTGAATTGTTAGGTACTAGCAATAAGTTGGTTGGGGGTTGTGATAAGTGCACGAAAGTGTACTTAGAACACTGCTAACTTGGCTTGTTTATCATATATTTAATCTTAATTAGAGTTCATATTGTACTTTGTTATTAGGAGCCATGGATCAAGAAGAATGGAGAAATTACATGTGTTTCGGAGCTTAACGGACGCATCGCACGCAACAAACACAAATAAAAGAGCACGT
Organism: Zanthoxylum bungeanum; assembly: GCA_019454045.1. Lineage (NCBI taxonomy): Eukaryota > Viridiplantae > Streptophyta > Magnoliopsida > Sapindales > Rutaceae > Zanthoxylum > Zanthoxylum bungeanum. The sequence goes on along the minus strand of SKCR01027546.1, from coordinate 549,909 downwards.
GGCTTTATTACAAAAGCAACAATCTTTGTTAAATAAGAAAGTCAACCAAATAAAGAAAGAAGAATTGCTTATTCACGTGAAGAAATTGATTTAAAGAGGAAGACAAGCTGGGCCGCCACCTTTGACCAAAGGGAGAAGAAAACAAGCGCGGGTCCAATTAAAATAGGGTTTCAATATTTCTTGTACTATAAAAGCCATGCAAAGTTGGCAATATTGAGGAGGAGGCTGCTGCGTGAAGCAGTGTGCGCAAGAAGAAGCAGCGCCGGCTGCTGCGTGAAGCCCCTCACGCGTGAAACACATCAAATACTTTGAGGGAGCTGCAGTGCGTGAATTGTTTTATTTTTTTGGAAGCAGTACCGAGTGCAAAAACGCACAAGCAGAGAAAAACCAGAGCAGTGCCGAGAGTTCAGAGAAGAAATCAGAGCCCAGAAGCCGGGACACGGAGCCGTGATGATTCAGAACAATATTTCTCTCCAATTCCAGGCTATTTCTATTTCTTTTATGAGGAACTAATCCCCTAGGCAAAGCTAGGGATGAACTCTTATGTTGGATTTTTATTATTTATATTTTTGATTCCTACGAGTACCTTTTAATCGTTTAATAAAATTAATGGTTGTTATTTTCTATTATATTTCGATTATTTAATCCAGAAATTATGTTTTGTCAAATCTCATATAGATCCAGTCACGCTTCTTCTATGTGTGGTTTGCGAATTTAATTGTGACTGGTAAAAGTCGTTTTATGTGTTGGTCTTCTGCTGCAGTATTGCCTGAGGGTATATTGTCGACGTTAGATAGCTCGTAACGATGACTTTTGTGTGCTGTTAACATAGAGAAAATAATCATTAATTACCTTAGAATTAATAAATTTGTGTAGAATTGAATATCTTCCGATTGTTGGTTTGGGATGTGAAACCCTCAATTGTGTAATAAAAGGAATCAATAACTAAATATAGGAGTTCGATGCAAGAGGGATTCCCGATGCTTTGTCATATTTCTCTGCTGTTATCTTTAATTATCTTTTCATTATTTTATTTATCTTTATTTTTAATTACCAATCTTATCATCTTATTTATTAAATTACCGTTAACGTTTTTGCTTAAGTGAATTAGTTCCATTGTAACCTTCTCTCTGAGGAATCGACACCCCATCTATACTGCGATAACCGCAAGTCATATTTGGGCGTAATCAATATGTGATTCAGGTTATCTGTTAATTGTCTAACTTGATCTGTCATCCTCTGTATAGACGCCGCTTGAATCTGAATTTGTGCATCTAATTGAGCTTCTCGTTCTTCGTGCCAATCTTTGAGCATGTGGATCAAGTGATCTTCCTCTGATGGTTCTGATTGTTGATGGAGATCGTAGATGTATGGTGGATAAGATGGAAATTATGATGGTTCTTCATACCATGAAGGATTTTGATAGCTTTGCCACCCTGGATTGTAGTTGTACTCACAATGATCTCTCGGGTGGTTACCATTACATATGTCACATCTCCCCATTTCGTTCTGTTGAGCAAATGTAGAATTGCTTGATTCTGAAATCCAGTGATAGTTGTTGGGCTGAACAACAGGCCTCAGAAAACCGGACTGTTGCTCCCAGATTTGGGGTGTATATTCTTCTAGTAAAGCTCGAAATCTTTCAATCTCCCAATAATGTTCCATTTTTCAATCACCTGAAAACAAAATAAAGAAATAAAAATTACAGATAAAAATAAAGAAAATTAGATACAAGTAAATTAGATAGCTTCAAAATTAATAACTCAAGAAAAATAAGTCCCCGGCAACGGCGCCAAAAACTTGATCGGCGTAAACACACACGTATAACGCAAGCGCATGTATCATTCAAGTAGTATAAAAATATCAATCCCACGAGGACTTAATTCCTATTGTTGTTATTAATTTTTGAATCTATTTATTTATATATATCTAATTATAGGGAGAAGAGAATGATTGCTTGATTGATTTGGTTGATTGTAGATTTGCTAAATAAATAAATAAATAAAAAGACAAAAGAAAATACTAAGGAAAATAACAAAAGACACAAAGATTTAGGGTTGTCAATCTCTCTAATATCTTTTAAAAGATGAGTGATTATTTTATGTTTGTGTAATAAATCGGTTTACTAACCTGGAACACGAAATTATGCGAAAGCCTATGTCGATGGTCAGACGCAAATACCCAGTTTAACCCAATTGAACCATATGTCTATGTCAACCAAATTATATGGATTCATTAAGTTTAAGTTCCAATTATGGCTACCCCCGCCCGACAGGTATATGTCTATCCTGTAAGGAAATCTATTAAAGGGTTATCTATCCTCAAGGAAAATCGTGGGCTATTAAGTCTAAGGCTGAAACCTAAAATCCCTATGTCTAGTTCATTTTAGATTTACCATATCAATCTTATTGGTGATCAGACAATAAGAAGCATTAAGCTTAAGACTTAATAAGTAAACTCTTAAATTACACAAACTATAAAATAACTCTTTATAAACCAGTGATATTAGAATTCATCACAACCCCAGATAACTAACACATAAATAGGGCTAGTAAAAACTTAAAAGTAAAAGACAAAAAGTAAAAATGCTGAAAAGTAAAAGACATAAAGTAAAAGCTGAAAAGTAAATTAAAATAAAATAAAATAAAATGCTAAGGTAAAATGATCAACTTTTACTATTTACTATTTAGATATATCCCTTAATATAATATATTAACTTGTGATTATTTTACCAACCAGCCATATAGGCGGTAACCTGATTAAGTCAAATTAAGTCCAACCAGCCATAAAGGCGGAACCAAAATAAACCTACCATATAGGTGGTAGGAAAATTTAATTACCAACCGACCAATCTGGCGGTATCCTTGATTAGTCAGGTTTAAACCAGATTAAAATGAATTACCAACCGACCAATCTGGTGGTATCCTTTTTAAGTCAATATTTTAAATAGTGAATATATTATATTTTAGGGAGATTAATCTAAATAGTAACAGTAAAAGAATTATCTTTCACCCTAGCAGGGGGAAGTTACCTCCTCATGGTGAATAGTAAAAACTGTAAAAAGTAAGAAAGTAAATTAATATTATTACAGAACGTAATTAAAATTAATTACAAACTAAAAACTAAAAGAAACTAGATAGAAAACTCCTTATTTACATCAGAGAATTAAGAGAGAATGGTACATTTGAAACTGAAACATCGAGCTGAATTTATTGGCCTCGGTAGGCTCTGGGCGTCGCGACGCCAGCTTCTTTTGGTCGTGGCATGCTGAGGTGATGACACGTGGCGATTCTGGATAAGGTGATAAGTGGCAAGGTGGTTGGAGCTAAATTATTATGACACGTGGCGGCTTCTGATTGGTCGGCTCAGATTCTTATCCGCCACGTGTCAGATAGGGATAAGTGAGTCAATGATTGATGCTGACGTGGCGCTGACGTGGCGACACATGGCAAAGTGACTGTTGGCACCATAGAATTGTGACACGTGGCACGCTGTGATTGGTTGATGATGACGTGGCAGCCACGTGGCACTTTGACTTGGTCAACAAGTGATGTGGATGATGACGTGGCAATGACATGGATTGACATGTGGCGACACGTGGCGATGGCGACTGTCGGCAACGTAGGATGATGACACGTGGCACGGCGCACGTTAGCAGATCGGCTGTGATTGTGACACGTGGCACGGCGCACGTTAGTAAAGTCAAATATTCTCAGATTCTGGCTTGTGGACCCGGCGCACGTTAGCACTGTTCGGCGTACGTTAGGCGTCGCGACGCGCGAAATGACCATTTTGCCCTTTTCGTCCAATTTTCACTATTTTGCTCGAAATTACCTCCAGAATGTCCTGAAACTTTATTTATCTACAAAATAACACAAAACACATCAAAATATTCACAAAACTCAAGAAACTATACAAAATATTGGGTTAAATGAGTGGGAAATAGTGATAGATTTACCACTCATCACCATGTTACCGCCTACATAGTCGGTTTATATGACTTTTTTACCGCCTATATGGCCGGTTGAACTTTGGATAAATGACATCACCGTCTATATAGTCGGTTTCAATATAATTAATTCAAGAGATAATTAATTGATAATGGAGTAATCTAAATTTGAAGTATTAAAAATGGATCCCCTAACTCCAACATTTTCTTTCATTGTTGTAATTTTCTTTACTTATTAATTTTCATTTTATGTTATGTAGTTTTGTTTAATTATACATTTAGTAATCCTAGGTATGTGTTGTAACTAAACATATTATCTAGGGTTGTGATGAATACCAATTTCAATGATTTTATAAGTTGAGTTACTTTGTGTCTTGTGTGATGTTTTGGTTTATTTATTGAGTCTAGTTCTTAATGATTCTTGTTGATTGGCCACCAATAAGATTGATTAGGTAAACTTGAAATGAACTTGGAAAAGAGATTTTAGGTTTAGTCGTAGACTCAATAACGCACGATCTCATTTAGGGGGATTTCCTTCCAGGCTGTAGGGCGGATGTAACCACAATTGGAACTTAAACTTAATGAATTTGGGGTTTCTTAATTAACTTAGGAATATAGTTAATTAAGTAACTTTGAATATTTGCATCTGAGCATCGGAAGAGGCTTATGTATACATTCGTGTTCCAGGTTAATAAATTGACATATTACACAAGTATAAGGTAATCAAATCATATTTAGAAGAATATTGGTAGGATTTACAACCATGGATATTTGCATATCATTTATTAATCTTGAAATCAACCTTAGTTTTATTTACATGTTTATTTTAGGTAAATTCACCATCCAACCAACAATCAATTTAGATACTTGTAGGAATTTAGTTTCAATAATTAATAGCATAAGTGATAAGTCCTCGAGGGATCGATACATTTATATTACTTGAAAAATATGTGCGCTTGTGTTACGTGTTTGATTTCACCGATCATTGCCATTCTAGAGTGTTATGACCACTCTTATAACTCCTATAATTATTCTTGAGTTCTTCATTGGTGGTGGCTTTGATTGGTGTAAATATTAATATGATTAATGTTAAGAAAATTGGATTATATCATGAAAAATGATATTTTTGGCACCCAGATCAGATCTGGAAATTCTAGATTTTTGGTGATGAAAAATATGTTATTTAAATGTATTGGATGTGTATTGGACATTCGAATAATTGCCGAAAATTATTTCGGATTGAAAATATGTGAAAACGGCGAAAAACGACGTTACCGGGTGAGTTTCGGGCTTACCGGGTGTCCGCTGTCCAAACAGTGAATTGGTCACTGTTCGGGCAGCCTATGAACTATCCAAGTACTATTGGGGCTGACCTGGGTAGTCCCAGTGTGTATTGGTTGGTTGGTTCGGACAAAAACGTGTTTTATACTATTTTGCGGAAAAATATTTTCGTAAAAGTTTCGTGGCGTTTCTAAATTATTTATGTCTTTATTTGATATCGAATAAATATATTTAGGTGAAATATGAATGAATTATTCATATGGGATATTCAATAATTTATTCGGTAAGTTTAAAAAATTTTAAAATTACAATTTCGTCCGAACCGCGCTTCCGTCCGCGCTTTTGAGAAAACCCCAACAGAGATAATCAGACCTATTGCTTCCACCATAATATAAGGGGCCACAGGATCGAGGGATGCTGAGACTTGCAGAAACAGGTCGAGGACCTGGGTAGAAATGACTATCTTAATGAATGTATAGATCACGAAGCCATGAGACTAAGACATCGTCAAGAGTAACAACCATTATTTACTATGAGGAAAAATATGGGCGGGAGACTCGAATCAGGCTAAGAAGAATTATTGCTAAATCAATGGACCCGAGGTGCTGGACACAGAGAGTGCCCCGGGGATACTGAAATCCTGACCGGTTCTAATAATGTTCACCAATGAGGACGCTCATGGAGTGAGTTACTCTCACAACGACGTGCTTTTAATTACTGCCAATATAGGTAGGTCGGATACAGACATGATATTGGTAGATCCTGGGAGTGCGGTGGATATTATATCAAATGAGACATTGAATGGGCTGGGTGTGGAGTTCACCACATTGATAAAGGATGCCAGCTACCATAAGTCAGTGCAATGGCATAGCAGTAGCCGCCATAGACCGGTGCAATGGCTGGGAAACAAGCTTATTTGATTGGCTGAGAAGGTGGTGGAAGTAATGACTTGGGGTTGTAATGATAATTCAGTGACATAAGCTGATGTCAGGATCAGTTGCAATAGTGGTTTTAAGAACCTATATAAAGAGGTAGAAAGGGTTAGCAGTACAACACTTGTAATTTGAGAGCAAAGCCAATAAAACAAGCTAAGTGATAGGAGAGAAAGTGAGTCGTGAACCCGACCACATTGTAGGGGTTATTTGTTGTGCATCGTGTAATTTCTTTGTCAGGCGTCCGGGTCGGTATTTACCCCGAACCTAACAAAAACATCCATCTTTCTCCGTGGACATAGGTTATAGACACTCTCCAGCTAACCACGTAAATTCATCTCTCATTGATTGTTTGTCTTTTTGTTAAGTTTGTGTAGTTCCCAATAACTAAACAAATTCACAATTGTGGGAGATTTATTTGAGATAAATTCCATATATTACTGTTGTAATCAAACAAGATTAATTGAGTATTCTACCATAGTGCTATTGCAACATTAATCAAGCTACAACCCTCGCAAAACTATCCCTATACATTTATTAAATGCAACCTACAACTTTTCTAATGAATTATTCACAACATTAGCATAAAAACAAGTGTTCCCCACCTATCATCATTTATGGATAAATCTTAACACCATTCTTACCTTAACCACCCTGACACCAGCTATCTTCATAATTACATTATAGATAATATTTTAAAACTTTATCTTATCCCTTTTTTTTTAACTGTTTTTCATAATTGGATTGAAAGGGCCCTATCATTTTTTTTCAATCTTTATTGTTATTATTATTTTTAATAGCCACTCATCCTTCTCATTCAATGTGAGTGAAAAAAATTCAATCTCTTTTTTTTCGAAAAGTTGAAAATTTCACCGTCAAATCATCTGATTCTGATTTAAACGAAATATGTAAAATCTCGACTGTCTCAAATTCTTACAAAAAAATACACCCAAATTCAAGAATTTGCCAACCAAATTTTAAACCCTTTACTACTAAACCACACCCCCTGAGGATAAAAAATTTAATCTTCCTTAGAACTAAATGAAGGTAAATTTCTCCCAATATCAAAAGTAAATTAAAATAGCTCATTTAATTTCCAAAATTTGATCTGCATTATAATTAATATTGTTTAATGCTGACTAAGGTTAATGTAATATAACTTCCACCATGTTAATAATGTGTTACACCTTTATCTTCATCGAAATAAATAAAATTCACAAACATAAAAGAGTTTGGATATTCATTTCTAAAATAGTAGGAGTTTAACTATCGTGTTTATTTATAGATCTGTTATCTGTAGAATTTAACTGTATATTATATCAAACCTTAAGGATCTAAAAAAAAAATTATTAACAATTTGTTGGTGATCTAACAATGTTTTCAGCAAAAAAAAAAAATAATTTTTTTTAAATCATTGGAAATCTCACCGTCAAATTATCCATTTTAAGCTTAAACGGAATATGTAAAATATCCGACTGTCCTGGACTCTTATAAGAAATACACTATTTGGATTCGAACTCAATATCTCAATGTAAGATCTTGAATCATACACCACTAAATCACGACTCTTGAGGACGAATCTCTCTATTCTGTACAAGTAATAGAGTATTTACCCTACACCATTAGGCGCACGTATGTATATATAATCCTTTATAAGTTCAAAAGTAATTTCAATTATTATTTTGTAAAAAATAAGATAATGTAAATTGCTTGGATTATTTCGAAGATTAAGAAAATAATGTCAAATCAAGATTTATTTAAAAATTTATTTTTTAATCTGAGACTTGCAATTTAGCTACTCTTACTCTTTAAGCCAGCTAAAGTGCTAAACTAGCTTTAGATAGTATGGTTCTTCGAAGGAAATTTTTCCTTCTTTCATTCGTTGTAATTCACAATCTGTTTAATGAAATTCATGTCTTTCAAAAAAAAAAATTTAACTTTTAGATGTAATTCTTTTAAGTTAATTTTAATATAAAATTTAGGACTACTCTATTACTTTTTGAAAAAAAAAAATAAAAATTCGATATAAAAAAGTTTTCAAATTTTATTAGATAACTCTGTTCTCTCTCTTACATAAATTTTCAAATTTCAATCGGTGTCATCTAAAAAAAAAAAAAAAAAAATTTGTACATAAAAAGGCATCTGTAGTTGGAAATGAAGGCTCTCATTTATTAATAAGTTAAAAATAGATACACGTACTCAGTTGTTCCAACAAAGTAAAACAAAATTAAAATTAAAATTAAAATTAAAATTAACCGGAGAAATAATAATAACTAAAATTACACACTTGGGTTTTGTTCTAACTCAACCTCACTCACTCACTCACTCACTCACTCACTCAACTCCGTCAAACATTGATTAAAGTAAACTCATCTGAGTTGACCCGGTGGTGAGTTGCCAAGCCGAAGTGGCAATCAGCGGCCGTGTGTGCCAGCCAAGCATTAAACAGCCGTTATTCTCCTCAACTCTATACCCATCGCCACCAGCAAACAAAGCCAGCAACATACTAGCTTGTTTATGAGCATTTGAACCCAAGTGAATCGGGTCGAACCCGGCCGAACCCAACCGAGTTCTCCACTGAGTCAATGTCTCGTGCCTCTCAATCCTATCTGTTCCTTCACAAGCTACGATATTGCATATCTGTCTCCCCAAGTACACCTCGGACAAAACCTGATCCTGATTCGGTGGAGTCAACCCAGACCCCTCTAACGAGTCAAACAAACTCGAGTAATAATGCAAAGCTTCAGTGAACCGGTCTAGAAAAACCGGACTATTGTGGTTCGCTTCTTGTTCAACGATTGTAATAATCTTAGGCTTCATTGCTTTGATAGAAGAAAAAACTTTTTCAATCCCACCAGGTCGAGCCAAGAGCCGATGAATCTCAAAAACCGAATTGACAGCCACGGTTTCAACTTCGGGAGGCCGGATATTGAGCATGTCCGGTTCAAGATCGGCTAAGCTATTACAAACGAACCCACGAAACTCGAATTCAACCCCAATGGTGTCAGCTAATTGAGCCAATTTCCAACCCACATGCTGCAACGCGTCTGTGTTATCCGGCTGAGGCGGGCCGACGCCGGTTAACCGAAAAGCCGGCGGCCCACCGGGCCTTAAAGCGAGTGCTTGCATCAAAGCGGGCCATTGCATCCCCTGTTTGAGGCTAAAATCAATAACATGGACTCTATTTGAATTGTTGAAAGCTTCAAGAATTGCCTGGTTTGCAGTGAAGTGAGCAAATTTAAGATACGGGCAGGTCTCGTAGAAGTGCATCTGAAGGATGTCGTTGTAAGATGAATCAAGACAATCTTGTGGGTAAATCCTGTAGATCCTTCGAGCTAATGCTTCCGCAAAATAAGTAGCCACCTTCCTCATAGCACCGGCTTGTGATGCTGCGAGCAAGCCTATGTGCTTCACCAGCGCATCAGCGATTTTCAAATTCTGTTCCTGGATTGCTTCTGCACACGCCATGAGTAATCCCCACATCTTTGACTTGTTTGCATTTCCCATTGATGATGAATAATCCCCTTTTCCTCTATTTGCACTACCGCAACAACTTTCTTGGCGATCTCTCTTCATGATGATGATGGATTTTTTATTTTTTTTTTTTTTTGCGATTGTTATGTTTTGTTGGGTTCTTTGATTCTGAAAGAAAGAAGACTGGAGATGCTAGAATTTGGACAAGGGAGGGTTATATCGGGAAAAGTATTTAATTTTTCAAATTAAAAAAAAAAAAAAAAAAGAAAGATTTTTATGAGGAAATAATGAATGCTAATGGGTGAAAGGTCAAACGAAGGAACAGGAAGGGCTGAGAGTGGAAGAGATCAAGAGATAAACGAACAACAGAGGCCATAATAATTAATGAGTATTTATTTATGGGAAATGTTAACAAGTGTCCTTAGGGCACTCGTTAATGATATATTTTAGGAAAATTTGAAAAGGAAAAAGGAAAAAATAATTAATATTTTGATAATTTTTTATATTTTCTATAAAATTTATGTGAATTTTTTTGTAAAATAAATCTTTAATGAGTGCTCTTAGGACACTCATTAACATGACCCTTTATTTATTTATTTTAAAATTATTAAAATATTAAAAGTACTTTTTATTTTTGGAGTAAGCGAGCACTTTAAATTAAATGCTAAGAAAAGATGCTGTTGGTGATAATAATGTACTGCTCGTGTATACTAAAGACCCACCATATTTGCACCAATGAGAAGTTTTTTTTTCTGCTAAGCGGCTCTTTAGTCGGTGCGTATTACACGCTTTCTAAAATGATTCTATAATCTGGGGTTGTGATGAAACCAAATATTTATGCACTTATAAATTGATTTTCTTATATTTTGTGTGATGCTTTGGTTTATTTATTGAATTTTATTCTTAATACTTCTTGTTGTCTTATCACCAATAGGATTGATGTGGTAAACTTAGATAACTTGACAAAAGAATTTTAGGTTTAGCCTTAGATTCAATAGCACACGATCTCATCTTAGATATTTCCCTCCATGATATAAATATACATGTAGGATGGGTGTAGCCATAATTGGAACTTGTCTTTAATGAATTTTTGGTGATTTAGTTAACATAGAAATATAGTTAATTAAGTTACTTTGGATATTTGCACTGAACCATCGAAAGAGGCTTGTGGATATCTTGGTGTTCCAGGTTAATAAGCCAATATATTACACAAATATAGGACAACCAATTCATCTTTAGAATAATACTGAGTGGATTCGCAACCCTGGATGTTTTCTCTCATTGATTGTCTCTAAAAATTATCGTAGTTATTGTTAATTTCTCTAGCTTTAAATTAAATCTAGTTTAAAAATCATAATTAATTTTTATTAGATACTCATAGGTTATTACTCTTAATAACTAGTAACGTAGGTGTACGGGCCAAATTTGGGCCCAAGGATAAAATCAACATTTCACTACCAAGCCAACCATAAATGCCAAAAGCCCAAAACCCAACTGGGTTGTGGGCCCAGAGATATCCAGCAAGCCCAAATCCACAAATTACTCGACCGAAATGACCTGACAGTTACCAGATCAGGAGAAACGCACAGACACATAACTTCTCCATTTAATCTACCGTTTCAAGACATCCAACGGACATAAGAATAAATGAGCCTACCTCAAAAGGCTTATAAAAGGAAAAGGTTTTGGCTTGGGAGGGGATTGGACATTATTTAGTTCTCTAGTATCTCACCCTCGAAACACAAACACCCCGCCCTCACGACAAACAAACGAAGATTAAGGTAACATCAAGCCTTGTTCTTCATACTTTCTACTCATCCACACAACTAACTTGGGCGTCGGAGAGTCTACGGCTTCCACCACACCGGTGGGCAGTACTCCCCACTCGCTTTACCTTCATTTTGCAGGATCGCTAGTGCCCCTTAAAATTCATATTCTCGATTGTGGACTTCGGGCGAAAACCAGCATCCACAATTTGGCGCCCACCGTGGGGCCCTTAGCGAATAGTAGCAAACGAAGTGTAAGTGTCCTAGACATGCTCAAGGTCTCTAAACATGATATGTGTGTGAATAAATCAAATGGAGTTGCGGAAATACTCAATTTGATCGGATGAGAAATTTCGAACATCTTTCTTTGTTGGAAGAACTCCAAGCTTTTAGTTGAGTTCCAAACTCTTGGGGTGAGTTTTCCTATCACCTTTCTTTGACTCCCAAAGTGTTAGCTTTGTCCAAAAATTGAAATTTGTTTTTGTCTCCAAGACATAGAGATTCGGCCAAGAGAGAAAATTAGTGGAGAAGATGAATAGTAAGTCCCACTTATTACCTTACATGTGTGTTGTGTGTTAAATGCAACATTTAACAAAGCCCAACTACTTCCATCACCAATAGTGATTAATGATGTAAGTAAAGTGGGTCCTACCACTTTAAATTCAAAATTTGAGTTGGCTTGTACAACACACTTTTCCGTCGCGACATAATTAAATCCAATTTAATCAAATAATAATGTCTAACAAAATTATTACGAAAGTCACTTGCGAATTAATTCCAAATTAATTCGTTCGCTTGAATTAAAATCCAATTTCAATTCCGCATTGAAATCCAATTTCAATTAATATATCCAATATATTATTTTAGCCCAATTTAATAAATTAAATAGTAAAATCCAATTTAACTATTAAATTTACTTTACCGATTAATTCTAAATTAATCACGTTCTCTCTTCTAGATGAATTAATCCCAGATTAATTCTTACCGCAGTTAATCCCAGATTAATTTTCTCTTTAATAATTAATCCCAGATTAATTCTTGCCGTAATTAATCCCAGATTAATTTTCTCTTTCATAACTAATCCCAGATTAATTCTGTTCGAGTCAAATATCATCGGTGAATCTTTGGGAAGCGACCCAAGAGATTCCTGGATATGTTGGCAGTAAATACGGTTCTCAAACTATCCGACACGTGCGTACCCGGTACCACGTTCTTACTGATTTACAAGACATGGTTGGCTTCTAGCAAAGCATCATGCCTACCCAATTCTCTAGAAATATATTCAACATGAAATATATATAATCTGTATCAGGCGTAGTATACAATGTATTGCGTATTATGATCCAGTATCGGATGTCACATGCTAGGCCTGGGGCTGGAATTGTGTCTTCCTCGTACGAAGCATATATCAGATCACTAGTAACTAGTCTCTGTAATCGGATAATCATGACCTAGTCATACTATCTCGATAGCTGCAACATTTAAGAGTACTAGTTCTGTATCCCTGCGTGATCATCATCTCCATATGACTGAAGTGATACTTTCATCTTGACATCACATCCAATACACTACGATTATCAGTATACCCAGAAGAGGCGTACACAGAACCTGTTAAAGCTCCGGACAACCAAAACCAAAGTATACTGATTGTCGCAAGTATTAGCGATGCAAGTCTCAGGTTAAGACCACATACACCTACCCTGATTCGGATTCCCATAGACACATAGTCATACTACCAATAGGATTCCGAGGGGTCTATCCAGAGCGAAGTTGTTCCCTGTCCAACGGCTAACAGAACCTCCTATCACACTTGCATAAGTATCCAATACTTAAATATATGATAACTATGATGTTAAGCTTCCATAACGCGCACAAGTGTAATACTAGTCTATTCGGCATTATCGATGTCCAGTCTCGACAATACTACGACTAGGGATATTTAATGATTAAACCTTTCGTGGATTAATACTGTCTCATATCTTATTAATCCGGTACGAATCATATGGACTTTTATCATTTATATATCCAAGTAATCCAATTACAAAATGATAAAAGAGCAATTTCCTTTGTCACATAGTTAATTTGTACAAAAATACCATGTCTTTTACAAATAGTGATGCTATGGGTCATAATTGTCCAACAATCTCCCACTTGGCCTATAGCCAATCACTCAAGTGTCCAACATCTGAACTATGTACGGGTCACTCAAACTTTTGCTGAGATATAGCTTTCGTCAGCGGATATGCAAGGTTATCATCTGAAACGATCTTTCGATCTTGACATCGCCACGATCTATGATCTCACGAATCACATGAAACCATCGAAGTACATACTTTGATCATTGATGAGACCGTAATTCCTTAGCCTGTGCTGTAGCCCACCTCAACCGCTAACAGAACTACTATTAATCCAATTAGGAATTTAATAGATCCAAAATGCTTCTTTTGCTGCCTCAGCCGCAACAATGTATTCCGCTTTTGTTATTGAATCGGCAACATTATCTTGCTTGGAAGATTTCCAACTCATTGTTCTGTTGTTCAAACAAAATATGTACCCTTATTGTGACTAACAGTCGTCTTTATCGGTTTGGAAACTTACATCGGTGAACCCTGTCACGTCAAGTTCTCATTCCCCATAAACTAAAAAGGCATCTTTAGTTCCTAAGATACTTAAGGATGTTCTTAACATCAATTCAGTGACCATCACCTGGATCAGCCTGATTGTGACTACATATGCTCAAAGCGTATGAGACATCAGGTCGAGTACATGTTATGACATACATGATCGATCCGACTGCTTAAGCGAACATGATCTGATTCATTGCATCTCTCTCATCTTAAGTTTCAAGACACATGTCCCTAGATAGAGAGACGCCATGTTATACTGGAAGCAGTCCTTTCTAGGACTGATCCATGTTGAATCTCTTCAACACTGTCAATGTACGACTTCTCGGAGAGTGCCAATAACTTTTAGATCTATCTCAGTAGATCCTTATTCCTAGAATAAAGGTTGCCTCTCCCAAGAATTTCATGGAGAATTTTAATGAAAGCCAAGCTTTCACCGATTCTAGTATGAGAATGTCATTGCTAAGAAGCAATACATCATCAACGTATAAGACAATCAATGTCAGTGCACTCCCACTAACCTTCTTATATACACAAGAATCATCTTCGTTTTGAATGAAACCATATTATAATATGATCTCATCAAAACGTTGGTTCCAAGAACGTAATGCTTGCTTCAATCTATAAATGGTTCGATTTAACTTGCAAACATTGTTTGCATGTTTTGGCACGACAAAACCGTCAGGGTGTTGTATATGAACATCCTCCAAAAGGTTTCTGTTAAGGAAAGTGGTTTTGATATCCATCTGCCATATTTCATAATCGAAATATGCAGCTTTAGCAAGCATTATCCGAATGGATTTAATCATGGCAAGGAGTAAAAGGTTTCGTCGTAATCGACACCATATTGATGACAATACCATTTCGCTACAAGCCTAGCTTTGTACATTTGTATGTTGCCATCCATGTCTGTCTTCACCATGAAGACTCATTTGCTACCAATAGGCACAATGTCTTCTGGTACATCAACCAGTATCCAAACTTGGTTGTATACATGGAATCCATTTCGGACTTCATGGCCTCTTGCCATAAAGCGGAGTCGATACCCTGTATCGCTTCCTCATACGTAGCTGGTTTATTATCCTCAATAAGATTAATGTCTACATGAGGTGAGATCAGAAACCCATACCTCTTAGGTTATTTTCTGACTCTCTCCGACCTACGATGTTCTTGTGTATTAGAAGATTGTGGAACAGTCTCATCCCTGATGAACTGTTCGTGTTCCGTGAGGGGATCGGTGCCAGGAACAGTATCACTCTGATTTTCATTGAGTTTTACTTTCCTCCCACTTACCACTGCATTTGGGAATTCCTCTAAGGAAAACCGCATGGAGAGCAACAAATATTTTATTCTCTTATGGGTTGTGGAAATAATATCCTTTGGTTTCCCTAGGATAACCAATTACAAATAGGCACTTATCCGATTTGGGTTCTAGTTTGGCACTATCCAAACGTTTAACATATGCCCAGCATCCCCAAATCTTCAGGAATGAGAAACTCGGTTTCTTTCCTGTCCATATTTCATATGGAGTCTGTGCAATAGATTTTGACAGAACCTTATTCAAAATAAGTATTGCACTATTTAATGCGTATCCCGTGAAGGAAATTGGTAGCCTAGTGCGACTCATCATTAACCTTACCATGTCCAACAAAGTTCGGTTTCTCCGTTCGGGCACACCTCTCATTGAGGTGTTCCGGGAGGAGTCCAATGTGAAAGAATACCATACTCTTTCAAGTAATCAAGAAACTTATTGCTTAAGTATTCTCCATCACGGTCCGAACGTAATGTTTTAATATTTTTTCCGGTCTATTTTTCTACTTCGTGTCGAAACTCTTTGAATTTATCAAAAGTTTCCGACTTGTGTTTCATAAGCTACACATAACCATAATGCGATGCAACATCTGTAAGGTTACGAAGTATTCATAACCTCCTCTAGCCTAGCTAGACATGGGCCCACATACGTCACCATGAACGAGGGATAACAGTTCGGTGGCACGTACACCTTTACCGCTAAAAGGCGTTTTAGGCACCTTGCCTAATAAACAAGATTCACAAACATCATATGAATTAGGATCAAATCCGTCCACGTATCCACTCTTCGAAAGTGTGGATATACGAGTCTTGTTAATGTGTCCCAGGCAATAATGCCACAAATAAGTCTCATTCGTGTTATTTAGTTTGAGCCTTTGTTTTCATGTTATATGTTTGAGATTCGTTTATATTCAAAATATAAAGACCATCATTAACATCTGCTATACATATCAAAATGTTATCTTTATATACTAAACACATAGTGTTCCAGAATACAAAGGTACACCCGCAACAGGTTAAACAAAATGTAGAGCTGATGTTCCTTAGTCAAACTAGGTACAAAATAACAGTCACCTAATGTAATTACATGCCCCAAGGACAGGTTCAAAACATAGGTCCCAACGGCCAAAACAGTGACTCTCATCCCGTTTCCGACTCATAGGTCGATCTCATCTGAAGCCAGTCTGCTGCTAATCAACAGATCCCGCACATCAGTACATATGTATATACCACATCCAGTATCAAAAATCTAATTTTTAAAACCAGTAGTGGACATGTTTATTACAATAATAAACATATCTGAAGTCAGAGCCTTGCCCGCCTTCACTTCCTTTATGTTTGCCTTGTTCATACGACAGTCACGCTTCCAGTGACCCCGTTTGCCACAGTTTAGGCAGACATCTTGAGATATGTCATTTGTCTTCCCAGAAGACTGTGACGATTTTGCCTTTGCCCTTTTTCTTCACACCCCCAGAAGCCTTCGGCCAAGCCTTGGTCTTCTGTGATGTCAAAGTAGGATGCGCCTTGTGCTTCTTGCCCTTTGGGAAGCTCTGGCTCTGCCTCATTGAGCATAGCCATTAACTCTCTAAGAGTTTTCTGTTGGTTCATGATGAACTCGCCCCAGCATTTGGGTAGAGACTGTAAGATCAAATCTATGGGAGTCTCAGCCTCGTAGGTATGCCCAACTAACCTAGCTGTTCGATGTCAGTAATCATCTGCGATACCTAGTGCTCGACAGATGTACCCTCTGACATACGCGAGCAAAAGAGGTTCTTTTGTAATTCGTACTTCTAAGATCTAAGGTTAGATCTATGAAGATCCTTTGATTTCAACATCATGGTATAAGGATCTAATCCTTAGTTCTGACGATGAAATAAAGGAGTCGTTGCAGCAAGCATAACAGATTGAGCACTAAAGTTATCATCACGATGAGTCTTCCTAAGCTCATGCTATACTATTTGCTCAACTCCGGGCTCAGTGCCCGAGAGGTTTCTCTATCCAATAGAGTAACTTTTCAGCTCCCAGGATTATCCTGAGATTTATTTCCCAATCTGGAAAATTTACGTCGTTAAAGACATTTTCGCCAATGATGATGTCCATAACGCTAATCTTTCCAGCCATCTCGATTGCAATAGTCTAATTATCCAATCAACGATTTCGGGTACACTCAAAATGTAATGGTTACTATAGTCCAACTATATAACCAACTACAAGTGGAGTAGTATTTTAAGTACAGTCCAACTGTTCATAGAAAGCAATAAAAGATATTAGTCCAACTAATATATATTTATAACAATGATAAATAATTAAAAGAGCGTGTGTAAGCAAGTATTAAACGAAATTGCAAATTTAATATTAGCCTCCCACTATTTTTCGGCGAGCCTCTAACCCTCTGTGGAGTACTCGAGAAACCCAGTTTCCTAGTGGGCTAGGATCCCGTAAAATAACACACAACCTTGACTTTGGCCAACAAGTTGTATGAAACTTAACTAAGTAGATCTCTAAGATCAATTGGATCCCATCCAATTCCTAGATCTGATAGGTGGACCTCCAAGTCCAAAACATATATCTAATATATTTCCTAACCTTTTCCTCTGAATCTACTAAGCCTTGGCTTTGGCTCAACAAGCTTAATGATTCCAGATAAGCATGACCCATTGACAGTGGGAAAGCTTCATAATCCACGCCGATGAACAAGAAGTGACCTTGACTTTGGCCAACAAGTCACAATCGCCCAAGAAATGCATTATGGAACAAAGCTTTCGTGGTTCAAACACATCCGTGATGGACATTGATCTTGACTTTGGCCAACAAACCAATGCCAATCTTGGATCTTGAGAGAGAACCACTCAATGGAAGGAAAACGCTTAATATTTGAGTGAGGGTTTTTCGCGTAAATTGACAACCAATTTATTATCTTAGATTAGGTCTCATCATACACCCTTAAACATGCATTCTAAAAGCATAATAAGGCGCGATAAAATTAATAATGATATGCGAATATATATATAATACAATTTGTTCCTAGAAAAAATCACTCTCTCTTTCCTCTCTCCCGCTAGCATTTTACATACTTCTACCCAATTACATAATACATTAAAGAAACCTCATTTACATTGAGGGAAATTGGTGAGAAGAGAAATACAAAGAGTAAAGAGATAATAGGTTGGACACGCATGTCCAATTTAATAAATTCCAAATTTATTACAATAATTTCCAAAATTGCTCCCACCCTTCTAATATCCATCCGATATACATTATTCATACAAATACATCGAAGTATTCACACAAAGCATGATGTCAATCAATCTAATTGGATCCAACCCAATTGTCCAAAACCATACTTGGCCCAACCAAGCCCATTATCCCAATTATAACAAATTAAATTAACATAATTTTCCAAAAAACACATTAATTCAATTTAAAGTGTAATAGGCACAATTAATCAATTAATCATGCTTAATATTTCCAATTCATGTCCAACACAAATTGAAGCAAAATCAAATCATTACAACATGCTCAAGCTCACGACAATTGCATAAAATAACATTCAATTTTGATTCCAATCTAATCAAACCAATAATTAACATTCATTTCATGCTTTAAACATATCCAATTGTCTAATTTCAAAAATTTACCATGAACTCATTCTAGGGTGCATTCGGTCAAGTGGTGAATTTTGGGGAAAACTAATCCAATCAATTTTTCTCAAATCCAATGATTCACAAATCCAATTTATCATTATCCAACCACATCCAAACAACCAATTTAGAATTTTATAAGCTCCAAGCAAAAAATCCCCAAATAAAGTATATAAACCCTAGAATCAAATCATGCTTAGATATGGCTCATGATACCATTGTAAGTGTCCTAGACATGCCCAAGGTCTCTAAACATGATATGTGTGTGAATAAATCAAATGGAGTTGAGGAAATACTCACTTTGATCGGATGAGAAATTTCGAAAATCTTTCTTTGTTGGAAGAGCTCCAAGCTTTTAGTTGAGTTCCAAACTCTTGGGTGAGTGTAGGCACTGCATTTTTACATATAAGTCCCGATGATGAGTCTCGCATAGAGACACTACCTCTTTAATTGTGGAAGCAGCGGGAAACGGACGTCGGAAGGGAAGAGTCAAGAATTGACATTTCTGTTGGATTTAATTCGCTGGATTAGCTTCTGGTTTGCTTGTTGGACCTCTATTTCAAAACACATCCTTAGCCCAAACCCCCGCAAGTCACACACCAAGCCCAAATGGACCAAGCCCACACGCCCAAAACCCTAAGTACACACCCATAGCCTTCTAAATTAACCAAAACACACATTAAACACATGCATAAATCAAGCCAAATCTCCTTCCTAAATTAAAGAAATCCCATGGATCCCATTCCTAATTAAATCAAATCATATCCCGAACTAAAAGAGAAGAAATCAAATTAAATCAAATCACTTCCCTAATTAAAAGATTTTTCCTTATCACACACTAATTAAAAATATCTCCAATAATTACACAAATCATTTCCCTTTTCAAACAAGGATAGCTCCCATCCCTTTGCCAAAAAAAAAAAGCCTTCACCAACACATCAAACCCCTAGCTCACACTCATGCCTAAAGCACAGAAACTGTCCATATTGCCGTCCAACAACAGCCCTAAAACTCACCTCCATTGTCGCACCACACCATCACCAAAACCCCTCACTGCATGCATATTCCTTCACTGAACACCACCCACAAATTTCCCAACTGCACGCACAAAACACTCACTGCACAGCCCCAAAACACCCGCAAAACCCCCCTTCACTGCACGCATAAATCACCACTGTCCAATTCCAAAATAGTCCATTAACTACCGTGAAAACAGCCCTTAAACTGCCTAGTCCACCACCGCAAACTGCATCAAAAATAGCAGCCCAATAACCCTTAAAAATGAAAAACAGTCCCTTATTTACCGCAAACCAGTAAACCAATATCGTGACCAGAAACACCACGAAACGGAGTAAAAACAGCAGCCAAAACAGCGAAACAGCGAAACAGAGAAGGAAAATGTTGAACCAGTGAACCAGAGGAGTTGCAGAGCATCAACCCTTTCGACTGCCGTGTAACACGCTTTCGAGAGACGACAAAAGAGGTTAGACTTGAGGGCACCTTCTTTATCTATTATCTTTTATTTTTATTTATTTTAGTATTTTATTTCATATGAGTATTATGGATTGGTGCATGATGTGATTTCCGGATGAATGGA
This sequence comes from Zanthoxylum bungeanum, assembly GCA_019454045.1. Taxonomy (NCBI): domain Eukaryota; kingdom Viridiplantae; phylum Streptophyta; class Magnoliopsida; order Sapindales; family Rutaceae; genus Zanthoxylum; species Zanthoxylum bungeanum. Next base: position 529,334 of record SKCR01027546.1, on the reverse strand, counting down.
ATATGTGCTCTCCCTTGTGGTATATCGGATGGAAACTCGGACGTAAATTCCGCAGTCGAATCCGAATGGACGGTATTGCGGTTTGCACTCGGGATACAATGCCACGTACCACTTGAGAGATACACGTATTTCGTTTCATCAAACCTTGTATTCGAGCATGATTTAGTCTAGTAGATTATTTATCTTTTTAGCATGATTTAGTCTAGTATGTTATTTCTTTTTAAGTATGATTATGTTATTTCTTTATGCATGATTTAGTTGTTTTCTTTCGCAATATGCGTTTAATTTACGTTTATGTTTAGATTGTTATCTATTTTTCGTGCTTGATAATTCAATATGCTTATGAGATCATGGTGTGATATCGTATGTTTGCTGTTATGATGACTTACTTTTAAAACATGCAAACTTAGACGTAGGATTTATTTTCATGAATGCTAACTAGATTTGGGTTATTCTTGAACATACATGATGCGTAGATTTGGTTAAGATATTGCAAAAATCATATCATTACAAGTGGCATAAGTAAGGGACCGTTCCGAACCCAACGGTTTGAGGTCTTCCCTTGCGAGGGGTGAGTGCGGCCTTAAATCATTTTCCCGGTTCACACCGGGTGGCGACTCCATTATTCTCTGGTTTAGTCCCCCATGGGCTACTCCGTACTCCCGACTAGGCCGCGAGCCTAGAACATCGTCACCGATTTCTGTGTCCTACAATTTGGCAACTCCACTGGGGATAGAGAATCGGCCCCGAAATAATGTCTTGTAATGTTTGTGATTTGTGCTTTAGTTAATCGTGTCTACCGTGGGTTGAAAAGGGTTTAATCAAAGGCATTATTAGATCTTGGTAATGGTTTGGTGTCTTCCTTCATTCACTACCTTTCTATAAGGAAAAGCTGTGAAGGCACCTAGATAATCATTTACCCGTAGCTCACTGTGATGGACTAATTTGGAGGACTTGTTGTTTATTCCTGTCACCAAGGCGATAAGAGCCTAAGAGGCTTGGGTATTTAAGAGAGTTCACTCCACCCTTCTTCTGGGGAATCTACAATAGGAAATCCATTTGACAGTTAGTCACGCACCATAACTCGTTGGCACGTACCTTAAGGTATAAAAAAGGTGCGCTCACTTGGTCGCTTGAACCCTTGAGTGGGGAGTCCTAGTCGTGAGCAATCCTTCGCCGGCGAGAGCCTTTGTCTACACTCCCATAAACCCACACGTGAACTATAGTTGTAGGGCCAATAGAAACTATTCGTTTATGCCTATGTTTAGGACCATCGTCATTTGGATTCAGTTCGACCTTTTGTCATGAGGTATGGGCTTGTTGGGCCATTTAAACTGGGACGAGTCTGTGCTTTATGGCAATTGGCCCAAAAGCTTCTAAAATGCTGATGGACCATTTTCTGTTTAGGCCTTGTGACATTTGAAGTCGTTTAGTCATGTTATCGCAAAAGTGTAAACCTGTTGGGCCTTTTCAACTGGGACAAGTTTGCACCGCGCAATAGCGTGATTGAACACTTTAAAATGATAATGGGCCAACTAGTATAAATTTTTTATGGGCTTATATATTACATGCATTGCACACATACACACTAACACACGATCTTAAAAGAGATACCATAGATACCCGTTGGGTTAGGGAAGAAGGGAGACTCATTAAAAGGCCATCAGTAAATATTAGTGAATCAGTCAACGAGGGGTTTCGTATGGATCAGCTTGAAGCCAATCTCACCAAGGTTACTGAGTAACTGCAAGCTTTGACTGCCACTGTGTCTAATATAGTTGTGCCCGCGCTGTGGGAGGATCTGAAAATGAGAGGCGTGAGGGCCATCCGAGCGGATTGAATGATGATGCCCATGTGTTTGATGATGATATGGCTGAATATGCCATAGGGAGAATAGCCGGGTCTCAGGCCGAGATACAGAAACTCCGTGATCAGATGGAGTCAGTTACCCGTAAACTGAAGGGGAAACATGATGACTTATTAGATTATGAGGCGATGACCTTCGAGGAGCAGCTGCCAGCTCAGTTTAAGATGCCGGACATAGCCAAATTCAATGGGAATGGGGACCCGAGGGTCCATCTTCGGCAATATGTCTCGGTAATGAGTTCAATGGGTCTGTCCCAGCGCCAAGTTCAGAATATATTTGAGATGTCGTTCAAAGGGTCACCTGTATTGTGGTATCATAGCCTTGAAAGAAAGGTTAAGGAAGACTGGAGGGAACTGGCTGAAGCCTTCCTAAAGCAGTATGTTACAGACTTGGAGATCGACCTATCGCTTCGCGACTTGGAGAATACCAAGAAGCAGCCGGAGGAGAGCTTTAAGGAGTATGTGGATCACTGGAGAAGCCAGCTTCTGAATATGTAGACTCGGCCTTCAGAGAAGGACCAGATAAAGATGATTATCAAGGGTACTAAGGCCTCAATTTATGGCAAGCTGAGGAGGATGACCTCCATGATTGCGGATTTCCAACAACTGAGGGAAACTGTCATGGATATTGAAGAAGAGGAAGCCGAGAATCGGAAGTTTTATAGTCTGAATAAGAGAACTATTGGAGGATCCTCAGGTGCTAAGCCTATTTCTGCAGAAGTTGCTGCCATTAAGAACCGACGGTTTTCCAACCTGGGCAGACCTTTGTCCAAAGTACTTGATAAATTGACAAGGCAAGGACTCTTGAAACCCTTGGAGCCTAAACCACTCCCAAATCCTCCCCCACCAAACCTCAACATGAACCGCTACTGTCACTTCCACCAACAGAATGGCCATGACACCGACAGCTGTGCCTGCCTCCGCCATGAAATCCAGGACCTAATTGACTCCCATAAAATTCCTGACTCCAAGAAAGAATAGCCCAACACATACCGTAACCCATTGCCTAACTATCACTTTGTCCCACCGCCTACCTATATGATCAACTCTGGCCTACCCGAAGACCTTGTCCTCCAAACCTTTGACCACCAAGCCTTTTCCATGGGGATTTAGGATAGCAACAGTGAGGATGAAATGGAGCAGAAGAAGAATTTATGGGAGGACTTCTCGAGTAGTGATGAAGAGGAGGTGAAGGGGATGACTCGAAGTGGGCGTTTTTATAGTGACACTACAGAAAAGGGGAATGAAGTGTTGACAGAAGGCCGAGAGGTGGCCGAGAATACAGAGAATGCTGAGGGAGATGTAGTGCTGCGGCAGCTAAAGAAGACCCGAGCACATTTAAGCATTTGGGAGTTGTTGTGTGCGTCTCAGGAGTACAGGCGGGCTATGGTTGAGGCCTTGAGCAATATAGTAGTGCCGGAAGATGCTAACCCAGCAATGTTTGTCGGGTCGGTGCAAAAAGAAGCTCTGCATAGAACCTTTTCTGAGGAAGAACTCCCGGCTGAAGGAAAGAACCATAATAGGCCTTTATTCATCAGAGCTGAAGTGATGGGCAAGAGGACATCTTGTGTGATGGTGGATGACGGCTCATCCATCAATGTATGCCCATTGAAGATTTTGGCGAGGCTGGGTATAAAGCCGACAGATCTGTGTCCCTCTAATATGACTATCAAGGCTTATGATGATAGCAAGCGGGGAGTTGAGGGCACTTTTACCGCGACGGTCAAGGTGGGCCCAATCGAGGATGAAGTTGAGTCACAGTGCTGGATATCCCGGCCACTTTTGCCTTATTGTTGGGAAGGCCGTGGTTTCATAATCTTGGGGGCGTGCCCTCAACTCTGCATCAGGTTATTAAGTTCCCGTATGGAGGAGAGATTGTCACCATCCGAGCTGAGGTTGACAATGATGTGGCCACTTTGGAAATACAACCTTTCATGAGGTTTCAAGTGTCGGCAACTTTTGAGGAGTGGGTGGATCCTAAGGTGGCTAGGATCATGGAAAAAATGAAGTTCGAGCCGGGTAAAGGTTCAGCATTCCCAAACTTTAAAGGGGAGACTACCCGAAGGGGTTTGGGATACAGGTCTGACGTGGAAAAGCCGAAAATCTAGAAGAAAGGGCTAGAGCTTATGGAATGCTTTGTAAAGGCTTCGGGGTATCAAGGAGAGCCTGAACTAGTAGAAGTTAACCAGATTGTGGTGCCCGGATTTGAGATCTTTCAAGATGTGCTGGGTGAGAAGCCGTTGACAGAAGAAGTCGTGAAGAAAAAAGAAGAGAAATGGGAAGAAGAGTTGATGAAATTGGAGAGCCTAACTCTCGAGGAGAATAAGGAGGCTGAGAAGAACCCGGTTGCGGATGATGAAGTGTCTGTAGACGATGAAGACATTTATCTTCCTGATTTATTTGTGTGTACTCCCGCATTTACTAGCAATAAAGACAATCATTTTGCTTACTTGCCTGAGTCTCTTCCTCTTAACTTGCATGACTTGAGCATGTTTGATATCAACTCAACTAAAACGAATGCATTCAACCTTGGTACACCTGAAAGCCCCAAGGAAGTCTTAATTGCGAGTAAGGTTACCAAAGTATTTGCTTGGTCCTATGAGGTCATGCCAGGGGTAGACAGAAGTATTGCCCAGCATGCGATACCGACTTATCCAAATATGAAGCCGGTGAAGCAGAAGCTTCGAAGGATGAGACCTGAATGGGCCGAGAATGTCAGAGAGGAGGTTAAGAAGTAAATAGATGTGAGATTTCTGGAAGTAGTTAAATATCCCAAGTGGTTGGCATACATTGTGCCTGTACTGAAGAAAGATGGCAATGTCAAAATATGTGTGGATTACAGAGATCTTAATAAGGCTTGCCCGAAGGATGACTTTCCCTTGCCTCATATAGATGTGTTTGTTGATAGTGCGGCTTTATCGGCCATGTACTCATTCACAGATCGGTTCTCGAGATACAACCAGGTCCTTATGGCTGAAGAAGACAAGCATAAGACGGCCTTTGTCACGGAATGATGTACTTATTGCTACAAGGTGATGCCGTTTAGGCTTAAGAATGCATGAGCCATTTACCAGCGGATGACCACTACTTTATTTCATGACTTAATGCATAAAGAAATCGAGGTGTTTGTAGATGACATGATGGTGAAATCAGAGACGAGAGACGGACACATAGAAGCACTGGAGAAGTTCCTTGAACGAGTCGACAAGTATAACCTACGACTGAATCCTAAAAAGTGTGTGTTCGGCGTAACGTCAGGAAAGTTGCTAGGCCACACAGTGGGAATGGGAGGAATAGAAGTGGACCCTGAGAAGATCAAGGCGATTGCGGAGATGCCTGCGCCAAAGACAGAGAAAGAAGTCAGAGCCTTCCTTGGGAAAATCCAGTACATCAGCCGGTTCATCGCTAAGTTGACATCAATATGTGAGCCCATCTTCAAACTGTTGAGAAAAGACCAGCTAGTGAAGTGGAATGAGCAGTGTTAGGAAGCCTTTGACAAAATTAGAGAATATTTGGTGAAGCCTCCTGTTTTGAAACCTCCGAGACAGGGTAGACCCTTGGTACTTTATTTGGCTATTGAACCCGAAGCGCTGGGGGCGATGATGGTACAAGCAAATGATACGGGAGTAGAGCATGCAATCTACTACCTCAGAAAAAAGTTGCTTCCATACGAAGCCCGCTATCAGGAAGTGGAGAAGATCTGTTTGGCAGTAGTATGGGCGTCCAGGAAATTACGCCATTACTTCCAATCCTATAAGATCCAAGTGGTAGCAAAGAAGAATCCTTTGAAGTACCTGCATTCAGTGTCTTCGCTAGTTGGAAAGTTGGGTAGATGGTTAGTGTTGCTAATAGAGTTTGATATCGAGTACCTTACTTCTAAGGTGATCAAAGGGCGAGCCGTGGCAGAGTTCCTGGCGTTGCAACCCGTTGAAGGGGATCAGTACAAGTTTGAGTTCCTCGATGAAGAAATCCAAGCTATAACAGTCAATGGGTGGAAAATGTATTTCGACGGAGCAGTGAACTGCAAAGAAGCCGGAATTGGGATCGTAATAGTAACCCCTGAGGGAGAAACCTTGCCTATGGCCAAGAGGTTGACGTTCAGAGTAACTAACAACATGGCCGAGTATGAAGTATGTGGCTTCAGGTTGACTGCATTGATAGCCTTGAGAGCTAAGAATGTTGAAGTTTACAGAGACTCAATGTTGGTAATCCGACAGATGCAAGGAGAATGTGAGTTAAAAGAAGAACGGTTGAAGCTTTACTGGTTCTACCTCAGAAATATGGCATAGTTTATCCCTGACTGCAAATTCCAGCACTTGCCACGAGAAGAGAATCAGATGGCAGACGCATTGGCAACATTAGCCGCAACTTGGGAAAATCCGGAGAAATTGGTGATGAGACCACTGGTGTTGACAACAGCGAGTAAACCTGTTTATGAGATAGAGAGAATCTTGGAAATAGAGATCAACGATGGAAAACCTTGGTATCATGATATCCAACGGCACTTAGAACATGGGGAACTCCCGGAGGAAGCGAGCAGAAAAGATAGAATAGCCATTCAGAAGTTGGCTTCTCAGTATGTAAGTTTGAAATGAGAACTGTACAAGAGACATGCAAATGGTATTCAACTGAAGTGTTTGAGAAAAGAAGAGGCTCATAAGGTAATGGAAGAAATACATGCTGATGTATGTGGACCGCATATGAATGGGTTGAATCTGTCTCGTAAGATAGTAAGACAAGGCTTTTTCTGGTCGACCATGGAAGCTGACTGCGCGAAGCTGGTAAAGCACTGTCATGATTGTCTAGCGCATGGTAACTTGAATCATTTACCGCACACAGAGTTACATGGGCTGTCAGAGCCGTGGCCTTTCTCAGAATGGGGAATTGATATGATCGGAGAGATTCGACCAAACGCATCGAATGGACATCGCTTCATAGTAGTGGCAGTGGACTACTTTTCAAAATGGGTGGAAGCCGAGTCATTCCGCAATGTTACAGCAAAGCAAATGGAAAAGTTCATAGGTCAGAATCTCATTTGTCGATATGGTATGCCACACCACATGGTCACGGACAATGGAGTCCCGTTTCAGGGAGAAACAAATGCGATGTTACAGAAGTACGGAATAGGCCATCACAAGTCGTCACCTTACAGGCCGCAAGAATGAAAAGAAAGAGACAAGAGAAAAAAGAAGAAGACCATATCATGTTGAGTATGACGAAGTAATCACAGAGTGTGATCAAGACATCTAGGTTGGTTAGACCCATCGATCCGATTCTCCGAGACAAAATCATCGAGTTGGCTTATTTAAGGATTAAGCTGCGAAAGAGCCTTGGCACACACACACTAGGAGTCTAGTTCATATCACTCATTCAGACGATCAGAGCTGAGTTTATTAAGTACTTTGAAGGTTCTCTGGTTTCGATGCGAAGCATCCGTTGAGGACGAAAATATGCTTACCTATCAGGATTATATCGTGAGAGGCAGTACAATATAAACCATCATGGTGTTAGTATCAGTTTTGGGGACGCGTCCCAGGGTTGAGACCCACGTCATCAATATCAGTATTGCCGGGTATGGCACTCTGGGGGCGAGGCCCACATTAGCATCAGTATCAGTCTTGCCGGGTATGGCACTCCGGTCATGGAGACACATCAACATCAGTATCAGTTTTGCCAGGTACGGCACTCCGGGTATGGAGATATTACAGCGACGCCTCGGGTATGGGGTTTAGCATGCCAGGTACGGCACTCCGGGTTTGGAGATATTACAGCGATGCCTCGGGTATGGGGTTTAGCATTCCAGGTACGGCACTTTGGGTATGGAGATATTACAGCGATGCCTCGGGTATGGGGTTTAGCATGCCTGGTAAGGCACTCCGGGTATGGAGATATTACAGCGACGCCTCGGGTATGGGTTTTAGCATGCCAGTTACGGCACTCCGTGTATGGAGATATTACAGCGACGCCTCAGGTATGGGGTTTAGTATGCCAGGTACGGCACTCCGGGTATGGAGATATTACAACGATGCCTCGGGTATGGGGTTTAGCATGCCAGGTACGGCACTTCGGGTATGGAGATATTACAGCGACGCCTCGGGTATGTGGTTTAGCATGCCAGGTACGACACTTCGGGTATGGAGATATTATAGTGACGCCTCGGGTATAGGGTTTAGCATGCCAGGTACGACACTCCGGGTATGGAGATATTACAGCGACGTCTCGGGTATGGGGTTTAGCATGCCAGGTACGACACTTCGGGTATGGAGATATTACAGTGGGTACGACACTCTGGGTATGGAGATATTACAGTGACGCCTCGGGTATGGGGTTTAGCAAGCCAGGTACGGCACTCTGGGTATGGCGACACTATTGGGACACTCTGCGTATGGAGACACAACTGCGACACTTCGGTTATGGGGTTTAGCATGCCAGGTACGGCACTCCAGGTATGGAGATACTATTGCGACACTCTGGGTATGGAGACGCTACCGCGACACCTCGGGTATGGGGTTTAGCACGCCGGGTATGGCGCAACAAAATCAACTCAACTCAAAGCAACAGGCAAGTCAAGTGGCAGCTGGCGAGCCAGGTAAGTAAAAATACATTGCATAAACTTTGATAGGACTGTCATTGTCACACACTGTACAAGTCTCATCAAAGTTGGGGCGACTGTAGGCACTGCATTTTTGCATATAAGTCCCGATGATGAGTCTCGCATAGAGACACTACCTCTTTAATTGTGGAAGCCGCGGGAAACAGACGACAGAAGGGATGAGTCAAGAATTGACATTTCTATTGGATTTAATTCACTGGATTAGCTTCGGGTTCGCTTGTTGGACCTCTGTTTCAAAATACATCCTTAGCCCAAACCCCCACAAGTCACACACCAAGCCCAAATGGACCAATTCCACACGCCCAAAACCCTAAGTACACGCCCATAGACTTCTAAATTAACCAAAACACATGCATAAATCAAGCCAAATCCCCTTCCTAAATTAAAGAAATCTCATGGATCCCATTCCTAATTAAATCAAATCATATCCCTAACTAAAAGAGAAGAAATCAAATTAAATCAAATCACTTCCCTAATTAAAAAAATTTTCCTTATCACACACTAGTTAAAAATATCTCCAATAATTACACAAATCCTTTCCCTTTTCAAACAAGGATAGCTCCCATCCCTTTGCCTATAAAAAAAAAGCCTTCACCAACACATCAAACCCCTAGCTCACACTCACGCCTAAAGCACAGAAAGCTGTCCCCATTGCCATCCAACAACAGCCCTAAAACTCACCTCCATTGTCGCACCACACCATCACCGAAACTCCTCACTAAACGCATATTCCTTCAATGAATAGCACCCGCAAATCGCCCAACTGCACGCTCAAAACGCTCACTGCACGGCCCATAAACACCCGCAAAAACCCCTTCACTGCACGCATAAATCACCATTATCCAATTCCAAAATAGTCCCTTAACTACCGTGAAAATAACCCTTAAACTGCCCAGTCCACCACCACAAACTGCATCAAAAACAGCAGCCCAATATCCCTTAAAAATGCAAAACAGTCCCTTATTTACTGCAAACCAGTAAACCAATACCGTGACCAGAAACACCGTGAAACGGAGTAAAAACAGCAGCCCAAACAGTGAAACAACGAAGGAAAATGTTGACCCAATGAACCAGAGGAGTTGCGGAGCATCAACCCTTCTGACGGCCATGTAACGCGCTTTCGAGAGACGACAAAAGAGGTTAGACCTGAGGGCACCTTCTTTATCTATTATCTATTATCTATTATTTTTATTTATTTTAGTATTTTATTTCATATGAGTATTATGGATTGGTGCATGATGTGATTTCTGGATGAACGGAATATGTGCTCTCTCTTGTGGTATATCGGATGGAAACTCGGACGTAAATTCCATAGCCGAATCCGAATGGACGGTATTGCGGTTTGCACTCGGGATACAATGCCATGTACCACTTGAGAGATACACGTATTTCGTTTCATCCAACCTTATATTCGAGCATGATTTAGTCTAGTAGATTATTTATCTTTTTAGCATGATTTAGTCTAGTACGTTATTTCTTTTTAAGTATGATTATGTTATTTCTTTATGCATGATTTAGTTGTTTTCTTTCGCAATAGGCGTTTAATTTACGTTTATGTTTAGATTGTTATCTATTTTTCGTGCTTGATAATTCAATATGCTTATGAGATCATGGTGTGATATCGTATGTTTGCCGTTATGATGACTTACTTTTAAAGTATGCAAACTTAGACGTAGGATTTATTTTCATGAATGCGAACTAGATTTGGGTTATTCTTGAACATACATGATGAGTAGATTCGGTTAAGATATTACACAAATCATATCATTAAAAGTGGCATAAGTAAGGGACCGTTCCGAACCCAACGGTTTGAGGTCTTCCCTTGCGAGGGGTGAGTGCGGCCTTAAATTATTTTCCCGATTCACACTGGGTGGCGACTCCATTATTCTCTGGTTTAGTCCCTTGCGGGCTAATCCGTACTCCCGACTAGGCCGCCAGCCTAGAACAGCGTCACCGATTTCTGTGTCCTACAGTGAGTTTCCCTATCACCTTTCTTTGACTCCCAAAGTGCTAGCTTTTTCCAAAATTTGAAATAAAATTTTGACTCCAAGACTAGAGAGATCCAGCCAAGAGAGAAAATTAGTGGAGAAGATGAATAGTAAATCCCACTTATTACCTTACATGTGTGTTGTGTGTTAAATGCAACATTTAACAAAGCCAAACTACTTCCATCACCAATAGTGATTAGTGATGTAAGTAAAGTGGGTCCTACCACTTTAAATTCAAAATTTCAGTTGGCTTGTACAACACACTTTTCCGTCGCGACATAATTAAATCCAATTTAATCAAATAATAATGCCAAGCAAAATTATTACGAAAGTCGCTTTCGAATTAATTCCAAATTAATTCGTTCGCTTGAATTAAAATCCAATTTCAATTCTGCATTGAAATCCAATTTCAATTAATATATCCAATATATTATTTTAGCCCAATTTAATAAATTAAATAGTAAAATCCAATTTAACTATTAAATTTACTTTACCGATTAATTCCAAATTAATCGTGTTCTCTCTTCTAGATGAATTAATCCAAGATTAATTCTTACCGCAATTAATCCCATATTAATTCTGTTTCATAATTAATCTCAGATTAAATCTTGCCGTAATTAATCCCAGATTAATTTTCTCTTTCATAATTAATCCCAGATTAATTCTTTTCGAGTCAAATGTCATCGATGAATCTTTGGGAAGCGACCCAAGTGATTCCTGGATATGTTGGCAGTAAATACGGTTGTCGAACTATCCGACACATGCGTACCCGGTACCATATTCTTACTGATTTACAAGACATGGTTGACTTCTAACAAAGCACCATGCCTACCCAATTCTCCAGAAATATATTCAACATGGAATATATATAATCTGTATCAGGCATTGTATACAATGTATTGCGTATTACGATCCAATATCGGATGTCACATGCTAGGCCTGTGGCTGGAATTGTGTCTGCCCGTACGAAGCATATATCAGATCACTAGCAACTAGTCTCTGTAATCGGATAATCATGATCTAGTCATACTATCCCGATAGCTGCAACATTTAAGAGTACTAGTTCTGTATCCCTGCGTGATCATCATCTCCATATGACTGAAGTGATACTTCCATCTTGACATAACATCTAATACACTACGATTCTCAGTATACCCAGAAGAGGCGTACACAAAACCTGTTAAAGCTCCGGACGTCCAAAACCAAAGTATACTGATTGTCGCAAGTATTAGCGATGCAAGTCTCAGGTTAAAACCACATAAACCTACCCTGATTCGGATTCCCATAGACACATAGTCATACTACCAATGGGATTTCGAGGGGTCTATCCAGAGCGAAGCTGTTCCCGGTCCAACGGCTAACAGAACCTCATATCACACTTTCATAAGTATCCAATACTTAAATATATGAGAACTATGTTGTTAAGCTTCCATAACGCGCACAAGTGTAATACTAGTCTATTCCGCATTATCGATGTCCAGTCTCGACAATACTACGACTAGGGATATTTAGTGATTAAACCTTTTGTGAATTAATACTGTCTCATATCTTATTAATCCGGTACTAATCATATGGACTTTTATCATTTATATATCCAAGTAATCCAATTACAAAATGATAAAAGAGCAATTTCCTTTGTCATATAGTTAATTTGTACAAAAACACCATGTCTTTTACAAATAGTGATGCTATGGGTCATAATTGTCCAACACGAAGACCACTCAGTCTACTATCCCTTCAATACAATTGCTAATGGCTTCTGTCAATGATCAGACGCTAGACCCAATGGCGACGCAATTCGCCATGCTTCAAGAACGGTTACAAGCTTTGGAAGAGGAGAACCTGACCATGCGAGACTCCAACGCTAGTCTATAAAAGCAGTTGTAGAAAATCTCCTTAACTTTTCAGCATCGCGACACCCCAGATCAATCTGGCAATCCAGCCATCCCACCCGCGTTCGATGTACTGGCTGATAATAACCCACTAAGTGGCTATGGCCCGAGGAATCTATCGACTTCTTCACTCGACCAAACTGAGCAAGTTGCATCCACCATACGAAGGGAAATGATGGAGTTCAAAGAAGTAGTTATGTCCCGTATACCAGGAGTGAGGCTGCCGATCAGAAATAGCAGAGCAGGAACGATTTCAGATACTCCGTTTATGGAGACAATCGCATGTGTCGAACTGCCACAATAGTTTAGCCGCCCGATATGAAGCTGTATGATGGATCCACGGACCCAGACGACCATGTTATACACGACAAATACAAGATGATATCGACTGGCTTGGCACCAAGCCAATGGGAAGCTGGAATGTGCAGAGGGTTTGGAGAAACGTCGGCAGGACCAGCCCTTGCCTGGTTCATCAACCTGCCTTACAGATCTATCGAGTCATACCAACAACTAGCAGACAAGTTTGTGCAATATTTTACGAGCTCCTGTAAGCTTGAGAAAACTACTGATGATCTCAATGCCATCCAACAGAGGTGATGGGAATCATTGTGAAGCTACGTTGCTCGTTTCAACAAAGAAATGATAAATATTCTAGATCTCCACCAACCTACAGCAGTGGAAGCTTTTCGAAATGGACTCTATAAAAAACTCACCAAGTTTCAATGCTACACAATGGACCAGGCCATGACACGGGCCCAAATTGAAATAAGGTAGGAAGAGGACAAGAGGAACAAAAGGGGAGAGAATACCTCCAGCTCGCAGAATGACAGGGTGCATAGCTTCCCCATACGACACAACATGATCCATCCAACAGAGAAAAGAGCGCAAACTTTTCCACAAAGAATTTGACAAGCGACCTCGACCCTACAAAACCCAAGAGACAACACCAGCAAGCAAACTCAGGCTCTCAGACTACAACTTTACAATCTCCCCGGGGGAGTTGGTTTCGGTCTTAAATAAGATGGGAAATAAGGTAAAATGGCCCACGCGCTCCAGGGAAAGTACCACAAAGAATGACATTAGAAAGTGATGTGAATTCCATCGAGATTACGGTCATACTACAGCTGAATGTATGGCGTTGAGGTTGGAAGTCCTAGAGTTGTTAAATAAAGGGTTTATAAGAGAATTACTCACAGAGAAGGGGAAAGCTACGTTGGCACGGAGAGATGAAAATGATGGCCAATGAGAAACCCCGATTTTACCCCCACCGATTAACAACACAGTTAATTGTATTTCGAGAGGATCAGAAGTTAATGGTGTGTCATATTCAGCAGCCAAACGGAATTCCAGGGCTGCATCTATCAGCATTCCTCACTCTACGATGTCAATCGATGGGATGTTTACCAATTTACTATGGAATTTCCAGACGACAGCGACTCCTGCAACATGAATCCACACCATGATGCCCTGGTGATTTCCTTACAGGTATTAAATTTTATGATCAAACGAGTCTTGGTCGACACAGGATCTTCAACCAACATTATTTTCGCCACAGCCCTTATAGACATGGTAGCCGAGCTACAAAAGATAAATCGACGGATGACTGTGTTGATTAGATTTAGTGGGGAACAAAAATTCACTATGGGAGAAATATCACTCGCAATCTACACCACTAGAGTCAACAAGACTACTACGTTCTTGATTTTAGATTGTCCTTCAGCCTAGAATCTTTTAATGGGTAGGCCTTGGATTCATGAGATGAGGGAAGTATCTTCCACTTATCACCAAGTTCTAAAGTTTCCTACCAAGTGGGGGATTCAAGAGATAAAATGAGACAGAGCCACGTCCAGAAGCTGCTACCAAACGACTTTGAAGGTGAAAACCAAGTCTGCATAGCAATTACAGAATTGGTCTCGCATTACGGAGCCGACACTACCAAATATCGAAGAACTTGACGAGATCCAAATCCACCCTCAGCATGTGGATCATAAGGCTCAGATTGGAGCTAACTTAGATCCCAAGTTACGAGCTGACTTGATTGACTTCTTGAAGAGGCAACATGACAGCTTCACATGGTCTCACAAAGACATGACGGGAATTGACCCCGAGTTGATTACTCATGATTTCCATGTGGATCCAGACTACTCTCTAGTTAGACAGAAGAGAAAGAAGTTTTCCCCAGAAAGAAATCGAATCATCAATGAGGAAGTTCAAAAATTGCTGCAGAATGGAGCTATTAGGGAAGTTCAGTTTCCAGAGTGGCTCGCCAACGTGGTTGTTTTCAAAAAGAAGAATGGGAAGTGGCGAGTCTGCATCGACTTTACAGATTTGAACAAATCTTGTCCGAAAGATTCATTCCATCTACCTCACATAGATTCGATGGTAGACGCTACAGCTGGGCATGAATTGTTGAGTTTCATGGACGCGTACTCTGGCTACGATCAAATAATCATGCATCCGGGCGACAAAGAGAAGACAGCTTTTGTCACCAACTGAGCCATATATTGTTACAAGGTTATGCCATTTAGCCTCAAAAATGCCAGAGCCACGTATCAACGTGTAGTCAATAAGATTTTTTCAAAACAGATTGGAAAGACTATGGAGGTGTACATAGACGACATGCTGGTAAAATCCTCAAAATCTGAGGAACATCTAAGGCATCTGGAAGAAGCCTTCAACATAATGGACAAGTATGGGATGAAGTTAAACCCTACTAAATGCGCTTTCGGTGTTGCTTCAGGGAAGTTCTTAGGATACATTGTTACTCGATGTGGAATTGAAGCAAACCCAGAACAGATCAAGTCTATCCTTGAAATCCCCTCGCCTTCCAGCCCAAAAGATGTCATGCGACTAGCGGGGAGGATAAAAATACTTAACAGGTTCATCTCCAAGTCTACAGACAAAATATTTCTATTCTTCTTAGCCTTGAAGAAGGCAAACAACTTCGAGTCGACCCCAGCCTGTGAAGAAGCTTTGAGAGGACTCAAACGATATCTTACCTCCCCACCTCTATTGTCGAAACCACTCGACAGTGAGAGGTTTTTTCTCTACCTGAGAGTCTCGGAACAAGCAGTCAGTTCATTCCTAATCAGAGAATAGGGGGGCACAATTCCCAGTCTACTACGTGAGTAAAGCACTGCTCAGTGTGGAGTCCCGCTATCCCCTAATGGAAAAATTAGTGTTAGCTTTGATAACAGCTACAAGGAAGCTTTGACCCTACTTTCAAGGGCACCCGATTACGGTATACACCTCCTACCCAATGAGAAGCATACACCATAAATCGGAGTTGTCTGGCAGATTGATGAACTTGGGGAACACTACATCATTTACCTTCCCCGGACTACCATCAAATTTCAGGCCTTAGCGAATTTTATAGCCGACTTCAGCCCTAGCCTTCTGGCTGCAAACGAACCAGAAGTCTATTCTATCCATTCGACCATCCCCTGGAAACTTACAGTCAACGGATCTTGTAGCAAAAAGGGTTGCGGCTTGGGGATAATGATCATTACTCCGGAAGGCGACATACTACAACAAGCAATCAAATGCGGTTTCAGAGTCACCAACAATGAGGTAGATTATGAAGCATTGATTGCAGGACTAACCTGGGCTAAAGAGCTTGGAGCCAAAATGATAGAGTTATAATCTGATTCACAACTGATCGTCAACCAATTCCAAGGGTCGTATCACGCACGCGATCCGCAGATGGCATCCTACTTACAAAAGGTAAAAGATATTCAGTCGATGTTTGAGGAACTCATAATAACCCAAGTCCCAAGAAGTGAGAATTCCCAAGCAGATTCATTGGCCACACATGGATCGACGATGCAAAGAGATAAACCACGATCAATACCGATAGTATACTTGAATTGGCCAGCAATTTGGAAATAAGAAAAAGAGGTCGCTTCAATCAATTCAGTCGACTCATGGATGACGCCAATAGTAAAATATTTACGAGAAGGCGTACTTCCGGAAGACAAAGTCCAGGCCAGGAAAGTCCAGAGGCAGTCCCCAAGGTTCACCTTATACGACGGCCAGTTGCTAAAAAGATCAATCTCCGTACCCTACCTGAAGTGCCTCACTCACGAAGAGGCACAACATATGTTGGCCGAGCTACATGAATGAGAGTGTGGGAACCATTTTGGTGAAGGAGCTTGGCACTACGAGCCCATTCGATACGGTACTGCTGGCTTACGATGAGGACCGACACTGCAGACTTCACCAGGAAGTGCGAAAAATGTCAAAGGTTTGCCCCAGTCTCACACCTTCCACCAGAAAGACTCAATCCCATTTTATCTCTCTGGCCGTTCATGAAGTGGGGAATGGACATAGTCGGGAAACATCCAACTGCACCAGGACAGCGAGTCTACTTGCTCGTACTTACGGATTACTTCTCGAAATAGATCGAAGCAGAACCATTCGCAGGATACGCGACAAAGAGGCACAAATGTTCGTTTGGAAGAACATCATATGTTGATTCAGGATTCCTAGATGATTGTGACTGATAATGGCTCATAGTTCATTAGCCATCATTTCCAGGATTTTTACAAAAATTGGGGCATAAAGTTAAACTTTTCAACCCCACGCTTCCCGCAAGCTAACGGCCAGGCTGAGTCGTCAAACAAAACAATACTGAACACTTTGAAGAAGAGATTGGAGAAAGCTAAAGGTGCTTGGGTAGATGAACTCCCGGGAGTATTGTGATCTCACAGAACAACGGCACGATCGTCTACTGGAGAAACCCCATTTTCCCTGGCATTTGGAACAGAAGCAGTAATACCAACTGAAGAAATCATCCCATCCTCACGCTACCAATGACTCAACGAAGAATCAAATCGACAACTTATGAATTATAGTCTCGATTCAATTGATAAAGTGAGGAACCGGGCTTCCGTTCGACTAACAGCCCATCAACAGAGGATGGCCAGATAATTTGACAAAAATGTTAGGTGCAGAACTTTCAGGGAAGGAGATTGGGTCATACGCAGAGTTTTCCAGAACACCAAGGAGGTTGGAGATGGCAAGCTAGGACCGAACTGGGAAGGTTCATATCTCGTCACAAAAATCGTGGGGAGAGAGGCCTACATACTACAAACCTTGGAGGGAACACCCATCCGCAATAGTTGGAACGCCACTCATCTTAAGCGATTCTACTGGTAATACATACTTGCATACTTAATTTTATATCGAGTATGAAATAAATGTTTTGTTTTTTGCAAAAGTTCATAAAACTTGGAAATAAAATGGATTCATAGATTAAGAACATACTTTCCATTCGACAAATAGTAGTTTTATACAAAATATTAATAAAAAAAAAACAAAAGTACATTAGATTAGTAGTGTTCTTAAACATTTAGAGCACTTGCTGGTTGTTCTTCAACCGCCACGAGAGTACTAGTAGGAACATCTTCTTCCCGAACATCAGACTCGACCCCCGCCGGTCCAACATCCCCTCCTTCCTCCACCTGACCTTCGGTCATTCCCATTTCAACTTCGAGAACTGCGACCTCATTAACCCCTCCTTCCTCCACCTGACCTTCGGTCATTCCCATTTCGACTTCGGGAACTGCAACCTCTTTAACTTCATATGCCTTTGACCAGAAAAAAGATTGAAAGATATTCCAAATTGAAAGATTTCCCCATAAATGCACAAATCCTTTCCTTATTCACACAAAGATTACCCCTCATTTGCCTATAAAAAGAACCATTAACCCAATCTTAGAACCCCTAGCTCATTCTCACGAAAACACAAAGAAAAAAACCTACTCTCTCACCTCACTCCTCTATCCCACTCGACGCACAGTCACAAATTGAAGCACACCCTCACGGTCCACTCACTCCAACTCCACTCACTGCCTCACATTGCCTTTCACGCAACTTCACACACACCTTTAACATCCCCATGCCATTCACCCACAGCCCTCACCAATTAACGCATAAGCCTCAAACACATCCCTACACATAGCCCCTCAACACCTTCAACGCATAACCCCCTAACACGTCCCCACACACAGCCTTCAATTCCTTCAACGTACAACCCTCACACCTCACCGATTCAACGCACAGTCCTCACACCTCACTGATTCAACACAAATAAGCCCCTTTAACAGTCAGAAATTCACGCAAATAAGCCCCTTCAACAGTCAGTAATACCCCTGAAACAGCTCCTAAAACCAGCCCCTAAAACATCAAAAACAGCCAATGAAACCAGCCCATGAAACACCGAAAATAGCCCCTGAAACACCGAAAATAGCCCCTAAAACCATCCCATGAACCACCAAAAAACAGCCCTTGAAGTTAGCCCCTGAACACGCCCGAATACCCATGGAACAGCCTCTGACTTTCACGCCAAACTCCCTTCCAGCAGCCCCTGAAACAGTCCCATATTTACCTCAATACAGTGACTAGAAAAAACAGTGAAAATAACAGCCTAAACAGCGAAACAGTGAAGGAAAACATTGAACCAGTGAACCGAAAGAGTTGCGGAGTATCAACCCTTCCGACAACCGCATACCGCACTTTCGAGAGACGACTAAACAGGTTAGACCTGAGGCACATTTTTATTTATTCTCTTTTATTTTTTATTTTTTTAATACTTTATTTCGCATGAGTATTGTGGATTGGTGCATGATGTGATTTTCGGATGAACGGAATATGTGTTCTCTCTTGCGGTATATCGGATGGAAACCCAGACGTAAATTCCGTAGCCGAATCCGAATGGACGGTATTGTGGCTTGCACTCGGGATACAATGCCACGTACCACTTGAGAGATTCACATGTTTCGTTTCATCCAACCTTGTGTTCGAGCATGATTTAGTCTAATAAGTTATTTATTTTCTTAAGCATGATTTAGTCTGATATGTTATTTATTTTTTTGAGCATGATTATGTTATTACTTTATGTATGATCTAGTTATTTTTCTTTTGCAATAGGAGTTTAATTTACGTTTGTGTTTAGGTTGTTATCTATTTTTCGTGCTTGATAATTCAACATGCTTATGAGATCATGGTGTGATATCATATGTTTGCCGTTATAATGACTTACTTTTAAAGCATGCAAACTTAGACGTAGGATTTATTTTCATGGATGCGAACTAGATCTAGGTTACTCTTGAACATATATGTTGTGTAGATTCGGTTAAGTTATTGCACAAATCATTTCATTACAAGTGGCATAAGTAAGGGACCATTCTGAACCCAACGGTTTGAGGTCTTCCCTTGCGAGGGGTGGGTGCGGCCTTAAATCATTTTCCCGGTTCACACCGGGTGGCGACTCCATTATTCTCCGATTTAGTCCCTGCGGGCTACTCCGTACTCCCAACTAGGCCACGAGCCTAGAACAGCGTCGCTGATTTCTGTGTCCAACAGTCTGGTGACTCCATTGGGGATAGAGAATCGGCCCCGAAATAATGTCTTGTAGTGATTGCGATTTGTCCTTTAGTTAACCGTGTCTACCGTGGGTTGGAAGGGGTTTAATCAAAGGCACTATTAAGGCTAGGTAATGGTTTGGTGTCTTCCTTCATTCACTACCTTTCTATAAGGAAAAGTTGTGAAGGCACCTAGATAATCATCTACTTATAGCCTACTGTGATGAACTAATTTGGAGGACTTATTTTTTATTCCTGTCACCAAGCGATAAGAGCCTAAAAGGCTTGGGTTTTTAAGAGAGTTCACTCCACCCTCCCTCTAGGGAATCTACAATAGGAAATCCATTTGACAGTCAGTCATACACCATAACCCGTTGGCACGTACCTTAAAGTATAAAAAAGGTGCGCTCACTAGGTCGCTTGAACCCTTGAGTGGGGAGTCCTAGTTGTGAGCAATCCTTCGTCAGCGGGAGCCTTTGTCTATACCCCTGAAGACCCGCATATGAACTGTAGTAGTAGGACTAATATAAACTATTCATTTATGCTTGCATTTAGGACCATCGTCATTTGGATTAAGTTGGACTTTTTGTCATGAGGTATGGGCTTGTTGGGCCATTTAAACTAGAACGAGTCCATGCTTTATGAAAATTGGGCCAAAAGCTTCTAAAATGCCGATGGGCCACTTTATGTTTAGGCCTTTTATCATTTGAAGTTGTTTAGCTATGTTATCGCAAAAGTGTAAACCTGTTGGGCCTTTTCAATTGGGACAAGTTTGCACCGCGTAATAGTATGATTGAATGCTTTAAAATGATAATAGGCCGACTTATATATCTCATACATTGCACGCATCTCATGCATACACGCATCATGTTAACCCTTTGTGTCTTAAAAGCCATCATAGATATCCGTTGGGTTAGGGATAAGAGGGAAGACTTATCAAAAAGCCGTTAGCAAACATTAGCGATTCAGAGAACGAGGTATCTCGAATGGATCATTTGGAGAATAGTCTCACTAAGGTTACCGAGCAGTTGCAAGCTTTGACCGCTGCTATGGCTAATATGGTTGTGCCCCGTGCTGGGGGAGGCTCTGAGAATGTGAGGCGTGAGGACCCTCCAAACAGATTAATTGATGATATCCCTGTCTTTGATGATGACATGGCTGAGTATGAAGCATGCGCCTTCGAATTGACGGCGTTGATAGCTTTGAAGGCTAAAAACGTCGAAGTTTACGGAGACTCGATGTTGGTAGTCCGACAGATGCAAGGAGAATGGGAATTGAAGGAAGAACGGTTGAAACCCTACTTGTTCCACCTCATGAGTCTGGCAAAGGCCCTCCTCGATTGTAAGTTCCAGCACTTACCGCGAGAAGAAAATCAAATGGCAGACACATTGGCTACACTTGCTGCAACTTGGGAAAATCATGAGAAGCTGGTGATGAGACCTCTAGTGTTGACAACAGCAATCAAACCAGTTTATGAGATAGAAAGAATCTTGGAAGTAGAAGTCGATGATGAAAAACTTTGGTACTATGACATTCAGCGGTATTTAGAACGTGAAGAACTCCCAAAAGAAGCAAGCAGAAAAGATAGGATAGGCATTCAGAAATTGGCTTCCCAGTATGTGAGTTTGAAAGGAGAACAGTACAAGAGGCAAGCGAATGGCATTCAGTTGAAGTGCTTAAGAAAGGAAGAGGCTCAAAAGGTAATGGAAGAAGTACATGCCGGAGTATGTGGACCGCACATGAACAGATGGAACTTGTCCCGCAAGATAGTGAGATAAGGTTTCTACTGGTTGACCATGGAAGCTGACTGTGCGAAGCTGGTAAAGCATTGTCACGATTGTCAAGCACAAACCAGTTTATGAGATAGAAAGAATCTTGGAAGTAGAAGTCGATGATTGGAAACCTTGGTACTATAACATTCAGCAGTATTTAGAACGCGAAGAACTCCCAGAAGAAGCAAGCAGAAAAAACAGGATAGGCATTCAGAAATTGGCTTCCCAGTATATGAGTTTGAAAGGAGAACAGTACAAGAGGCAAGCGAATGGCATTCAGTTGAAGTGCTTAAGAAAGGAATAGGCTCAAAAGGTAATGGAAGAAGTACAAGCCGGAGTATGTGGACCGCACATAAACGGATGGAACTTGTCCCGCAAGATAGTGAGACAAGGTTCTTATTGGTTGACCATGGAAGCTGGCTGCGCGAAGCTGGTAAAGCATTGTCACGATTGTCAAGCACATGGTAAATGAATCATCTGCCGCACACAGAGTTGCACGGGCTGTCAGAGCCGTGGCCTTTCTCAGCATGGGGAATTGATATGATTGGAGAAATTCGACCGCACACATCGAATGGACATCGCTTCATAGTAGTGGCAGTGGACTACTTTTTAAAATGGGTGGAAACCGAGTCATTCCGCAATGTTACAACAAAGAAAATGTCAAAGTTCATAGCTCGGAATCTCATTTGTCGATATGGTATGCCACACCACGTGGTCACGGACAATGGAGTCCAGTTTCAGGGAGAAACAAAGGCGATGTTACAGAAGTACGGAATAGGCCATCACAAGTCGTCAACTTACAGGCCGCAAGCAAATGGGGCAGTCAAGGCAGCCAATAAAACAATAAAGTTGATTTTAGCCAAGATGACAGAGAATTACAAAGATTGGGCTGATAAGCTACCATATGCCCTGTGGGGGTACAGAACTTCGGTAATAACGACAACAGGAGCCACGCCTTACTCTTTGGTCTACGGAATGGAAGTTGTATTACCGGTGGAAGTTGAGATACAGTCCATACGGGTATTAACAGAAACAGAATTGTCTGAACAAGAATGGGCCTTGCAGAGGTTTTGTTTGTGTTCGCAGGTCTCAAAGAAAAGAAGGAAAAGCGGTAAAACACAAGCAAGAACATCAAAATAGTATAAGTAGTTTTCGAGAATGAATCCCAAGGGGCGAAGCCCACATTATCAGCGGTTGAAAGGAAGAATTCCAGTGGAGTGAAAAAAAAAGAAAAAAAGAGAAGTCTTTGATAGTTAAACAAATGTCCGGTGATGACACTGTTTTAGCATGCCAGGTACGGCACTCCGGGTATGGAGATATTACAGCGACGCCTCGGGTATGGGGTTTAGCATGCCAGGTACGGCACTCCGGTATGGAGATATTATTGCGACACTCTGGGTATGGAGACGCAACCGCGACACCTCGGGTATGGGGTTTAGCATGCCAAGTACGGCACTCCGGGTATGGAGACACTACTGCGACACTCTGGGTATGGAGACGCAACCGTGACACCTCGGGTATGGGGTTTAGCACTCTGGGTATGGAGATACAACTGCGACACTCTGGGTATGGAGACGCAATCGCGACACCTCGGGTATGGGGTTTAGCACGCTGGGTATGGCGCAATAAAATCAACTCAACTCAAAGCAATAGGCAAGTCAAGTGGCAGCTGGCGAGCCAGGTAAGTAAAAATGCATTGCATAAACTTTGATAGGATTGTCATTGTCACACACTGCACAAGTCCCATCAAAGTGGGGGCGACTATAAGCACTGCATTTTTGCATATAAGTCCCGATGATGAGTCTCGCAAAGAGACACTCCCTATTTAATTGTGGAAGCTGCGGGAAATGACGTCGGAAGGGAAGAGTCAAGAATTGACATTTCTGTTGGATTTAATTCGTTGGTTTAGCTTCGGGTTCGCTTGTTGGACCTCTGTTATAAAACACATCCTTAGCTAAAACCCCCGCAAGACACACACCAAGCCCACACACCACTAAAACACACACCAAGCCCACCAAAATGGACCAAACTCACGCCCAACCCACTCTAAGTCACGCCCATTAGCCTTCCAAATTAAACAAAACACACAATAAACACATGCTAAAATCAAGACAAATCACATTCCCTAATTAAAAGATACAAATCAAATCTCATCAAATAGTTTCCTAATCCACTTAAATTAAATTCCCTAATTAAAAGATACAAATCAAATCATATCCCTAACCAAAAGGGAAGAAATCAAATCAAATTAAAAGATATTCCAAATTAAAAGATATCCCCATAAATGCACAAATCCTTTCCCTATTCACACAAGGATTACCCCACATTTGCCTATAAAAAGAACCATTAACCCAATCTTAGAATCCCTAGCTCATTCTCACGAAAACACAAAGAAAAAAACCTACTCTCTCACCTCCCTCCTCTCTCCCACTCGGCACACACTCACAAATTGAAGCACACCCTCACGGTCCACTCACTCCAACTCCATTCACTGCCTCACATTGCCTTCCACGCAGCAACCTCACACATACCTTTAACATCCCCAGGCCATTCACGCACAACCCTCACCAATTCAACGCATAAGCCCTCAAACACATCCCCACACATATCCCATCAACACCTTCAACGCATAAGCCCCCAACACGTCCCCACACACATATATTTTTTTTAGCATGATTATGTTATTACTTTATGCATGATTTAGTTATTTTTCTTTTGCAATAGGAGTTTAATTTACGTTTGTGTTTAGGTTGTTATCTATTTTTCGTGCTAGATAATTCAACATGCTTATGAGATCATGGTGTGATATCGTATGTTTGCCGTTATGATGACTTACTTTTAAAGTATGCAAACTTAGACGTGGGATTTATTTTCATGGATGTGAACTAGATCTAGGTTACTCTTGAACATATATGTTGTGTAGATTCGGTTAAGTTATTGCACAAATCATTTAATTACAAGTGGCATAAGTAAGGGACCATTCCGAACCCAACGGTTTGAGGTCTTCCCTTGCGAGGGGTGGGTGCGGCCTTAAATCATTTTCCCGATTCACACTGGGTGGCGACTCCATTATTCTCCGGTTTAGTCTCCCGGGGGCTACTCCATACTCCCAACTAGGCCATGAGCCTAGAACAGCGTCGCCGATTTCTGTGTCATACACCTATTATTAAGTATGTTCGAAGAGAGTTCATGATAAAGATATAATACTCACTCGACAAACTCCAATATTCCGGGATTCGACCAGATCCAACCGACCCGAATATATCCTTACTCCTCACAAAGAAATAATCAGATTGCCAATTCTTCCTATCATTTGTTGGTAGTCCAGAAACTAAATGTTTCTGCCCCTGCCGAAGGAACAAGGTATACCTTCCTTTCTCAGTCAGGTGTTCTTTTAGGTAGTATGTGGATAGAAAATCCTTCACTTCGAAGAACACACCTAATTCGAAGGCCATACATTCAATCGACAAAAGGATCCTCCAAGTATTAGGCATCAACTGGGAAGGAGCAATCTGAAATTGTTCCAAAACCTCCCAAACTAATCTTGGTATAGGAAACCTCAATCTATCGGCAAAAGGTCGCTCGTAAAACCCAATCCATCCTGGGACTTTATAATCAATTCTTTCACTCGACCGAGGTAGCCTTATGACCGGCGTAAATACACACGTATAACGTAAGCGCACGTATCGTTCAAGTAGTATAAAAATAACGATCCCACGAGGACTTAATTCCTACTGTTGTTATTAATTATTGAATCTATTTATTTACAGATATCTAATTGAGGGAGAAGAGAATGATTGCTTGATTGATTTGGTTGATTGTAGATTTGCTAAATAAATAAATAAACAAAAAGATAAAAGAAAATACTAAAGAAAATAACAAAAGTCACAAAGATCTAGGGTTGTGAATCATTCTAATATCTTTTAAAAGATGAAGTGATTATTTTATGTTTGTGTAATAAATCAGTTTACTAACTTGGAACACTAAATTATGCAAAAGCCTATGTCGATGGTCAGACGCAAATACCTAGTTTAACCCAATTGAACCATATGTCTATGTCAACCAAATTATCACATCAATAAGTAAACCTTTAAATTACCCAAACTATAAAATAGCCCCTTATAAACCGGTGATATTAGAATTCATCACAACCCTAGATAACTAACACATAACTAGGGCTAGTAAAAACTTAAAAGTAAAAGACATAAAGTAAAAATACTGAAAAGTAAAAGACATAAAGTAAAAATACTGAAAAGTAAAAGACATAAAGTAAAAGCTGAAAAGTAAAATAAAATAAAATAAAATGCTAAGGTAAAAGGAATTACTTTTACTATTTACTATTTTACATATCTCCATAAAATAATATATAAACTTGTGATAATATTACCAACAGACCAATCTGGCGGTATCCTTTATTAGTCAGGTTTAAACCAGATTAAAATGAATTACCAACCGACCAATCTGGCGGTATCCTTTTTAAGTCAATATTTTAAATATTGAATATATTATTTTTAGGGGAGATTAATCTAAATAGTAATAGTAAAATAATTACCTTTCACCCTAGCTGGGGAAGTTACCTCCTCATGGTGAATAGTAAAAACTGTAAAAAGTAAAAAAGTAAATTACTATATTAACAAAACGTAATTAAAATTATTTACAAAACTAAAAACTAAAAAAAAAACTAAAAACTAAAAGAAACTAGAGAGAGAAACTCTCTCTTTACATCAAAGAGATGAGAGAGAGTGGTGCAACTAAAACTGAAATTTGAAGCTCTATTTATAGGCCCTGGTAGGCTTCCAGCGTCGCGACGCCAAGGCCTTTGGCGTCGCTACGCCAGCTTCTGTCGACGTGGCACGCTCTGGTTCGTCCGTTTGTAGATTCTGGATAAGCTGATAAGGTGACACGTGGCGAGGTGGTTGGGCTTCAATTATTGTGACACGTGGCGGCTTTTTATTTATCGATGAGATTCTTATCCGCCACGTGTCAGATAAGGATTAGATACTCAATGATTGATGCTAATGTGGCGCTGACATGGCGACACGTGGGAAAGAGATTGTCGGCACCGTAGGATTACGACACGTGGCACTTCCTGATTGGCTGATGATGACGTGGCGGTGAGGTGGCAGTTTGACTTGGTCAACCTGGTGACATGGCAATGACGTGGAGTGACACGTGGCATACGTGGCGATGGCGACTGTCAGCACCGTAGGATGCTGACACATGGCACGGCGCATGTTAGCAGATCGGCTGTGATGGTGACACGTGGCACTGCGCATGTTAGCAAAGTCAAACTTTTCTCAGATTCTGACACGTAGACCAAGCGCACGTTAGCACTGTTCAGCGCACGTTAGGCGTCGCGACGCTGAAGGTCTTGGCATCGCGATGCGGGAATTTACCAAAATGCCTTTTTCATCCAATTTTCACTGTTTTGGCCCAAATCACCTCCAGAATGTCCTGAAACTTTATTTATCTATAAAATAACACAAAACACATCAAAATATTCACAAAACTCAAGAAACTATACAGAATATTAGGTTAAATGAGTGGGAAATAGTGATAGATTTACCACTAATCACGCCCCCAAACCTAACATTTTGCTAGTCCTCGAGCAAAACATAAAATAACATAAATAAATTAACTAAGCCACTTTCGTAGGGATCACGGTTGCATTTAGCGTATGCAACAAGCCTTTAAACCCCTAGGTGTCCCTAGTGGACGAGTTGTAGTCTTGTGAGGGTTTACATCAATGATACCCACAAACATTTTACAAAAGTAAAAAGGTAGTAAAACTAATGCACACAAAAGCAAAAAGACAAGCGAAAAGAGAATAAAGATGTTAGTGACTAATCAGGTGAAACTTCTACTCCAAGTTACTAGCTATTTTGTTTTATTCTAAATTACTGAATAAGTAAATTCTCTAATTATTTTTACCATTCTTCATATACATAGCCAACAAAATATTAAACAACTTATTTTTGCCCACAACAGTCATAAGTGCAGTTGATAAGAAAGTAATATTTTTGTCCTAAAGTTCTATCAGATTTCACACCTTTTTGTAGCAATGGAATAATTTTTCTGATTTTTCTGATTTTTTCTTTGATTTTTTTTTTTATTTATATACAATACCTTCCGTCTATGTAGCGAGTGTTGGGTCGGTGACTCCCAAACCAGTTGGCTTTAGGGCACCAGGTGTTAAGACACCCCTAGGGACTTAATTACTCAGACTTCAGATATATATATTTTTGCAGCATCTTTGATCCATGTAACGAGCTTTGGGCCAGTGACTCCCAAACCAGTTGGCTTTAAGGCACTATGTGTTAAAACACCCTTACAGACTTAATAACTCGGATCTCAGAATATTTTTTTTTTTTTTACTCTATTGCTTTTTGAGATGTTTCCTCCAATTAAACTAGAGCACTGAATATTACAAACTTTTCAATTTTAGCTCATGTATGTATGTTACTATATATGTTGATAATATCTGTCAACTGAGCATATGAAGATCCATTTTAGTCCGTTTTAAGGAGAATTCACAAATTAAATAATTCAAAATGAAATAAACAAAAATTAACTTGTTTCGAAATAGGTTTGAGATACGTCTCAAGAGTGGAAACTCCTTACTCAGCTATCTCTTACCAATTTCACCTTTTTAGTCAAATAAAAATGCAAAATATTTTTGAAATTTTTGAAAATTTTCCAATTATTTTTTTTTTCGAAAAATTTTGGACTAAAAATAAAAATAACACACAAACTAAAAAATAAGGTACTGATCAACTAATTCCCTCCCCAAACCTAAATGAGACATTGTCCCCAATGTCTTAAACAGTAAAAGGAGAGTTAAGAAGGTCGTATCTGGTTAGCTGAAATCTACAGGAAATTAAAGGTTAAGATCCAGATTAATCCGACGCCTCTTACCACGATCGTCCTTGAACCAATTTATCTTTGAAAGGATAGGGTCAACTTGTGGTTCATAGGCTAAGAGTTGGTCAATTAGATCCGGAGCAGTTCTGGCAGTAAAGAGTAGTTCTTTTAAAGGTTTTGACACAAACCCATTTCTTCGGGCATGATCAAGAAACACACAAATAAAATCATAAAATCCATCAACGTTGAGTAGTCCAATTGGTTTCTGGTGTATGTTCAGGTTCGCCCAAGATAGAACTATAAAAATTTCCTCCAATGTACCCAAGCCACCTGGCAAAGCGATAAAAGCATCAGCACGGTTAATCATTTCTACCAGTCGTTTAGACATACCTGGCACGATCAGTTCCTCTCCGTTTGATGATCCAATAAGATTTGCCTCTGCCAAGGGTTTTGGGATGATTCCCAAAACATGACTGTCTCCTTCCTGTACAACCTTTGAAACGATCCCCATAAGTCCAAGATTGCCTCCGCCATATATTAAGTGCATATTCCTTGCAGCTAAGACTCGACCCAATTCATGTGCTGCTTCTACGTATTGTGGCTTAACACCAACACTACTACCGCAAAACACACAGATGTTTCCAACTCGTCTTCTTGAAGTGGCTTCCATTTTTTATGTATTTCCTTTTCAAATCAGGATGCCTTCAAAAGTGTAATGACGGGCTGAATTTAAAGTACCTGAAAAAGGGTGAGTAATAATAGCACTAATATCTTCCAAATGACGATTGTTAGCTAAACAACAAAAGAAATCTTGAAAGGTCAAAAAGTCTGGATCCCGTCTACGAAAATAAAGATAATTACAACAGAAAAATGAATCAAAGAAATAATTAAGGCAACGGAATTTTGTACGCAATACGCCACTCGCTTAGTATAAATTCATTAGGATGTGTCTCAAGATTTTATTTATTACTCAGCCATCGCTAATGAATTGTTTCTCATCTTTGATTGCCAAACACAATCCCTTCTGTCTTAAAATGCTTCGTTTGTGCTTTTCCCTACAAAAATAACACACAAAATTAAAAAACTCTACAACATGTATACATAAAATATGAAAACAAAAATTACAACAAATTGCATGGGTTGCCTCCCTGCTAGCGCTAAATTTTTCGTCTTCAGCCAGACGTGACTGAAATTCATCTGTTAAGGAGGTTTCAATGTCGTTTTGGATGTCTGATTAAAGACAATCCCATGAGCATTGCTTTTGAAGGGTCTCTTCCAACGGTAAAGTGGCAAAAAGAATTTTGTCCTATTCAGTGCTCGTGCCACCTTTTTGCTCCTTGTTACTCCAGTGATTCCTGCAAAGAAAGAAAGAAAATCATGAGGTATCATATGGTGCTTGACTTGGAATGGGAGTTCCATTCTGTCAAGCTTCTGGGCGATATCTTTGATTTGTACTCCCCGATACATCGATGTTTCTCCTGAATGCTCTGGATCTTTATTAAGGTCAGACATTTGCTCCTCCATTTGCTCTGCTTCTTGTTCCACATTTTCTTCACAAATGTATTGTAAAATTTTTGTATTCAGCTCTTCATCTATCATCTGTGAAATACGTGCTTCAAAATTGTCAACCTGAGGATGCAAAGATGTTTTTGACATTAGGTTTTCATCCTCTGATACGACTGGAATGGATGGTTCAGATAGATCTTCTTCAAACATCATGGTAAAGCATGCTCCAAGATCTTCATTTTGAGGATTGAAAGTTTGATCCTCGTTGTTGGTGCAGTTGGTACAAATAGATCAGCTTCATCCTCGTCAGAATCTGAATAATAAAAGTCAAATTGAGACTTTGCCGATTCGGGCTCCTGAACTGATACCTCTGGTTGTTGATACTGCTCAGCCTCCTCCTCTGTTGAAGTGTCATTGTGAAATGATTGGTACTCGAAGGCTTCATCAGTGTCATCTGAAACTGGTTCTTGAGGTATGTAGTTCTGGTTTTCTGTGAATTGTCTCATTTGATCTGTCATCCTCTGAATGAATTCTAATTGTCTCTGAATACTTTCAAATTGATTCTGACTTGTTTCAAGAATTGTATCAAACTTTTCTTTTCGTTTCTTGAACATATCTTCGAGCATGTTTAGCAACTGATCTTCCTCTGATGGTTCTGGTTGTTGATGAAGATCATAGGTAGATGGTGGATAAGATGGAAAATGTTTTCTGTGAAATGTGATGGCTCGTCATACCATGAAGGATCTTGATAGCTCTGCCACCCTGGATGGTAGTTGTATTCGCAATAATCTCTAGGGTGGTTACCATTACATGTATATCACATCTCCCCATTGCGTTCTGTTGAGCAAATGTGGTATTGCTTGGTTCTGGCATCCAGTGATAATTGTTGGGCTGGACAACAGGCCTCAGAAAACCGGACTGTTGCTCCCAGATGTGGGGTGTATCTTCTTGTAAATCATGTAATCTTTCAATCTCCCAATAATGTTCCATTTTTCAATCACCTGAAAAATAAAAGAAGGAAATAAAAATTACAGATAAAGAAAATTAGATACAAGTAAATTAGATAGCTTCAAAATTAATAACTCAAGAAAAATAACTCCTCAGCAACGGCGCCAAAAACTTGACCGGCGTAAACACACGCGTATAACGCAAGCGCACGTATCGTTCAAGTAGTATAAAAATATCGATCCCACGAGAACTTAATTCCTACTGTTGTTATTAATTATTGATTATATTTATTTACAGATATCTAATTGAGGGAGAAGAGAATGATTGCTTGATTGATTTGGTTGATTGTAGATTTGCTAAATAAATAAATAATAAAAAGACAAAGAAAATACTAAAGAAAATAACAAAAGACAAAAGATCTAGGGTTGTGAATCATTCTAATATCTTTTAAAAGATGAAGTGATTATTTTATGTTTGTGTAATAAATCAGTTTACTAACCTGGAACACTAAATTATGCAAAAGCCTCTGTCGATGGTCAGACGCAAATACCCAGTTTAACCCAATTGAACCATATGTCTATGTCAACCAAATTATCTGGATTCATTAAGTTTAAGTTCCAATTATAGCTACCCCCGCCCGACAGGTATATGTCTATCCTGTAAGGAAATCTATTAAAGGGTTATCTATCCTCAAGGAAGATCGTGGGCTATTAAGTCTAAGGCTAAAACCTAAAATCCCTATGTCTAGTTCATTTTAATTTACCACATCAATCTTATTGGTGATCAGACAACAAGAAGCATTAAGCTTAAGACTTAATAAGTAAACCTTTAAATTACCCAAACTATAAAATAGCCCCTTATAACCGGTGATATTAGAATTCATCATAACCCCAGATAACTAACACATAACTAGGGCTAGTAAAAACTTAAAAGTAAAAGACATAAAGTAAAAATACTGAAAAGTAAAAGACATAAAGTAAAAGCTGAAAAGTAAAATAAAATAAAATAAAATACTAAGGTAAAAAGGAATTACTTTTACTATTTACTATTTTAGATATCTCCCATAAAATAATATATAAACTTGTGATAATATTACCAACCGACCAATCTGGCGGTATCCTTTATTAGTCAGGTTTAAACCAGATTAAAATGAATTACCAACCGACCACCAATCTGGCGGTATCCTTTTTAAGTCAATATTTTAAATAGTGAATATATTATTTTTAAGGGACATTAATCTAAATAGTAATAGTAAAAGAATTACCTTTCACCCTAGCTGGGGAAGTTACCTCCTCATGGTGAATAGTAAAAACTGTAAAAAGTAAAAAAATAAATTACTATATTAAAAAAACGTAATTAAAATTATTTACAAAACTGAAAACTAAAAAAAAAACTAAAAACTAAAAGAAACTAGAGAGAGAAACTGTCTCTTTACATCAAAGAGATGAGAAAGAGTGGTGCAACTAAAACTGAAATTTGAAGCTCTATTTATAGGCCCTGGTAGGCTTCCAGCGTCGCGACGCTAAGGCCTTTGGCGTCGCTACGCCAGCTTCTGTCGACGTGGCATGCTCTGGTTCGTCGGTTTGCAGATTCTGGATAAGCTGATAAGGTGACACGTGGCGAGGTGGTTGGGCTTCAATTATTGTGACACATGGCGGCTTCTGATTGGTCGATGAGATTCTTATTCGCCACGTGTCAGATAAGGATTAGATACTCAATGATTGATGCTGATGTGGCGCTGACGTGGCAGTGACGTGGCGACACGTGGGAAAGAGACTGTCGGCACCGTAGGATTGCGACACGTGGCACTTCCTGATTGGCTGATGATGACGTGGTGGTGAGGTGGCAGTTTGACTTGGTCAACCTAGTGATGTGGCTGATGACGTGGCAATGACATGGAGTGACATGTGGCACACGTGGCGATGGCGACTGTCGACACCGTAGGATGCTGACACATGGCACGGCGCATGTTAGCAGATCGGCTGTGATAGTGACACTTGGCACGTCGCACGTTAGCAAAGTCAAACTTTTCTCAGATTCTGACATGTGGACCAGGCGCACGTTAGCACTGTTCGGCGCATGTTAGGCGTCGCGACGCTGAAGGTCTTGGCGTCGCGACGTGGGAATTTACCAAAATGCCATTTTCGTCCAATTTTCACTGCTTTGGCCCAAATCACCTCCAGAATGTCCTGAAACTTTATTTATCTATAAAATAACACAAAACACATCAAAATATTCACAAAACTCAAGAAACTATACAAAATATTAGGTTAAATGAGTTAGAAATAGTGATAGATTTACCACTCATCACCTTAGCTATAAAGAATCAGGAAATCTATATTTGCACCTGATTTCCCTCAATGATTTCTCAATCACTCGACTGGCAGGGTTCTTTGTTAACAGGTTTGTTGGTTCACTAGTGCTAGGAGCTTCGCTCGACTCTCCAATTGCTGGTAAAGACATAAATGGTATAGCTTCAGTAGGAACCTCTTGAGGTAACTCAGCTACGGTTATTAACCCTGTCTCTGACCGACATAATCACACACGTATAACGCAAGCGCACGTATCATTCAAGTAGTATAAAAAGTATCGATCCTACGAGGACTTAATACCTAGCTATTAATTTTATGAGGCCAAATGGTTACTAGTATCTAAAAGATTGATTGATTGACTAGTGGTGACTTTAAACTTAAAAACAAGTAAATGAAATTGCGAAAATAAGTTTAGGAAATTTCAAATTTATAAAACTATCTAGGGTTGTGATTTCTTCCAATATCTTTTAAAAGATGAAGTGGTTATTTTACGTTTGTGCAATAAATTGGTTTATTAAACTGGGACACGAAAATATGTAAAAGCCTCTTCTGATGGTCAGATACAAATGCCAAGTGTAATCCAATTAATCATATTCCTATGTCAACCAAGATACCTGAATTCATTAAGATTAAGTTCCAATTATGGTTACCCCCGCCCGACAGGTATATTCCTATCATGTAAGGAAATCTATTAAAGGGTTATCTATCCTTAAGGAAGATCGTGGGTTATTAAGTCGAGGGTCTTAAACCTAAAATCTATTTTCCAAGTTCATTTTAAGTTTACCAGTTCAATCTTATTAATGGTCAGTTAACAAGAAGCATTAAGACTAAGGCTCAATAAATAAACCTTTATATTACCCAAACCGTAAAACAACCCCTTATTAACTAGTGATATTAGAATTCATCACAACCCCAGATAACGGGCTTAGCAACGACACATATCTAAGGCTAATAAAAGCTTAAATAAAATAAAAGACATAAAGTAAATCCTGGAAATTAAATAAAGTAAATGTTGGAAATTAAAAATATAAAAGTACAATAAAAGAAAATGCTGGGGGTTAGAGGATCCACTTTTAATATTTCAAAATTTAGAAATCTCCCTTATTCTCAATGTTTACCGATTAATTAACCAGACCATAAAGGCGGTAATTTCATTTGTCTCAATTAAATCAAACCGACCATATAGGCGGTAACAAGGTTATTACCTAAACCGACCATATAGGCGGTAACTACGTCTGAAATGAAAAATCGACCATATAGGCGGTAAATAAGGTTGTCACTTAAATCGATCATATAGGCGGTAACTAATTAATCCAAATTTTAATTAAAATAAGGGAGATTAATCTAATTCATTATATTAAAAGTCTCACATTTTCACCCCAGCAGAACGAGATTACCTGCACATGCTGTAAAAGAAAACACACAAAATTTTATTAAATAAAGAAAAAGAAAATACAAGAAAACTTAAATAATATACAAGACACTTTCCTTTAGATTTTCATGGAGAAACTCCTCCAAAGAAATCATGAAAAATGTACAAAGTTAAGCTTGGTATTTATAGGAAAATCTAAAGGTTTCCACCAATTTCTCCACCAATTGCTCCACAAATTGCTCCACCAAACATGGCACCAAACATGCAAGCATGTTTGGTGGAACTTTGACAATTTTTAATTTTTTAATTTTATTAATTTTATTTTGAAAATGACTATAGTAATTACACAAAATATACAAGATTATTCATCAATTTTGGCCTTCCAAACGTCCTAATTCGAAAATATTTAAATCTTCGAAGTTGTAGATCTTTTTGTCTTCTTTAATCTGGTACTTGAATTAGCTTAATCGGATATCGGAAGAAAATGTTATGGCCAAAATATCAAACTTGCGCAAAATTGGAATTTAGGACTGCACTTCGTGACGCGTATAGTAAATTTCCATTTTCACCATTTTTTGCTCCGGATTTCATCTTTTTAGCCCCGAGTTGATTCCATTAAGTCCCAATACTTTATTTATCTAAAAAATACATAAAAATACATCAAAACGTTCATCAAACCCGAGAAACTAAATAAAATATTAGGTAAAAAGGCGGTAAATATTGATATATTTTCCGCTCATCACACCCCCAAACCTAACATTTTGCTAGTCCTCGAGCAAAACAACAAAATAAAATAAAATAAATAATTAAAATTAAACTAAGCCACTTTCGTAGGGATCACGATTGCATTTAGCGTATGCAACAAGCCTTTAAACCCCTAGGGGTGTCCCTAGTGGACAAGTTGTAGTCTCGTGAGGGTTTACAGCGACGATACCCACAAATGTCTTATAAAAGTAAAAAAATAGTAAAAATAATGCACACAAAGTAAAAAGACAAGAGAATAAAGAAGTTAATGACTAAACAGGTGAAACTTCTACTCCAAGTTAGTAGTTGTTTTCCTTCTTTCTAAATTACCGAATAAGTAAATTCTCTGATTATTTTTATCATTCTTCATATACACAACCAACAAAATATTAATCAACTCATTTTACCAACAATAGTCACAAGTGCAGTTGAGAAGAGAGTAATATTTTTGTCCTAAAGTTTTATCAGAATTCACACATTTTTGTAGCAATGGAATAAATTTTTTTCTTCTGATTTTTCTGATTTTTTCTTTGATTTTTGATTTTTTTTTTTTTATACATTATCTTCCGTCTATGTAGCGAGCTTTGGGCCAGTTGCTCCCAAATCAGTTGGCTTTAGGGTACTAGGTGTTAAGATACCCCAACGAACTTAATTACTCAAACTTCAGATATATATATTTTTTGCAACATCTTCGATCCATGTAGCGAGCTTTGGGCTAGTGACTCCCAAACCAGTTGGCTTTAGGGCACTAGGTGTTAAGACACCCCTACGGACTTAATTACTCGGATCTCAGACGTTTTTTTGCTTTTTTTTTTACTCCATTTCCATTTATAGATGCTTCCTCCAATTAAATTAGAGCACTGAATATTACAAACTTTTCAATTACATCTCATGTCTGTATGTTACAATGCATGTTGATAATACCTGCCAACTGAGCATATAAAGATCCATTTTTGTCAGTATTATGGAGAATTCACAAATTAAATAATTCAAAAGGAATTAAACAAAAATTAACTTGTTCCGAAATAGGTTGAGATACGTCTCAGGATTACGCAGCTATCTCTCACCAATTTCACCCGATTAATCAGATTAAAAAAAACACAAAAACACAATATATTTTTTTGAATTTTGTAAAATTTTTCAATTTTTTTTTGTATTTTTCGAAAAATTTTGGACTAAAATAACACAATAAAAATAAGATACTATTAACTATTCCCCTCTCCCAAACCTAAATGAGACATTGTCCCCAATGTCTGAAAAAGTAGAAGAATGGTTTAGAAGATAGTACCTGGTTAACTGAAATTCTACACGAAAAGAAAAAGGTTAAGATCCAGATTTATCTGACACCTCTTACCACGATCGTTCTCGGACCGATTTATCTCTGAAATGATCGGATCAAATTGTGGTTCAAAAACTAAGATTTGATCAATTAAATCTGGGGCAGTTCTGGCATTGAAGATGAGTTCTTTTACAGGTTTTGACACGAACCCATTTCTCCGGGCATCATCAAGAAACACACAAAGAAAATCATAAAATCCATCAATGTTGTACAGTCCAAGTGGTTTCTGGTGTATGTTCAAGTTCGCCCAAGATAATACTGTAAAAATTTCCTTCATTGTGCCCAATCCACCTGGCAAAGTAATAAAAACATCAACACGGTTAATCATTTCTACCAGTTGTTCAGACATACCTGGCACAATTAGTTCTTCTCTATTTGATGGTCCAATAAGATTCACCTCCGCCAATGATTTTGGGATGATTCCCAAGACTTGACTGCCTCCTTCCTGTACGGCCTTTGAAATGATCCCCATAAGTCCAAGATTGCCACCGCCATATACTAATTGCATATTCCTTGCAGCTAAGACTCGACTCAATTTTTGTGTTGCCGCTACGTATTCTGGTTTAACACCAACACTAGTACCGCAAAACACATAGATGTTTTCAACTCGTCTTCTTGAAGTGGCTTCCATGTTTTACTCTAGATACCTTCAAAAGTGCAATGATTAGTTGAATTTATAACACCTGAAAAGGGTGAGTAAAAATAATAGCACTAGTACCAGCCAAATGACAATTATTAGTTAAACAGTAATATAAATCGTGAAAGGTCAAAAAGGTCTGGATCCTGTCGAAGAAAATAACAAATTAAATCACAATTATTCGGAAAAGACAAAGAGATATAATATTTACAATAATCTACAGCTTGATTGACGTCTATGCGTCAGGGACAAGCTTCCCATCCAATTTTCTTATAAATTGGCAAACATGGTCTTTTTGAGTCAGATTCCCGAGACTTAACTGTTGTCTTTCTTTTTGGAATTGTGTATGTAATTTGCGGATGGCTATATGAACATATCCACTGGCATGCGTCTCAAGAGTCGAAGATATATCATCTAAAGACTCCTTACTCAAGCCATCCCTAATGAATTTAATTTTATCTTCGCGATTATCAGACACCATTCCTAAAGAACGACAAAGAGTATTGCAATTCCAGCGTGCACATTTGTAACAAACACCATTTGCTTAGCTCTACGTTTCTTTGCATAGGTGCTTCCTCCAAAATAAGGCAAATAAGAATTATAAGAATCAGAGTACTCACCTGCTAATCAGACCCGTGTTTCGATTACCCAACGAATGTCATTACAAATACCTTTGATCATCAGAAGTCTCATCCGTTCCAAGCGAGTTTTGTAGACTTTCATCAGAGAATTTTGAGGGAGAGAAGGAAATTGCTTATAAAGATTTACGAGAGCTTCTTTTATCTTGAAATGACTTCACATGCAAAAACTAACACATAAAATAAAACACACCAAATCACAATATATACACAAATTGCATGGGTTGCCTCCCAGCTAGCGCTAAGTTTAACATCGTCAGCTAGACGTGATTGCCCGAACATTATGCTGGATCTAAAAGTGTGACACTTTCTTTTTATCGCTTAAATGATTCTCCCCAATAGTGCTTGACACGCTGGCTGTTAACTTTGAATGTGTTGTTGGACTTGGGGTTGTATATCTCAACAACTCCGTATGGTAACACCTGAGTAATCACAAATGGACCTGACCACTTTGATTTCAGCTTTCCAGGAAATTTTTTTTACCATGAATCATATAACAACACCTTCTGTCCTGGCTCCAATTGTCTGCGCACTATTTTTTTTATCATGCCATCTCTTGGTCTTTTCCTTATATAGTTTGGCATTTTCATAAGTATGTAGGCGAAATTCCTCTAATTCTTTGAGTTGGTGAAGTCTTTTCTCTCCTGCAGCTTCTGGATCAAGATTTAACTTCTTCAGTGCCCAGTACGCCTTGTGTTCAAGTTCAACTGGCAGATGCCACATTTTTCCATACACCATTTGATATGGGGACATACCAATAGGTGTCTTGTAAGCTGTCCGGTAGGCCCATAATGCATCATCTAGTTTTTCAGACCAGTCATTCCTTGTTGATCCAATGGTTCTTTCCAAGATTCTTTTGATCTCCCTGTTTGAAACTTCAACTTGCCCATTTGACTGTGGATGGTAAGCAGTGGCAACTTTATGAGTAAATCCGTATTTGGATAGGAGTGCATCAAAGTATCTGCTGCAGAAATGTGTGCCACCATCACTAATGATTGCCCGAGGTGTTTCGAAGCGAGTGAAAATATTCTTTTTAAGGAATTTGATCACCACTTTAGAATCATTTGATGGCAGTGCAATTACTTCAACCCATTTGGAGACGTATTCTACTGCAACCAGTATGTACATGTTTCCGAATGATGGAACAAAGGGTTTCATAAAATCAATCCCCCACACATCAAATATCTCAACTTCCAGAAAATTTTGCAAAGGTCCTTCATTTCTCCTGGAAATATTTCCCATTCTCTGGCACCTGTCACATTGAAGAGCAAATAGATAAGCATCTTTAAAAAGAGTGGGCCAGAACAAACCTGATTGTAGGACTTTGGCTGCAGTTTTGTTTCCACTGAAGTGTCCGCCATATGGTGATGAATGGCAGTGTTGCAAGACACTATTGACCTCCTCATGTGGAATACACCGTCTCAGTAATTGATCTGCACATCGTTTGAATAGGTACGGCTCATCCCAGACATAGTGTTTGACTTCTTTGAAGAACTTCTTTCGTTGCTGAGTTGTCCATTCCAACTGCCATTTTCCTGATACTATGTAGTTGACATAGTCAGCATACCAAGGACTTTCTGTTGTTTAATGGCAAACAACTATTCATCTGGAAAAGTTTCTTTGATTATCAGTTCTTTGCCAGCTGTTTCTCCATTCTCGAGCCTCGATAAGTGATCTACCACTTGGTTTTCTGTCCCTTTCCTATCTTTAATCTCCACGTCAAATTTTTACAGAAGAAGTATCCAATGGATCAATCTGGGTTTGGCATATTTCTTCGTGATCAGGTATTTGATTGCTGAATGATCTGTGTAGACCACCACTTTGGGACCCAACAGATAGGAGCGGAATTTTTCAAAAGTGAACACAACTGTGAACAACTCCTTTTCAGTGATTATGTAGTTGAGTTGAGCTTCGTTCAAAGTTCTGCTGGAGTAGTAAATGGTGTGGAAAACTTTTGCTTTGCGTTGTCCCAAAACTACACCTACAGTAAAATCACTAGCATCGCACATCACTTCAAATGGAATGGTCCAGTCTGGTGCTACAATGATGGGAGCAGAAACAAGCTTCTGTTTCAGGATCTCAAAAGCTTCCTGGTATTCTTTAGTGAAGTTGAAAGGCACATCTTTCTCCAGAAGATTACACAGAGGTTTAGCAATCTTGGAAAAGTCTTTGATAAATCTCCTGTAAAAACCTGCATGTCCAAGAAAGCTCTGAATCCCTTTTACAGATGTTGGTGGTCGTAATTTTTCAATTGTCTCGATCTTTGCTTTGTCTACCTCGATTCCCTTTTGTGAGATCTGATGTCCAAGAACAATGCCTTCCTACACCATGAAGTAGTATTTCTCCCAGTTGATTACCAGGTTGGTATCTTCGCACCTTTGTAACACATGTTCCAGATTTTGCAAGCAGTGGTCAAAAGAGTCTCAAAATACAGAGAAGTCATCCATAAAAACCTTCATACTCTGCTCCAGCATGTCTGAGAAGATAGCCATCATGCAACGCTGAAATGTGGTAAGAGCATTACATAATCCAAATGGCATCATGCGGAAAGCAAAAGTTGTTGGATAATTATGACCCATAGCATCACTATTTGTACAGAAAATGGTGTTGTTGTACAAATTAACTATGTGACAAAGGAATTTGCTCTTTTATCATTTGTAATTGGATTACTCGGATATATAAATGATAAAAATCCTTATGATTAGTTCCGGATTAATAAGATATGCGACAATATTAATCTACAAAGGTTTAATCATTAAATATCCATAGTCGTAGTATTATCGAGACTGGACATCGATAATGCAGAATAGGCTAGTATTACACTTGTGCGTGTTATGGAAGCGTAACGACATAGTTCTCATATATTTGGGTATTGGGTACTCATGCAAGTGTAATAGGAGGTTCTGTTTACAGATGGTACGGAAACAGCTTCGCTCTGGATAGACCCCTCGAAATCCCATTGGTAGTATGACTATGTGTCTATGGGAATCCGAATCAGGGTAGGTGTATTTGGTCTTAACCTGAGACTTGCATCGCTAATACTTGCAACAATCAATATACTTTGGTTTTGATCGTCCGGGGCTTTAACAGGTTCTGTGTACGCCTCTTCTGGGTATATTGAGAATCGTAGTGTATTGGGTGTGATGTCAAGACAGAAGTATCACTTCAGTCATATGGAGATGATGATCACGCAGGGATACATAACTGGTACTCTAAGTGCTATAGCCATCGGGGAAGTATGACTAGGTCAAGACTTTCCGATCATAAAGAGACTAGTTGCTAGTGATCCGATATATGCTTCGTTCGGGGCAGACACAACTCCAGCCCCAGGCCTTGCATGTGACATCCGATACTGGATCGCAATACGTAATACTACGTATACTACGTCTGACAAAGATCTTGTATTCCGTAGAAGAATATTTCTGGAGAATTGGGTAGGCACGGTGCTTTGCTAGAAGCCAACCATGTCTTGTAAATCGGTAAGTACGTGGTACCGGGTACGCACGTGTTCGGATAGTCCGATGACCGTATTTACTGCCAACATATCCAGGGATCTCTTAGGTCGCATCCCAAAGATTCACTGATGATGTTTGACTCGAACAAAATTAATCTGGGATTAATTATGAGAGAGAATATTAATTTGGGATTAATTAAGAGAGAGAAAATTAATCTGGGATTAATTATGGCAAGAATTAATCTGGGATTAATTATCAGAGAAAGAATTAATCTGGGATTAATTACGTTGAGAATTTATCTGGGATTAAATTCGTCGAGAGGAGAGAACGCGATTAATTTGGAATTAATCGGTAAAATAAATTTAATAGTTAAATTAGATTTTACTATTTAATTTATTTATTTGGGCTAATTAATATATTAGATATATTAATTGAAATCGGATTTCAACGGGGAATTAAATTGGATTTTAATTTTAGCGAACGAATTAATTTGGAATTAATTCAAGAGCGATTTCCGTAATAATTTTACTGGGTATTATTATTTAATTAAATTGGATTTAATTATGCCGCGACGGAAAATTCGTTTAATCGGATTAAACGAATCCGAGCCCGAAGTGTGTTGAGCAAGCCCACTTGAATTTTGAATTTAAAGTGGGACCCATTTCACTTACATCATTAGTCATTTTGGTGATAGATATGAGTGATGAGTTTTGGTGGAATCTTGTGCAACACTCAACACATTTTAATTTTAAAAATTAATCTATCTCTCTCTCCGAGCATTTGGTCGATTGGCCTTTAGTGTATTTTGGCCGAATGGTCATTAAATACATTTGGCCTTTTAAAAAGTTCTATTGGCCGATTGCAAGAGTAAAAAGAAATGGCTCTCTGACATTTTTTTTTTATAAAGGCTAATAAGAACAAATGCATTGATTGCTCTCTCTCTTTAATAAATAGCCGAATGAAATATAAAAGGAATATTGCTCTTTTGCTTTAAAATTGCTTAAATTGGCCTCTGTTTTCCTTGGGGGTGCACAGGCCGAAATGGCCAGAAAGCAATATTCTTGTTTTTTCTTTTGAAGAAGAAGCCGCTTCTGAATATTTCAAATGGCCGAATAAGCAAAAGCAATATGGCCGATTGCTTCTTTCTCTCTTGGGCAAATTTATTTCTCCTTGGGAGATCAAATTTGTTCCATTTATTCTTGCTAGCACATATGGAGTCAAATGAAGTTGAAAGGGATACTCACCCATGAGTTTGGGAGCTTCAACATCCATGAAAAAGTTTGAACTCAACCGATCAATGTAAGTCCTCCGCAACTTATTTTTTATTATTATTCACAAACGAATCACGCTTAGAGATCCCGTGGCATGTCTAGGACACTAACAATTGGTATCAGAGCGAGATCTAAGCTTGATTTAATTTCTAGGATTTATGGACTTTAATTTGGGATTTTTGGTTTGGAGCTTGATTTTGCCTAAATTGATGATTTGGTTGAGTTTATATGATGTTGAATTAGATTTGTATATCATTGGATTTGTGATAAATTGATTAGATCAAAAATCCCCAAAATCCATGCTTGGCCGAAAATTACCCTAGGAAGCTCATGGTTAATTTTTTGAATTAAACAATTGGATATGTTGATTCACATGAAATTGAATATTAATTGTTGATTTAATTAGATTGAAATCAAAATTGGATGTTAATTTCATGTATTGCCGTGAGATGTGAAGCATGTTATAGAATTGATTTTGCCCCAAT
Organism: Zanthoxylum bungeanum; assembly: GCA_019454045.1. NCBI lineage: Eukaryota > Viridiplantae > Streptophyta > Magnoliopsida > Sapindales > Rutaceae > Zanthoxylum > Zanthoxylum bungeanum. The sequence goes on along the minus strand of SKCR01027546.1, from coordinate 486,271 downwards.
TTTGTGTTGGACATGAATGTGGGAATTAGGCATGATTAATTAGATTAAATTAATGTTTAAGAAACATTAGGTTAATTAATTAATTATGGTGATTGCACTTTAATTGAATTAATATATAATTTGGAATGTTGTATTAATTTAATTGTTGTATTTGGGCTAATGGACTTGGTTGGGCCAAATTTTAGTCTTGGATTATATTTCGGCCTAAACCATTTCCATAAAGTCCAAAATATGACTATTGGGCCTTTAATAATTTAATTGGGCCTAATGGGCCAAAATTGATTCTATGGCATATGGTGATTCCTATTAGGCCTATGCATTATGGGTTGGATCTATTTTGGCCAAAAGCCCAAGCCTAAAGAATTAATTAAAAGCCCATTGGACTTTAATTAAATAGTATTGGATACTAATTGGGCCTTTGAGACCCATTAAGATTGGATTTGGAATCCAAGTCTTTAAGGCACATAAATAAGTGTGATTATTTAATTTGGAATTAAATATGAATTAGTATTGGATACAATTTAAATTGGATTTAAAATTGTAGTTCGATATAATTCAAGAATACTTACTTTGAGTATTTATTCTTAAACGAGTTTGACTCGAGCAAATCAAATTTTTATTTGAACATTGGATGGTCACTAATCAAAGATTAATTAATTGGATTAGATTGATTGATAACATGCTTTGTGTGAATACTTGGATGTATGTATGAATAATGTATATCAGATGGATATTAGAAGGGTGAGGGTAATTTTAGAAATTGTTGTAATAAATTTAGAATTTATTAAATTGGACCTGCGTGTCCAGCCTATTACATCTTTTCTCATTATATTTCTCTTCTCACCAATTCCCCTCAATGTAAATGAGGTTTCTTTAGAAGTATTATGTAATTGGGTAGAAGTAAGAATAGTGCTAGCGAGAGAGAGGAAAGTGAGAGATTTGTTCTAGGAACAAATTGTATTATATATCCATCCACATATCATTATTAATTTTATCGCGCCTTATTATGCTTTTAGAATGCATGCTTAAGGATGTATGATGAGACCTAATCAAAGATAATAAATTGGTTGCCAATTTATGCGAAAAACCCTCAATAAATATTAAGCGTTTTCCTTCCATTGAGTGATTCATTCTCAAGATCCAAGATTGGCACTGGTTTGTTGGCCAAAGTCAAGACCTTTGTCCATCGCGGATGTGTTTGAATCATAAAGGCTTTGTTCATATCGCATGTCTTGTCCAAGTTGTGATTTGTTGGCCAAAGTCAAGATCACTTCTTGTCCATCGACATCGATTACGAAGCTTTCCAAAGTCAATGGGTCCCACTTAACTGGAATCATTAAGCTTGTTGCCAAAGCCAAGGCTTAGTTGATTCAGAGGAAAAGGTTAGGAAAATTATTGGATATATTGGCATATATATTATATATATGTTTCGGACTTTGAGGTCCACCTACCGGATCTAGGAATTGGATGAGATCCAATTGGTCTTAGAGGTCCACTTAGTTAAATATCATACAGCTTGTTGGCCAAAGTCAAGGTTGTGTGTTATTTAACGGGATCCTAGCCCACTAGGAAACTAGGTTTCCCGAGTACTCCACAGAGGGTTAGAGGCTCGCCGAAAAATAGTGGGAGGCAAGTATTAAATTTGCAATTTCGTTTAGATACTTGTCAATACACACTCATTTAATTTTTCGTCATTAATTATAAAATATATTAGTTGGACTAATATTCAATTGTTGTTTTAATTAAACAGTTGGACTGTATTCAAACTACTTCATTTGTGGTTGGTTATATAATTGGATTATAGTAATCAATACATTTGAATGTAACCAATCAATTGTAGTTGATTAAATAGTTAGACTATAATAATCATTATATTTAATTGTACCCAAAATCGTTGATTGGATAGTTGGACTATACCAATCAAGATGACTGAAAGATTAGCGTCAATGGACATAATCTTGGGGAAAAATGTCTTTAACGGCTTTAATTTTCAGATTGGGAATAGAACTTCAGGATAGTCCTGTGAGCTGAGAAGTTATTCTATTTGATAGAGAAACTTCTCGAGCATGAGCCCGGAGTTGAGCAAATAGTAGAGCATGAGCTTAGGAAGACTCATTGTGATGATAACTTTAGTGCTCAATCCGTTATGCACAACCAAAGCATCTTAAAATGACATATCCCAAGTTGTCTGCCTAAACTGTGGCAAACAGGGTCACTAGAAGTGTGACTGCCGTATGGACAAGGCAGACATGAAGGAACTGAAAGCGAGACAAGGTTCAGGCTTCAAGAATGTTTGTTATAAACATGTTCACTACTGGTTTTAAAATTAGATTTTTGATACTAGATATGGTACATGAATATATGTACTGATGTGCGGGATCTGCTAATAAGCAGGAAACTGGCTTCAGATGAGATCGACCTACAAGTCGGAAACAATATTAGAGTCGCTGTTTTGGCCGTAGAAACCTAAGTTTTGGAACTGCCCTTTGGGTATGTACTTAAACTATGAGACTGTTATAATGTATCTAGTTTGACTAGGAACATTGTCTCTATATCTAGTTTAACCCGTTGCGGGTATACCTTTATATTCCGAAACACCGGGTTTTTTTTGTTTATAAAGATTATAATGAGATATACACATTAGATGTGAATAACAATATTTATATTTTGAATATAAATGAATCTCAAACATATAACATGACAAACAAATAGCTCAAATTGAGTAAATCAAATGAGACTTATTTGTGGCATTGTCATCTGGGATGCATTAACAAGACTCGTATATCCACACTTTCGAAGAGTGGATACTAGGACGGATTTGATTCTAATTTAAATGATGTCTACGAATCTAGTTTATTAGGCAAATTGCCTAAAACACCTTTTACTTGGTAAAAGTGCAAGTGTCACCGATCTGTTAGCTCTTGTTCATAGTGACGTAAGTAGGCCCATGTCTAGCTAGGCTAGGGGTGGATATGAATACTTCGTAACCTTTACAGATGTGGCATCGCGTTACGGTTATGTGTATCTTATGAAACACAAATCAGAAACTTTTGATAAATTCAAAAAGTTTCGACACGAAGTATGAAAACATACTGGTAAAAGTATTAGAACATTGCGGTCAGACCATGATGGACAATACTTAAACAGATGAGTCACTCTGAGCTACCAATTTCGTACACGGGATATGCATTGAACAGTGCAATACTTATTTTGAATAAGGTTCCATAAAAACTATTAGACAGACTTCATATTAGATATGGACAGGAAAGAAACCGGGTTTCTCATTCCTGAAGATTTGGGAATGCTGGGCATACGTTTAGATTATACCAAACTAGAACCCAAATCGGATAAGTGCCTATTTGTAGGTTATCCTAGGGAAACCAAAGTATAATACTTATACAACTCACAAGAGAACAATGTAATTGTTGCTCTCCATGCGGTTTTCCTAAGAGGAATTCCTATATGCAGTGGTAAGTGGGAGGAAAGCAAAACTCGATGAAAATTAGAGTAATACTGTCTCAGGCACTAAGTCCTCACGGAACACCAACAGTTCATCAAGGATGAAACTGTACCACAATTTTCTAATACATAAGAACCGACTACGTATGAGGAAGTGATACAAGATATCGACTCCTTTTATGGTAAAATGCAATGAAGTCTGAAATGGATTCCATGTATACCAACCAAGTTTGGACACTGGTTGATGTACCAGAAGGCATTGTGCCTATTGGTACTATATGAGTCTTCAAGGAAGACATACATTGATGACAACATAAAAATGTACACAGCTAGGCTTGTACAGAAAGGGTATCGTCAAAGACACAGTGTCGACTACGACGAAATTTTTTCACTTGTTGCCACGATTAAATCCATTCGGATAATGCTTGCAATAACTGTATACTTCGTTTATGAAATATGACAGTTGGACGCCAAAACCATTTTTCTTAACAGAAACCTTTTGGAGGATGTATGCAACATCCTGACGATTTTGTCGTCCCAAAACATACAAACAAGGTTTGCAAGTTGAATCGATCCATTTACGGATTGAAGCAAGCATTGTGTTCTTGGAACTAACCTTTTGATGAGATCATAATAGTATATGATTTCATTCAAAACGAATATGATTCTTATGTATATAAAAAGGCTAGTGGGAGCGCACTGACAATGAATATCCTATAAGTTGATGATGCATTACTTTTTAGCAATAATATTCCCATAATAAAATCGGTGAAAGCTTGGCTTTCATGAAAAATTCTCCATGGAATACTTGGGAGAAGCAGACTTTATTCTAGGAATAAAGATCTACTGGGATAGATCTAGAAAGCTGCTAACACTCTCTCAGTGTTCGTACATTTTGATATGTACGTGACTTGATGTCTCATATGCTTTGAGCATATATAGACGCAATCAGGCCAATCCAGGTGATGGTCACTGGATTGAAGTAAAGAACATCCTTGAGTATCTTGGATGAACCAAGGATTCTTTCTGAGTATATTGGGAAAAGAGAACTTGAGGTGACTGGGTTCACCGCTGCAAGTTTCCAAACCGATGAAAATTACTGTAAGTCATAATAAGGGTACGTATATAGTTTGAATAACGGAACAGTGAGCTGGAAATCATCCAAGCAAGATATTGTTGCCGAATAAATAACAAAAGCGGAACATTGATGCAGCTGAGGCAGCAATAGAAGCATTTTGGATCTAAATAATCCTAATTCGATTAGGAGTAGTTCTGTTAGCTGCTGAGCTAGGCTACAGCGCTGGCTAAAGAACCATGGTCTCATCAATGATCCAAGTATGTACTTCAACTATTTCATCTGATTCGTAAGATCATACATCGTAGCGATGTGATGATCAAATAAATTACATCAGATGATAACCTTGCAAATCCGCTGACGAAAGCTGTTTCTCAGCAGAAGTTTGAGCGACCCGTACATAGTTCAGGTGTTAGACACTTGAGTGATTGGCTATAGGCCAAGTGGGAGATTTTGGATAATTATGACCCACAGCATCACTATTTTTACAGAACATGGTGTTGTTGTACAAATTAACTATGTGACAAAGGAAATTGCTCTTTTATCATTTGTAATTGGATTACTCGGATATTTAAATGATAAAAGTCCTTATGATTAGTTCCGGATTAATAAGATATGAGACAGTATTAATCTAAAAAGGTTTAATCATTAAATATCCATAGTCGTAGTATTATCGAGACTGGACATCGATAATGCGAAATAGGCTAGTATTACACTTGTACGTGTTATGGAAGCGTAACAACATAGTTCTCATATATTTGGGTATTGGTTACTCATGCAAGTGTAATAGGAGGTTCTGTTTACAGATGGTACGGAAACAGCTTCGCTCTGGATAGACCCCTCAGAATCCCATTGGTAGTATGACTATGTGTCTATAGGAATCCGAATCAGGGTAGGTGTATTTGGTCTTAACCTGAGACTTGCATCGCTAATACTTGCGACAATCAATATACTTTGGTTTTGGTCGTCCGGGGCTTTAATAGGTTCTGTGTACGCCTCTTTTGGGTATATTGAGAATCATAGTGTATTGGGTGTGATGTCAAAACGAAAGTATCACTTCAGTCATATGGAGATGATGATCACGCATGGATACAGAACTGGTACTTTAAGTGCTATAGCCATCGGGGAAGTATGACTAGGTCATGACTTTTCGATCATACAGAGACTAGTTGCTAGTGATCCGATATATACTTAGTACGGGGCAGACACAACTCCAGACCCAGACCTTGCATGTAACATCCGATACTGGATCGCAATACGCAATACTACGTATACTACGCCTGACAAAGATCTTGTATTCCGTAGAAGAATATTTCTGGAGAATTGGGTACGCACGATGCTTTGCTAGAAGCCAACCATGTCTTGTAAATCGGTAAGTACGTGGTACCAGGTACGCACGTATTCAGATAGTCTGATGACCGTATTTACTGCCAACATATCCGGGGATCTCTTGGGTCGCATCCCAAAGATTCACCGATGATATTTGACTCGAACAAAATTAATCTGGGATTAAATATGCGAGAGAATATTAATCTGGGATTAATTAAGAGAGAGAAAATTAATCTGGGATTAATTACGGCAAGAATTAATCTGGAATTAATTATCAGAGAAATAATTAATCTGTGATTAATTACGTCGAGAATTTATCTGGGACTAAATTCGTCGAGAGGAGAGAACACGATTAATTTGAAATTAATTGGTAAAATAAATTTAATAGTTAAATTATATTTTACTATTTAATTTATTTATTTGGGCTAAATAATATATTAGATATATGAATTGAAATCGGATTTCAACGGGGAATTAAATTGGATTTTAATTTTAGCGAACGAATTAATTTGGAATTAATTCACGAACGATTTCCGTAATAATTTTACTGGGTATTATTATTTAATTATGTCGCGACGGAAAATTCGTTTAATCGGATTAAACGAATCTGAGCCCGAAGTGTGTTGAACAAGCCCACTTGAATTTTGAATTTAAAGTGGGGTCACTTCACTTACATCATTAGTCTTTTTGGTGATAGATATGAGTGATGTGTTTTGGTGGAATCTTCTGGAACACTCAACACATTTTAATTTTGGAAATTAATCTATCTCTCCAAACATTTGGCCGATTGGCTTTTAGTGCATTTTGGCCGAATGGTCATTAAATGCATTTAGCCGAATGGCCTTTTAAAAAGTTCTCTTGGCCGATTGTAAGAGTAAAAAGAAATGGCTCTCTGACATTTTTTTTATAAAGGCTAATAAGAACAAATGCATTGATTGCTCTCTCTCTTTAATAAATAGTCGAATGAAATACAAAAGGAATATTGCCCTTTTGCTTTAAAATTGCTTAAATTGGCCTCTGTTTTCCTTGGGGGTGCATAGGCCGAAATGGCCAGAAAGCAATATTCTTGTTTTTTATTTTGAAGAAGAAGCCACTTCTGAATATTTCAAATGGCCGAATAAGCAAAAGCAATATGGCCGATTGCTTCTCTCTCTTGGGCAAATTTATTTCTCATTGGGAGATCAAATTTGTTCCATTTGTTCTTGCTAGCATATATGGGAGTCAAATGAAGGTGATAGAGATACTCACCCATGAGCTTGGGAGCTTCAACATCCATGAAAAGTTTTGAACTCAACCGATCAATATAAGTCCTCCGTAACTTATTTTTGATTATTATTCACACACGAATCACGATTAGAGATCCCGTGGCATGTCTAGGACACTAACAAAAGTACCATACGAACATGTAAATGTGGTTTTCTCCTGATCTTCTGGGGCGATGGCAATCTGATTGTACCCCAAATATCCGTCCAGAAAGCAATAGTACTCATGTCCTGCCAGTTTTTCTAGCATCTGATCAATGAATGGCAGCGGAAAATGGTATTTCCTCGTTGCTTTGTTCAATTTTCTGTAGTCCATGCATACTCTCCATCCAGTCACTATTCTTGTTGGAATCAACTTGTTCTTTTCATTTGTGACTATAGTAATTCCTCCTTTCTTTGGTACACACTGCATAGGACTCACCAGGTGCTATCTGAGATGGGGTAAATGATGCCAGCATCCAACCATTTGATGATTTCTTTCTTCACGACCTCCTTCATGATTGGATTTGGTTCTGTGTTGCTGGGAAGATTCTCTGCCAGTCTGTAACTCTGAGCATTGGCCAGTTGTCCAATTTGATTCTCCAGTGCTTTAATGGAAGTAGTTTGGCTTTGATTGAATGATGTTTGGGCTTGAAACATAGCATCGTATTTTGCTTCTTGCTTTTTGAACATCTTTGCAAACCATTCTTTCACTTCTGGTTCTTTTTCATACTTCTGGCATTTGTTCTGCTGTTGGAATCCAGGTGGTGGATTATTCTTTTGCCCTGAATTGTTGCTCCATGAAAAATTGGGATGATTCCTCCACCATGTGTTGTAGGTGTTGGAATATGGATTGTTTCCCTGTCTGTTGAAATTGTTGACATAGTTCACCGTCTCTTCTTGATGAACTGGTTTTGGTGCTCCTCCATATGGTGAACTTGTAGATCCGGCGATGTTTACAACTTGCGTGCTAAGTATTTCCAGACATTTGTATTTCTGATCCAGCCTGGTATTCACTGTTGTGTTGGCTCCAACTTCATAAATTCCTGCAATTCTTTGAATCATGCTCATATCTGTTGGCCACAACGAATTGTTGTTAGCCATTTCTTCGATTAAGTCCCATGCTTGATCTTCTCATTTCGCCATCAAAGCTCCTTCAGCAGCAGCATCAATTGTGGTTCTCATCAATCCAGAAAGTCCATTATAGAAGGTTTGGACTTGTAGCCATTTTGCAATCTCATGGTGAGGGCATTTTCTGAGCAAATCCTTGTACCTTTCCCAAGCTTCGTAGAGAGATTCTGAGTCATGTTGCATAAAGGATGTGATGTCATTCCTCAACTTTGCTGTTCTAGTTGGTGGAAAATATTTTACAAGGAATTTGGTGGCTAAAGTGTTCCAAGTTGTGATGGAACCTGCTGGTAGTGAATGTAGCCAAGTTTTTGCTCTGTCTTTCAAGGAATATGGAAAAACCCGCAGTCTCATTGCTTCTTCAGCTCCTAGGTTGTAATTGAAAGTGCCGCAAACTTCCGAAAAGTTGCTGATGTGGGCATTAGGATCTTCAGTTGCATTCCCCCCAAACTGAACTGACTGCTGAATCATCTGAATAAATGTTTTGATGTCACACGCATTTGCTGGTAAGGGAGGAAGTACAATACAGGAAATGAAGCGGCCAACCACCGGAATGGTTCTGTCTCGAATGGGAATTGGTGGTGCAACTTCCAAAGGTTTAGGTTCCATGTTAACAATTGCTTCTTGCCCTTCTCACATTTCTCTTCTCAACTGTCTGATGGTTCTTTCAATTTCTGGGTCAAGCGGTCGGAGTTCAAAACTTCTTGTTCGTCTCATGTAGTGTCTGAGAATCTGAAACACAAGAAAACAAAAACAATAAGTAAAAAGAAATTAGATACAAGTAAAGGTATATAACCTCAAAATTAATAGTGAAAGATAAATAAGTCCCCTGCAATGGCGCCAAAAACTTGACCGGCGTAATCACACGCGTATAACACAAGCGTACGTATCGTTCAAGTAGTATATAAAGTATCGATCCCACGAGGACTTAATACCTAGCTATTAATTTTATGAGGCCAAATGATTACTAGTATCTAACAGATTGATTGATTGACTGGGTGATGACTTTAAACTTAAAAACAAGTAAATGAAATTGCGAAAATAAGTTTAGGAAAATTCAAAATTATAAAACTATATAGGGTTGTGAATTCTTCCAATATCTTTTAAAAGATGAAGTGGTTATTTCACGTTTTTACAATATATTGGTTTATTAACCTGGAACACGAAAATATGTAAAAGCCTCTTCCGATGGTCAGATACAAATACCCAGTGTAACCCAATTAATCATATTTCTATGTCAACCAAGTTACCTGAATTCATTAAGATTAAGTTCCAATTATGGTTACCCCGCCCGAAAGGTATATTTCTATCCTGTAAGGAAATCTATTAAAGGGTTATCTATCCTTAAGGAAGATCGTGGGTTATTAAGTCTATGGTCTTAAACCTAAAATCCCTTTTCCAAGTTCATTTTAAGTTTACCAGTTCAATCTTATTAATGGCCAGTTAACAAGAAGAATTAAGACTAAGGCTCAATAAATAAACCTTTATATTACCCAAATCGTAAAACAACCCCTTATTAACCAGTGATATTGGAATTTATCACAACCCCAGATAACTGGCTTAGCTACGACACATATCTAAGGCTAATAAAAGCTTAAATAAAATAAAAGACATAAAGTAAATGCTGGAAATTAAAAATGTAAAAGTACAATAAAAGAAAATACTGGGGTTAAAGGATCCACTTTTAATATTTCAAAATTTAAAAATCTCCCTTATTCTCAATGTTTACCGATTAATTAACAGGCTATAAAGGCGGTAATTTCATTTGTTCAATTAAATCAAACCGACCATATAGGCGGTAACAAGGTTATTACCTAAACCGACCATATAGGCGGTAACTACGTCTGAAATGAAAAACCGACCATATAGGCGGTAAATAAGGTTGTCACTTAAACCGGCCATATAGGCGGTAACTAATTAATCCAAATTTTAATTAAAATAAGGGAGATTAATCTAATTCATTATATTAAAAGTCTCACCTTTTCACCCCAGCAGAATGAGATTACCTGCACATGCTGTAAAAGAAAACACACAAAATTTTATTAAATAAAGAAAAAGAAAATACAAGAAAACTTAAATAATATACAAGACACTTTCCTTTAGATTTTCATGGAGAAACTCCTCCAAAGAAAGCACGAAAAATTTACAAAGTTAAGCTTGGTATTTATAGGAAAATCTAAAGGTTTCCACCAATTGCTTCACCAATTGCTCCACCAAACATGGCATCAAACATGACACCAAACATGGCACCAAACATGGCACCAAACATGCAAGCATGTTTGGTGGAAGTTTGAAAATTTTTACTTTTTTATTTTATTAATTTTATTTTATATTTTGAAAATGACTATAGTAATTACACAAAATATACTAGATTATTCATCAATTTCGGCATTCCAAACGTCCGAATTCGAAAATATTTAAATCTTTAAAGTTGTAGATCTGTGTGTCTTCTTTAATCTGGCACTTGAATCAGCTCAATCGAATATCGGATGAAAAGGTTATGGCCAAAATACTAAACTTGCGCAAAATTAGAATTTAGGACTGCACTTCGTGACGGGTATAGTAAATTTCCTTTTTCACCATTTTTTGCTCCGGATTTCATCGTTTCTGCCCCAAGTTGATTCCATTAAGTCCCAATACTTTATTTATCTATAAAATACATAAAAATACATCAAAACGTTCATCAAACCCGAGAAACTAAACAAAATATTTGGTAAAAGGGCGATAAATATTGATATATTTTCCGCTCATCAGTCTCGATTAGATCCTGATACGACCAATCTCTATATACTTCTTCCTCTTTTGATTCACTAGAACTTGATTCGACAAACCTATCAATCTCAGCCCCTAAACTGCCTAAGGATTCTGCACTCGACATTTTCCAAACGACAAGCATAGAAACACTAGATTTCTTAAAAATATATTCCCTAAAGATCAAACTCAAATCCAAACCCCAAACACAATTTCGAAAATAAGTCTACGATTTAAAAGATCATATAGCCTAATTTACCTAAGAACATCTTGAATCTACACTATGAATGTTTAAAGATGTTGAAGAACAGAAGATGGGTCTTGAAGAATACCTTGAAGAGCTTGAGACTTCTCTCTACTTTATGGCTGAAGTGAGATTTTGTGAATGAGGCAAATGAGCTCTGAAAACTCTCTTCTATACCATCCTTTTTGGCGCCTCGAATTCCTGCCAAAAATGCCTCGAAACTTGCGCTAGGGTTATATTAAATGAGTGAAGAAGAACCAAGAAATTGGTTAAGTCCCATCATGCTACATGGAAATCCTTCAGAGATGTCGACTGAAAGAAATTAAGAACCCCCACGGAGAGACACGACATGACACTGTCTGCAGGCTTATGTCGTGTGACTTTAGATCCTGAACCTTCATCTGGTTTAGTCGACCGAGGACATCCCCCAAGGACTCATGTCGAGTCAAATGAAGACATGGACTTCCCTCAATCCATACGATAATATAGTGTGAATTTAGCTCATGAACCTTCATCTGGTTCAGTTGACCGGGGACATCCCCCAAGGACTCAAGTCGAGTCAAATGAGGACATGGACTTCCCTCAGTCCATACGACAATGTCGTGTGAATTTAGCTCCTGAACCTTCATCTGGTTCAGTCGACCGGGGACATCCCCAAGGAGACTCATGTCGAGTTAAATGAAGACATGGACTTCCCTCAGTCCATACGACAATATCGTGTGAATTTAGCTTCTGAACTTCTTCTGGTTCAGTCGACCAGGGACATCCCTCATTGACTCAAGTCGAGTCAAATGAGGACATGGACTTCCCTCAATCCATTTGACAATGTCGTGTGAAATGATTCCTGAACTTCTTCTGTTTTAGTCGATCGGGGACATCCCCCAAGGACTCAAGTCGAGTCAATTAAGGATTTGGACTTCCCTCAGTCCATACGACAGCATCGTGAGAATTAGCTCCTGAACCTTCATCTGGTTCGGTCGACCGGAGGACTCATGTCGAGTCAATTAAAGACATGCATTTCCCTCAGTTCGAATGACAAAGTCGTACGAATTAACGCTGAGCCTTTGTCAGGATCACTTAGCAGGTACCCCACGTCCTATCTCATTCGACATGCACGGAAATACTCTCCAAGTCAATGACTTCTGGACTTAGAGAGTAGAGAAAAACTGTACGGGCCAAATTTGGGCCCAATGATAAAATCGACATTTCACTACTAAGCCAACCATAAAAGTCAAAAGCCTATAACCCTCAAACAAAGCCCAACTGGGTTGTGGGACCAGAGATATCCAGCAAGCCCAAATCCATAAATTACTCGACCGAATTGACCTGACAGATACCAGATCAGAAGAAACGCACAGACACATAACTCCTCCATTTAATCTACCGTTTCAAGACATCCAACGGACAGAAGAATAAATGAGTCTACCTCAAAGGGCTTTTAAAAGGAAAAGGTTTTGGCTTGGGGGGGGATTGGACATTATTCAGTTCTTTAGTATCTCACCCTCGAAACACAAACACCCCGCTCTCACGGCAAACAAACGGAGATTAAGGTAACATCAAGCCTTGTTCTTCCTACTTTCTACTCATCCGCACAACTAACTTGGGCGTCGGAGAATCTACGGCTTCCACCACACCGGTGGGCAGTACTCCCCGCTCATTTTACCTTCATTGTCCATGATCGCTAGTGCCTCTAAAATTCGTATTCTCGATTGTGGACTTCGGACGAAAACCAGCATCCATAGTAGGTGATAAATTTTCGTGGGATCGATAATTTTTTATTCTACTTGAGTGATATATACTCTTGCGTAATGTGTGAAGTCATGATCAGAGTTTTTTAAAATTTATGGGAGAGTCTTGGATGTTTTTATTCCCAAAGGGAAAAACGAAAGAAGTGAGAAGGCTTTTGGATTTGTAAGTGTTGACGGCTGATTTTGGTCTCAGGGCAATATGGGAATATTACTCCCGAGACAATCATCCCTCAATAGTGAATTTGTTTGGTTATGGGGGACCAAAAGCAAACTTAGCAAAAGACAAATAATACGCCAATCGACAAGGAGATTTAACGTGGTTCGGCGGATCTTGGTCCGACCTACGTCCAAGGGCACAAAAAGGATGATACTTGTATTACTCAAACACGCTTCTCAGCTCTGCTTCTTGTTTTTACAAGTCTGATGGTAATGATTCTAATATTGATTCTCATCTCCACTTTTAACTTGTAACTTTCAACTTCTTCTCCTTATGCACACTCTACCCTTCTATTTATAATAGTGTAGAAATCAGATTTCTTCTCCTACAAGAATTTCCTAGTTGAAACTATTCCCTTTTCCCATAAGGATTCCTAGTCAAAACTATCTTCACTCCATTTATCCTACTAGGACACTGACTTATCAGTTTACCCATGAAGGTAGGATAACTTGTCATCTTATCCGTAAAAATAGGATGCCTTATCTTCCTGAGCACGCCTCGCCATGTCCTCGGTCTTCATGAGGTCGGTCATGATGGTCTTTTAAACTGAGAATGATGTTATCGATCTGATAATGCCCGGTCATCCGATCTTATGTGGTCGGTCACCTATCATCAAGTGCTCGGTCTCTACCTGTTGGCTTTATAACACTCATGTGCTCGGGTCGGCAGTGATGATCTCGATCAACAAGGGAGTTACCTTTTTACCCCTGCCGTACTGCTTAAATATCATAGTGCTTAAAAAGAACACCATCAACATCTATCCCCTAGTTCTCGGTAACAACGAGTTTGTGAGTTGATGCCGGGAACTATAAAAAAAGATGGTGTGCCGATGAATCCGTCGGTGGTCACTCCAGGAATCGCAGAGAAAAACGTCTTGGCTGCAAATCTGGTATTTCATGCCACATTCATGTGCTCAGTCAACGAGGATCCCGATATCTACCCGTGGAGAAAATGTTTCGCCCTTATGCTGATGACGATCAACTCGGTGGGACGTCACCCGACCCCGAGCTGAAGAAAGACTTGGCGCTGGGGGAATGTTACATCCCCAGTCCAAAGAAGCCGACTCGGTGGGACGTAACCCGACCCCGAGCTAAAAGAACATTTGGCTCTGGGGGAATGTCACCTCCCCAGACCAATAGAGCCGACTCGGTGGGACGTAACCCGACCCCGAGCTGAAAGAACATTTGGCTCTGGGGGAATGTCACCTCCCCAGTCCAAAGAAGCTGACTCGGTGGGACGTAACCCGACCCCGAGCTGAAAGAGCATTTGGCTCTGGGGGAATGTCACCTCCCCAGACCAATAGAGCCGACTCGGTGGGACGTAACCCAACCCCGAGCTGAAGAAAGACTTGGCTCTGGGGGAATGTTACATCTCAGTCCAAAGAACCCGACTCGATGGGACGTAACCCGACCCCGAGCTAAAAGAAAGACTTGGCTCTAGGGGAATGTTACATCCCCAGTCCAAAGAAGCCGACTCGGTGGGACGTAACCCGACCCCGAGCTGCAAGAACATTTTTCTATGGGGGAATGTCACCTCCCCAGACCAATAGAGCCGATTCGGTGGGACGTAACCCGACCCCAAACTAAAAGAAAGACTTGGCTCTAGGGGAATGTTACATCCCCGGTCCAAAGAAGCCGACTCGGTGGGATGTAACCCGACCCCGAGCTAAAAGAAAGACTTGGCTCTGGGGGAATGTTACATCCCCAGTCCAAAGAAGCCGACTCGGTGGGACGTAACCTGACCCCGAGCTGAATAAACAAATGGCATCGGCGGAACAAAGTCCAGCCCCGAGCCGAATAAACAAGCGGCCTCGGCGGAACGAAATCCAGCTCCGAGCCGAAAAGAGACATCGGTCTCGGCGGTAGAAGAGCAGACCCGAGCTGGAAAGAGACATCGATCTCGGCGGTACAAGAGCAGACCCGAGCTGGAAAGAGACATCGATCTCGGCGGTACAAGAGCAGACCCGAGCCGGAAAGAATATCGGTCTCGGCGGTACAAGAGCAGACCCGAGCCGGAAAGAAACATCAGTCTCGAAAGTACAAGAGCAGACCCGAGCCGGAAAAAGACATCGGTCTCGGCGGTACAAGAGCAGACCCGAGCCGGAAAGAAACATCGGTCTCGGCGGTACAAGAGCACACCCGAGCCGGAAAAAGACATTGGTCTCGGCGATACAAGAGCAGACCCAAGCCGGAAAGAAACATCGGTCTCGGCAGTACAAGAGCAAACCCGAGCCGGAAAGAGACATAGGTCTCGGCGGTACAAGAGCAGACCCGAGCCGGAAAGAGACATCCGTATTGGCGGTACAAGAGCAGACCCGAGCCAGAAAAAGACATCGGTCTCGGCGGTACAAGAGCAGACCCGAGCCGGAAAGAGACATCGGTCTCGGCGGTACGAGAGCAGACCCGAGCTAGAAAAAGACATCGGTTTCGGCGGTACAAGAGCAGACCCGAGCCGGAAAGAAACATCGGTCTCAGCGGTACAAGAGCAGACCCGAGCCGTAAAACAAATATCAAAACCATTGTGTGGGCCATAACAAACAAGCATAATCAAATGTCAACCTAAGACAGAAGAAGTATTACTCACCTTTTTGGGATCCGTTGCCTTTCTTGCAACTCTACAAGGGTCACTACAAGCAAGACTCTTCTTAATACATCCTCTCTGCATCTTAGCATTCCACGCATCCGACCGGATGACTTCCGCTATCAACTTGGTCGACCTCAAAAACCGAATGGTCTATGTACACACTGAGATAGCCTTCTTTCACCAAGTCTTCCACCTGCTCCCGCAGGTCTCTGCACCCATTCGTGGCATGTCCCCTTACGTTATGGTAAATACAGTATGCCCTACTATTTCCCTCCTCAATCGGGAACCTCCTCAAATTAGGCTCGGCCAACAGACCTTTATCCTGGATTTCCCGAACTATCTGGTGAAATCCCTGACGATCGGTGATTTCCATCTTCTGCCATCATCTTACTACGCGAGCTGCTTTTTGTTGAGGTCCCCACAGACGGCGCCAACTGTTGACGGCTGATTTTGGTCTCAGGGCAATACGTGAATATTACTCCCGAGACAATCCTCCCTCAATAGTGAATTTGTTTGGTTATGGGGGACCAAAAGCAAACTTAGCAAAAGACAAATAATACGCCAATCGACAAGGAGATTTAACGTGGTTCGGCGGATCTTGGTCCGACCTACGTCCACGGGCACAAAAATGATGATACTTTTATTACCCAAACACGCTTCTCAGCTCTGCTTTTTCTTTTTACAAGTCTGATGGTAATGATTCTGATATTGATTCTCATCTCCACTTTAAACTTGTAACTTTCAACTTGTAACTTTCAACTTCTTCTCCTTATGCACACTCTACCCTTCTATTTATAATAGTGTATAAATTAGATTCATTCTCCTACAAAAATTTCCTAGTTGAAACTATTTCCTTTTCCTATAAGGATTTCTAGTCAAAACTATCTTCACTCCCTTTATCCTACTAGGACACTGACTTATCAGTTTACCCCGTGAAGGTAGGATAACTTGTCATCTTATCCGTAAAAATAGGATGCCTTATCTTCCTGAGCACGCCTCGCCATGTGCTCGGTCTTCATGAGGTCGGTCATGATGGTCTTTTGAACTGAGAATGCTGTTATCGATCTGATAATGCCCGGTTATCCGATCTTATGTGGTCGGTCACCTATCATCAAGTGTTCGGTCTCTACCTGTTGGCTTTATAACACTCATGTGCTCGGGTCGGCACTGATGATCTCGATCAACAAGGGAGTTACCTTTTTACCCCTGCCGTACTGCTTAAATATCATAGTGCTTAAAAAAACACCATCAACAGTAAGATTTGGGACTGTTAGAGAAGCCCAACATATTATTAGGGAAACTAATGGTGTTTATTGTTGTGGGAGGAAATTAAGTGTGAAGATGGCTGCTTTTGGACTTGATAAAAAGATGCGCAAGGGTTCGGTCAACGAGATCAGACACACTGATGAAAGTCTTGGGGGAGAAGCCAAATTGGTTTTGAATGCTTTTGCAAATGCTTTGAGAGATGGCCGGTCGTTTGCTGAAGTGGGTGAAAAATGGGATAGAGATTAATGAGAGCAGCAGAAACCTGGTTTTAAAGTGAAGGTATACACCTCTAAACATTTAAATGGATTTATTGATATGGGTAAGAGAGGTTGTTCGGGTATTATTAAAGCTGCTTTGTCCTCTGATGTTAATACGTGGTGGAGGAGTTGCCTAGTGGGGGAATTAAAGAATTACATGGGTGTTGATAAAACTGTAGAACTGTTGAAATCGATGGTTATTTTAAGTGCGAGGTAATGCCAATGGGGGGAGTAATGTTTTTAATCAAAGGGCTGGAGGCAGTAGAGACTGACAAAATCGTCAGAAGTATGAAGTTTTGGAACCATGAGAGAAAGTGCAGATGCAGTGGTGGGAGAGGCTACAAAGTCACAAAGTTCTGATCATGCTGATTCTTTTGTAAAAGAACTCAGTGCCTGCCCATAGTGTCGACAGATGTAGAGAAATTGAGACGGTGGCCAGTGGTACAATGGGAGAGTTCAATCTAGGGGTGGATAGAAGACAAGAAACAGGGTCTATAGAGGAAGCAAGCTCGGATATAGAGGTTGATGGAGCTGATAAGAAGTGGGAATTTAGGATGTATGAATCTGGCAAGCAGAATAAGAGGGGGAAAGCTATCAGAATAAAAAGAATACGGGAGTAAAGCATCATAGAGTAAAAGAAAAAAAAAAGAAAAAAAGATAGAGCCAGAAAATTATTGGAGCAAGCAGGGGGTCGAAGTCTGTGAAATTGGCCGCCTTGGCTGCTAATGAATATAAGGAGCGATGATAGGATGCAAAAAGGGAAGAATGTTCTTGATGGTGAAGTGAATAAGGTGAGATTGATAAATGTGAGTCTACTGGCTAATGGAGAGGACAGTACCACTATTTCAGACAACAGTATTAGGAATATATGTACAAAATGCACATGGTGGAGGCTGAAATGGTATTGGAGATGGGTCAGATGTTAGGTTTAGTTTAGATATACCTAATAAGGAGATCTTGGTGGAAAAATTTGCCAGTATAGAGAGGAGGGATGGGGAGAAATTCGAGGAACTATGTTTCTAGAAAATAATACTAATTATTTAAAATAAAAATTAATTATTTTATATTTGTAGTTTCATTAATCTTATTCTTTAGCACATTTGTAAAATAATAATTAAATTTATATTTTATATATTTTTATTGTGATTTTTATTTCTTATGTAGGTGAAATAATACTTTGGATGCATAACTAGAAAAATAAACTTAACATTCGGATTTGATGCCAGAAACATGAATGAGCGTTCTAACAGTGTACAATTTCAGAAATTTCAAATTTGCGCAAGTTTCGTATTTTGGCCATAACTTCTTACTCCGATATAGGATTGAGGCGATTTCAGTTCCTGATGAAAGAAGACTCAAATATCTACAATTTTGTTATTTACAAAATTTTATAGGTCTGGGGTTTTCAAAGTCGAAATTGGTTAATTAATTAAATTGATATTTTAATATAATAATTATATATTAAAATATTAATTAATTAATTAATTAAATCAATAGGTTTCTTATGTTAATAATTTATAATTTTAATTTTATAATTTAATAAAAAAAATAATGTAAAGATATTTTAATTTTAAAAATTTAATAATAAAAATTAATTGTAGAGTTTAGTATGGAAGTGTTAGTGATACATGTGGATAAGTTAGATTTGAAGAAGCAAGTTTAGAATCCTGGAAAATAGGCGCGCGTCGTGACGCACAGATACATGCGTCGCGACGCGCACTGGGAATTCTTAGATATTCGTTTATGGAATTGTGAGCGTCAAGATGCGCAAGGCTTTGCGTCACGACGCGTGGTCAGAAACTTCCCCAGATCAGTTTTAAACTATTTCAGCTTCACCCTAGCATGTTAGAGGCCACCCCAAGGGGCTCTTATCAATTCATATATATACATTATGTCATGATATACGCATGATACGCAGTAAAGTATTAACGAGTACTTGAATAGATAAATTAGCCTAATCCCGTAACCTTTTCTCAATCCATCTTCTAAGCAAAATTATCAATTATAGATCATTGCAGGGATAACAAATTTCTTCAGCGAAGTGAAGTAAGGCTAACGGGACTTCGTAACAGTGAGTGGACACTCTTCCTTAAAGTTGACTTTTATGATGTTATTTTACGTATCAGACTTATTTTTACGCTTCTAGGGCGTTAGTTGATTTTTATTTCAGTTATTTTATGAAAGATCATGTTTTAAGAGAGGTTTTAGAAAGAGATGTTTTGAAAGCATGATTTCATATTTTCGAGGCATGGGGAAAAACTCACCTCAGTATGTAACTCGATTCAGATATGGAATTGACGGATATAACATATTCACATGTAGAGGACTAGAGGGACGACGATACCCCCATATCCTAGTTCAGGATTAGGGATGACAGATGCCTCTAGATCATAGTTCAGGGTCAGGTAGTAGCATGGATCCGCACTTCTGACTCTAGTCTAGGGACATGTAGTGGCATGCTTTGGGGGACTGCGATACGTAACGCTCCAAGTTCACTAGTTTAGGCGTATGGGGGGACGGCGATATGTAACGCCCTCATACGTCAGGTTTTTCAGAGATCAGATTTTCAGAAAATAATTTTCAAAAGAAATAGATTTTCAGAGACGAATAAACAGATTTTCAGAACTAGATTTTCAGAGACAAAGATACAGATTCAGTAAAGTATGGTTTTCCAGTAAGACAATTTTTTGAAAGAACCCTGTTTTCCAGAAAAGCCCAGAGTTTTACAGTCAGAAAAGAGATTTTCAGAAAAGATTATTTTCTGGGAGGACTTTGATTTTAGAATCAAGTATTTTCATAAAAGCATTTCAATTTTTATTTTAATTTGTCCACTCACTTAGATCATTCAAACGATCTAACACCCCCACTCCCAGTTTTTATGTCTTACAGGTATTCTCGGAAGACGAGCTCGAGAGGATGAATACTGATGGCAGTCACTAGAGGGTTTGGTCCACCAGATCGAGTTAGAGTTCAGTTCAGTTAGTGTTAGGAGATGTCATGTAATATATCAATGGTTTTGTAAAGTATACACATGTAAAGAGTTATAAGTATTCATTACTAAAATTGAGATGTGTAGTACATTTGAGTATTTAATTAAAAAACATTATGCAATTATGATGTTAAGTTGGGCAACAGTCCTATGCATGAGTTTATACATGAGATGAGTTTAACATTGTCAATAAGTCAAAAGCTCAGAAGGATAGTACGACCTATTCCCTGCCGGTAGCATATCCCGGATTGGGGATGTAACAAAGATAGTATCAGAGCATGGTCTAGTAAGTCAGTGACTGCAGTGGGTAGAGTGTTGAGGTCTTGCATACATAGTATGTCCGGGATACTAGTATGCGGGGCACTACCTCTCCAATATATGTTCCTCGAGTACGTCATCAAGCCCAATAGAAATGTTAGTAAGCATTCCCAAACTATTCGAACAATATTTCCTTATGAAAACAACTATACTCTAAATCCAAGTTGAGAATTTTCCTATAGTTATCCTGGTTTATCCCCAGAAGTACAGGCAAGTTATGACATTAGATAGTAAATTTTTGAGTATATTCACCCAAGGGAGTGGGAAGAGAAATCTATAAGAAAAGTAAAAGAGGACTTACAGATGCTTAAAGTAACCAGATATTAGTAAGAATCAGAGATACATAGTTAGATAGTAAAGGATAACACAAGAATTTGTAGTGAATGAGAATATAGCAAGCCTAAGTAAGAGAAAAATATCGAGTAGACTGAAATAAAGTTCCATTCCCCCAAGTAAGATTCCCTTCTTACTCAGAAATTTTTTTCCAAGCACACCCTAAAGTCCTTGAGTGTTGGGGTTGGTGCTCAGAGCGCCAATCCGGGCCGTATTTATGTCTGATTCATGAATACAAGCATCCCCTTATTCCATAATATTACTTATTTATGGTTGCACCTCTTGTTTTTTATATACATATTCGATCTGATTACGATTAGATTGAAACTAAATATGGTTTAGTGATATGTATATATTAGACAAAGGCCCGATAATATATAATGCAGTACACAGTTACAAAGTTAGTTTGTAATTGACATTGGGAAGTGTCACTGCTATATGTATATTATCAAACATAGTTCCTGGTCAAGATTTGCTAACACGGGTCGGTTAGTCAAATCCGTTGAGACCAGTACATGTCGTATATCGAGACTTGGTCTGATGGTTTATCCCAATGAACCATGAGTCTATGGAGACTCGTATAGACGTGTAGGTGTTTATAGTGGATAAACACTGAACGGCTCACCGAAGATTCTTAATGGATGGTACGCCAACGTCAATAAGAATCTTCTCGGGTTGAGTAGCATAGTGGTCCTTCGACTTGAGACACCACTGTGGATGTATGAGACATCCTCCACACTTAGATGGCAGTCACGTCACCGATCTATTTAGATCAGACCTCCGCCTGTTCGTTGGGTGTGGATCGATCCTCAGGATATCCTGTGTGTGTCAAGATAGGATCCGTCAGTTCTGTGTACAGAGCATAGGTAGTCCATATATATTTAGCAGTCTGTTAAATCTGTGGCCACAGTATACATCGGAAGTAAGTTCCGAGTGTTATTTAGAGATTGCTAATAGATACGTCGACGAGATAATACCTATAGAGATTTGACGTTCACATCTATATCTCTGGGATTATCTGGATACCTGTGACAGAGGGATATACGTATGCAATGACCTCGACCTGTATGATTCAGCTAGTTTATCCGTGATCGTCATAATCTACGGGTGGATAGATTATGCACATGAAATTGGATTTCATGACGGATATGCCTGAATCTAGAGAGTCTCAATAATGAAACATATTCGTAGAGCACTAGAGCAACATTTATGAATAATGATGATTATTTATAAATCGTTTAATCGTTAAACGAAAAATACATGCGAACGGGCCGAACCGTCATTTCCTAATTAATGTGTATTTGTATTTAATATATGATATTATTAAATACACATTAATAAATAGTCAAATAAATGTATTTGACATATATCATCAATATGTATTTGAGATATTTAAAGTAAATATAATACATATATTTGATATATTTGTATTTAATTAATTATTTAATTGTTTAATTGTTAAATGATTAATATAATTAAAATATAAATATATCATCAAATGATAAAGTTAGGAAATGATTATAAATGTAAATGTTTGACTTTACATTAAAGGAAAAGGTTGTCAAATTGATTTTGACTTCTTAAGATATTTGTTCAAAATTGTTTGAAAAATAAAAATATCTTTTTCCTTTATTTCTTCATAATTTCGGCCATACACTTAAAATATAAGAGTTATATTATTCTTAGTTGCATTTGTTGACTTAATTAAATATATAATAAAGTGTTATTAAGATATTTATGCAAGTTGATTAAATGTAAAGTGAAATGAAATTGAAATTACAAAACTTGTATTTCCTTTAGTGAATTTCGGCCAAGGCCATTTTGATACAAGTATATATTTTTTTTTCATTTCATTCTTCATAACCTAATACACTTTAAAGAAAACTCCATTAATGGAAACAAAGGAAGCTTGTGAGAAAGAAAGAAGAAACCAAAGAAAGCTTGATTTTTAGTAAGTTTTTCCAACTTACTATTAGAAAGGAAAATGTTCCTAAGGATCTAGGCTTTAACATATGATGTTCTTAGGTTATTTATTTCTTTATTCTTTGTGTTTTTGATGATGGAAGTTTTGATGAAAGTGTAGAGCATGTGTGATGAAGGAAGCTTATGGCTATTGTAGTAATAAGTGTTCTTTTGTGGTTTTGGAAACCTTGTTGCTAATCTAGAGTTGTTGACCCACTCTTAGATGACCTAGATTTGATCTTGAGTTGTTTCATTGTATTGAGACTTTGATTGGATGGAAGAAACATGATTAAAGTAATTGATTTAACAAATTTGGTCTAATTTGTCCAATTTGAAGAAATTGAAAAATTAGGGTTCATGACCAATTCCAAATTTGGGGATTTTCATATATGTTGTGCATTTGGATGTGTATATGATGCATATAAAGTTTCATGTTCATTGGATTACATCTTGATGTGTTTTGATGCATGAAATGACAAAGTGCACACTTTGGCACCACCAAGGTGGTGCATTCGGCCAAGAGTTGAAAATTTGGGGATTTGGTTGCTTTTGGTGTTTTGATGTTTTGAACATGCTAAGTTCATTTTAGAAATGATTTAGAATCATTCAAAATTGATTAGATCAATTTCGGACTAAAATGGACAAAATACCAAGTGTAAGGGCAATTCGGTAAATTCACTTAAATATGATTTTGAATTTATTTTCATAATTTGATTATTGGAATATTAAATAAATATGTTTATTTAATTAATCCGAGAAAAAATTTTGAAATCGGAAGATACGATCTTCCGCCGCTTCCGCTGCGTTACCGGATTTAGCCCCTAAAACCCCTACATTGAGTACCTCGTTGAAGGGGTTATATAGCGAAAATCCGGTAACGCAGTGGAATAGTGTAAAATCAAAAATTTTCCGATTTCAAAATTTTTCTCGGATCAATCAAATAAACTTATTTATTTAATTATCCAATTATCAAATTATGAAAAATTACACAAGAGATCAAATTTCTTGGTAATTACCGAATTACCCCATAACTTTGTAAATTGATCATTTTAGTCCAGAAATTGTCAAATACAATTTTGGATGATTCTAAATCATTTCTAAAATTGGTTTTCAACATATCCAATACATCAAAATCAGATTGCACACAAAATCCCAATTTTTTTGAAATTGCCGAGAGCACCCCCTAACTTTCAGTTTTTTGCAATTTGGTCCTTTTGTATTCTAAACATGCCAAGATCAAATCCAATCAACCCAAAAATTTACATGCATCATATACACTCCATAATACATCACATATACGAAAATACCGAATTTTGGAATGGGTTATGAACCCTAATTTTTCAATTAATCAAATTGACCAATTTTACCAAATCTTTAAAATCCAACACTTTAATCCGTTCATTACTTCACCAAACAAGCCTCACCACTTTGAAATAACTCTAGAACAATTCTAGGTCACCAAGGAGTGCCTCAACAACTCTAGAATGGCAACTTGATTTCCAAAGAATCAAAAGTAAGCCTTTGAAACCATTTCAAGCTTACTTACATGCATAGATCTTTCATTCAAGTTCACAACCAAATAAACACAAACTATAAGAGAAGAAAGAACATCAAAGCAATACAAAATGATGCCAAGCATGTTAGAAGCTATTTTCATGTTGAAGACCTTAAAGAAATACTTACAAAAACAAGGTTTTTCAAGCTTTTTCCCTTTAGCATTCAAGCCTTTTCTCTCAACTTCTTTTATTTTTATTTTGTGTATATTGAACTTCTGAAACCCTAAAATGAAAACAAAACAATTTATACCTCTCCCTATGGCCTTGGCCGAAAATTGGTATAAGATAAATATCTAGATATTTATTTTTGTTTCATTTATTTGCTTTATCAACTTGTTAACTTTAATCATTACAACTTCAATAACTTTTAACAAGTCAACAATAGCAACTCAAGTCATTTAATAAAATATCAAAACTTAAGATATTTATATTTTTAATTATTTTAATTATTTAACAATTAAATAATTAAATAATTATTTAAAAACCAATATATTAAATATATGTATTATATTTACATTAAATATCAAATACATATATATTTATGATATTAGACAAATATCTCAATTTGACAATTAATTAATGTGTATTTGATAAAATCTAACATTCAATGCAAATACACAAAATTTAGGAAATGACTATTAGGTCTCATCGCATGTATTTTTCGTTTAACCTTTAAACGATTTATAAATAATCAGTATTATTTATAAATATTGCCCTAATACTTTACGAGTATATTTCATTAGTGAGACTCTCTAGATTCAGGCCTATCCGTCACGAAATCCAATTTCGTGTCCATAATTTACCCACCCGTAAATTATGACGACCACGGATAATCTCGCTGAATCATACAAGTCGAGGTCATGGCAAATGTATAATTCCTCCGTCACAGTTATCCGGATATATCCCAGAGATATAGATGTAAACGTCAAATCTCTATAGGGATTATCTCATCGACGTCTCTATTAGCAATCTCAAAAAGAGAACACTTAGAACTGATTTCTAAAGTGTACCACGGGCCCATGGTTTTTATCTGATTGCTAATCATATATGGACTACCTATGCTCTGTACACAGAACTGACGGATCATATCTCGAAACACACAGGACACCCTGAGGATCTATCCACACCCAACGAACAGGCGGAAGTCTGATCTAAATAGATCGGTGACGTGACTGCCATCTAAGTGTGGAAGATGTCTCATATGCCCACAGTGGTATCTCAAGTCGAAGAATCACAAATGCTACTCAACCCGAGAAGATTCTTATTGACGTTGGTGTACCATCCATTAAGAATCTTCGGTGAGTCGTTCAGTGTTTATCCGCTATAAATACCTACAGGTCTATACGAGTCTCCAAGACTCATGGTTCATTGAGAAACCATTGGAATCATGTATTCCAGTATACGACATGTACCGGTCTCAACGGGTTTACTATACTGACCAAGTAGTGTAAACCTTGACCAGGAACAGTCCAAGAATGATAACGTCATGATACAACTCAATGTCAGTTGCGACGCTTTTGCAACAGTATCATGACTAATCATCCTAAGGTTAATTACGTCTTTACCATATAAGAAGATATATTATATTATTGAAACTGCTCATTTTATTCATAATAAAATGTTTTACAAAAGTATTTTCAAGGAAATACAAACGGGAATTGGCGCTCTGAGCTTTAACCCCAACAAAATCTCTCACTTGCTCTAGTGCCAATATCGATTGTATCTAATACCCATCGACTCCACGTGTTTATCAAACAACTTCAGAGGTATGGCCTTTGTCAGCGGGTCTGCTATATTATCTTCACTCGGTACCTTGCACACGACAATATCCCCTCGCGACACAATCTCTCGAATGATGTGGTACTTGCATTCCACATGCTTCGACTTCTGATGCGCCCTCGGTTCCTTTGCTTGAGCAATGGCTCCAGTATTATCACAATATAACGGAATCGCATTCTCGATACTTGGGACAACTTCCAATTCTGTGATAAAGTTCCTAATCCAAACAGCTTCCTTTGCAGCTTCAGAAGCTGCAATGTATTCCGCCTCTGTGGTGGAATCTACTGTTGACCCATGTTTGGAACTCTTCCAGCAAACTGCACCTCCGTTAAGGGTAAAAACGAATCCAGATGTAGACTTTCTATCATCGGGATCCGATTGGAAGTCAGAATCCGTATACCCATTAACTTGCAGTTCACCTCCTCCATAAATTATCAACTTATCCTTAGTACCTTTAAGATACTTCAGGATATGTTTAATTGCCATCCAATAGTCATTGTCTGGGTTTGACTGATATCTACTTGTTACGCTAACAGCGAAACTGATATCAGGCCGAGTACATAACATGGCATACATTATGCTACCCAAACACGAAGCATAATGTTGGTTAGACATTCTAACCTTCTCATCTTCTGTTTGTTGACTCATCTTCTTCGAAAGATGAATCCCATGTCTGAACGGTATGTTTGTTGTCTTACAGTTACCAAAATTATACCGTTCCAAGATATTCTCTATGTACGTTGATTGGGATAACCCAATCAGCTTCCTTTGTCTATCTCTATAGAGTTTTATCCCTAAAATATAGGAAGCTTCTCCCAAGTCCTTCATGGAGAAATTCTTACAAAGATATGCTTTGACGTCTTGTAACATCCCTATACCATTCCCAATGATTAGGATGTCGTCAACATAGAGGACTAAAAATACTATCATGCTCCCACTGGCCTTCTGATACACACAGGATTCTTCTGAATTCTTGAGAAAATCAGACGATCTAATAATCTCGTCAAATCGAAGATTCCAACTTCGTGAAGCTTGTTTAAGTCCATAAATGGACTTCTTAAGCTTACATACCATACCCGAGTTTTCGCTGGACGCAAAACCTTCCGGCTGTTCCATATAGATTTCTTCATCAAGAAATCCATTTAGAAAAACCGTTTTGACATCCATTTGCCAAATCTCGTAATCATGATACGCAGCTATAGAAAGCAAAATCCTAATAGACTTAAGCATTGCTACTGACGAAAGAGTTTCATCGTAGTCGACGCCATGTCGTTGCGTGTAACCTTTTGCTACCAGTCGGGCCTTGTAATTTTCAACCATACTGTCAGGCCCGCGCTTCCTCTTGTAAACCCATTCACAACCGATAGGAATAATTCCTTCGGGAAGCGAAACCAAGTCCCAAACTTGATTCTCATGCATTGAGTCTAACTCTGATTTCATGGCACTTTGCCATTTCACGGAGTCGATGTCCAATATCGATTCTCTATAGGTAAAGGGATCAGTCTCTTCAACTAAGAGAACATCGAGACTCTTTTCTTGTATCAAATACAAGCGTTCAGGAGGTCTAGATACCTTTTGTGATCTACGGAGTGTGTGCGTTGAAGGTCCTTCATCTATTTGAACTTCAGGTTCCTCCGTTGGTTCGTCGTTTTCAGGTTGGACTTCATCAAGTTCAACCTGTTTGTGATTACCACCTTCTGACAAAAATTCTACTTCTAGAAATCTTACGAAGCGAGCTACGAACACATTTCGATGCTCGATATCATAGAATAGATATCCCCTCGTGTTCGAAGGATATCCAACAAACCTAAACTTTTGCCCCCGAGGCGAAAGCTTATCTTGCTGAGTCATCCTGACATAGGCAGGACAACCCCGTACCATAATATAACTAAGATTTGGTCTCCTACCGGTCCATATCTCATACGGAATTGTAAGAACAGCTTTTGAAGGAATCTTATTCAAAAGATGTGCAGATGTTTAAAGAGAGTAGCCCCATAAGTAATAGGGCAAATCTGTAAAACTCAACATCGATTGGATCATATCCAATAAAGTCTGATTTCTCCTCTTGGACACTTCATTGTGCTGTGGAGTACTTGGAGGAGTATATTGAGTGAGAATCTTATTCTCCTTCATATAATCCATGAACTCACTGCTCATATATTCTTCATCTCGATCAGATCGAAGACATTTAATATATTGACCAGTTTGTTTTTCTACTTCATTTCAGAACTCTTTGAACTTTTCAAAGGTTTCCGATTTATGTCGTATCAAATAGATATAACCATACCGTGACAGATCATCGGTAAAGGTAACGAAGTACGAATAACCACTGTGAGCAGTCTGACTTAGTGGACCACATACATCAGAATGTACGAGTTCCAGTAAGTTAGTGGCACGGTGTTCAACACCAGAAAATGAGGCTTTGGTCATCTTACCCTGAATACATGATTCACAAGTTGGATAGGGTTCAATGGTGAGATCTGGTATCAAACCATTCCTAATCAATTGGGTAAGGCGTTTAATGCCTTTATGACCTAGCCACATATGCCAAAGTTCAGTATTATTAACAACAGGTAAACTACGTTTATTAACTCCAGTATTTAAAATATCCTTAGAAGTTTGCAATGTGTAATGACCATGCTGGTTTGGACAACAAAGGATCTGAATATTACGTTTATCATATAAATACAAAGAACAGTTCTTAATATTAATATGATAACATTCTGTATCCAATACAAAAAGAGATATAATATTAGCTACACATTCTGGTACAAAGTAGCAGTCATATCAAAAGTGTCCCATTCGGCAAGGGGATCTCGCATACTCCCACCGCAACTGCATCCAGAGAGTCTCCACTCCCAAATCGCAACTGCATCTCTCCAGGCTTCAGTTTCTTACTTTCCTTCAGCACCTGCAATGAATTGCAAAAGTGAACAGGACAAGCATAATCTAAAATCCAGCTGGATGTTACGACTTCACAAGCCAAAGAGATATAAATAACTGGAAAAATAAATATACCTGATGTAGATGCTCTCTCTTTCCTTAGCTGGGCAATGTAGTCAGGACAGTTCCTTTTCCAGTGCCCGACTTTGCTACAATGATGGCATTTGTAGTCAGAAGCCATCTTGGGCTTTGCTATATTTCCAAGTGGTTGAGAACCGAAACCTTTCTTCTTCTTCTTCACTTTCTTCTTCTTTCCCTTTGACCAGGTCTGGGAAGAAGCAGAAAGTGAAGTAGGTTTTGGAGGGCGAGTCGGTACTCTATTCCTTAAGTCCTATTCCGCCGTGAGAAGCATCCTATGTAGCTCATAATAGGTACAAATAATCCCATTCATGTTGAAGTATATCACGAATTGGCGATATGAAGCTGGGAGCGAACCAAGAATGACACTCCTTCCGAGAATGTCATTCAGACGGAGATTATGTTGCCTCAGTTGATCGATCAAATCGATCATGTGAATAACATGCGAGCTCACAGCTTACCCCTCGTCTAGTCGTGAATGGAACAATTCCATTGCAACTTTATGAACAACAACTTGTTCTTGGTTGTCAAACGATTCTCGTAATCGCGTCATCATACTATACGCATCTGATATGCCATAGTATTGTTTCTTGAGTCCCGGAGACAGTGAACTTAAGATATATGATTTAACTTTTAAATCATCATCCTTCCAAGCTTTGAAAACTTGGAGTTCCTCCGGTGTTGCATCCTCAGCCACAACAAGGGGCAGCGGACCCTCAAGAACATATCCCAACTTCTCGGAATCAAGGACAATCCTCAAATCCAAGTCCCAATCAGCGAAGTTCTGAACGCCTTTGAGTTTGTTCGTATCCAGCATACGCGTAAACTGATTAGAAGATGGTGCCGCCATCGTAAATCTATCATATAGATCACGAAAAACGGTTAGCAGAAATAAAGCAGTTTTCATATAATATCAAAAGCATTAACTAGATCATGGATTTTTAATCTAAAAATGCTCATCCCACTAAATCATGCAATACTGTAATCCCCAAACAGAATACAAAGATTTAATAATTAAATTAAATACAAATAGTGAAAGGTGGATCTCATGAATATATTTCAGCTCACAGCAGAGGCACGGTCTCGCCTACGTATATTCATCAGGTAGACAACTCATTGTCAGTCACTCAATAGTGACTCCTGGGTTTCCGGTCCTGGTCGTTTCTCGTTGTGACAGCTTGGGCACATTCACAAGGAGACGTACCAAGATTAATGATGAGTGGTAAATCTATCACTATTTCCCACTCATTTAACCTAATATTTTGTATAGTTTCTTGAGTTTTGTGAATATTTTGATGTGTTTTATGTTATTTTGTAGATAATAAAAGTTTCAGGATATTCTGGAGGTGATTTGGGCCAAAACAGTGAAAATTGGACGAAAAGGGCATTTTGGTAATTTTCCGCGTCGCGACGCCTAACATGCGCCGAACAGTGCTAACGTGCGCCGGGTCCACGTGTCAGAATCTGAGAAAAGTTTGACTTTGCTAACGTGCGCCATGCCACGTGTCACCATCACAACCGATCTGCTAACATGCACCATGCCATGTGTCAGCATCCTACGGTGCCGACAGTCACCATCGCACATGTGCCACGTGTCACTCCACGTCATTGCCATGTCATCAGCCACATCACCAGGTTGACCAAGTCAAATTGCCACCTCACCGCCACATCATCATCAGCCAATCAGGAAGTGCCACATTTCACAATCTACGGTGTCGACAGTCTCTTTCCCACGTGTCGCCACGTCACCGCCACGTCAGTGCCACGTCAGCATCAATTATTGGCTATCTAATCCTTATCTGACACGTGGCGGATAAGAATCTAGCCGACCAATCAAAAGTCGCCACGTGTCACAATAATTGAGTCTCAACCACCTCGCCACGTGTCACCTTATCATCTTATCCAGAATCTGCAACGGATGAACCACAGCGTGCCACGTCAAAAAATCTGGCGTCGCGACGCGCGACCCTTACTGACCCCTATAAATAGAGCGCGAAATTTCAGATTTTGTTGTACCACTCTCTCTCATCTCTTTGATGTAAAGAAAGAGTTTCTCTCTCTATTTTCTTTTAATTTTTAGTTTTTTAGTTTTGTAATTATTTTTAATTACGTTTTGTAATAATAGTAATTTACTTGTTTTTTACTTTTTACAGTTTTTACTATTTACCATGAGGAGGTAACTTCCCCAGTTAGGGTGAAAGGTAATTCGTTTACTATTGCTATTTAGATTAATCTTCCTTAAATATAATATATTCACTATTTAAAATCTTGACTTAAAAAGGATATCGCCAGATAGGTCGGTTGGTAATTAAACTTTCTTACCGCCTATATGGCAGGTTCATGGACAAATTTTTTTACCGCCTAATGGCTGGTTGGACTTAATTTGACTTAATCTGGATACCGCCTATATGGCTGGTTGGTAATGTTATCACAAGTTTATATATTATATTATGAGAGATATCTAAATTAGTAGTAGTAAAAGTAATTCCTTTTACCTTAGCATTTTATTTTATTGTAATTTACTTTTCAGTATTTACTTTACCGCATTTTTACTTTATGTCTTTTATTTTCAAATTTTTATTAGCCATAGTTATGTGTTGTAACTAAATTAGTTATCTGGGGTTGTGATGACTTTTAATATCACCGTTTTATAAGGGGTTAGATTATAGTTTGGGTATTATAAAGATTTATTTATTGAGTCTTAATCTTAATATTTTTTCATTAACTGGCCATTAATAAAATTGATCTGGTAAATCTAAAATGAACTAGACATATGGATTTTAGGTTTCAGCCTTAGACTCAATAGCCCACGATCTTCCTTGAGGATAGATAACCCTTTAATAGATTTCCTTACAGGATAGGAATATACCTGTCGGGCGGGGGTAGCCATAATTGGAACTTAAACTTAATGAATCCAGATAATTTGGTTGACATTGACATATGGTTCAATTGGGTTAAACTGAGTATTTGTGTCTGACCATCGACAGAGGCTTACACATAATTTAGTGTTCCAGGTTAATAAATCAATATATTACCCAACTTTAAGATAACCACTTCATCTTTAAAATGATATTGGAAGAAATCACAACCCTAAATAGTTTTTACTATTGAATTTTCTTAAAACCTACTTTCGAACAATTTTATTTACTTGTTTTTAAATTTAGAATCATCACCATTTCATATATTAATAGATTATATATTAAGTCCTCGTGGGATCGATATTTTTATACTACTTGAACGATACGTGTGCTTGCGTTATACGTGTCTGTTTACGCTGGTCAAGTTTTTGGCTCCGTTGCCGGGGACTTATTTATCTTTTTCTATTAGTTCAGGGGTTAGATACCTTTACTTGTATCTAATTTCTTTTTACTTATTGTTTTTGTTTTCTTGTGTTTCAGGTTCTCAGAAACTTCATGAGACGAACCAGAAGCTTTGAACTCCGACCGCTTGACCCGGAAATTGAAAGAACCATCAGACAGTTGAGAAGGGAAAGGCAAGAAGGCCAAGAAGCTTTAGTCAACATGGAACCTGAACCTTTGAATGTTGCACCACCAATTCCCATTCGAGACAGAACCATTCCGGTGGTTGACAGACTCATTTCTTGCATTGTACTTCCTCCCTTACCAGCAAATGCAGGTGACATCAAAACATGCATTCAGATGATTCAGCAGTCAGTTCAGTTTAGGGGGAATGCAACTGAAGATCCTAATGCCCACATCAGCAACTTCCTGGAAGTTTGCGGCACTTTCAATTACAACCGAGAAGCTGAAGAAGCAATGAGACTGCGTGTTTTCCCATACTCCTTAAAGGACAGAGCTAAAGCTTGGCTACATTTACTACCAGCAGGTTCTATCACAACTTGGAACACTTTAGCCACCAAATTTCTTGCAAAGTACTTTCCACCAGCCAGAACCGGAAAGCTGAGGAATGACATCACATCCTTTGTACAACAAGATTCAGAATCCCTCTGCGAAGCTTGGGAAAGGTATGAAGATTTACTCCGGAAATGTCCTCACCATAAGATTCCAAAATGGCTTCAAGTCCAAACATTCTATAATGGGCTTTCTGGAATAATGAGGACCACAATCGTTGCTGCTGCTGGAGGAGCCTTGATGGCAAAATGAGAAGATCAAGCCTGGGACCTAATCGAAGAAATGGCCAACAACAATTCATTGTGGCCAACAGAAAAGAGCATGATCTAAAGAATTGCAGGAATTTATGAAAGTAGAGCCAATACAGCACTGAATTCCAAGCTAGATCAAATATGAAAATTCATGGAGACTCTTACCAATGGATCCACAAGTTCACCATATGGAGGAGCACCAGAGTCAAACCAACTTGAAGAGACGGTGAATTATGTCAACAATTTCAACAGACAGAGGAACAATCCATATTCCAACACCTATAACCCAGGGTGGAGGAATCATCCTAATTTATCATGGAGCAACAATTCAGGCCAACAGCAGAACTATCCACCACCTGAATTCCAGCAACAGAACAAAAGCCAGGAGCAGGCAAATGAATCAGGAATAACAGAAGTGTTGACCCACTTGAAAAAGATAGAAGCAAAACACGACTCTCAAGCAGCAAGATATGATACTATGTTTCAATTTCATGTAGCAGGATATGATGTTATGTTTCAATCCCAAGCAGCATTAATTCAAAGTCAATCTGTTTCTATTAAAGCACTGGAGAATCAAATGGGACAACTGGAAAATGCTCAGAGTTACAGACCGCCAGGTACCCTTCCTAGCAACACAGAGCAAAATCCAAGGAACATGGGGAAGGAGCAATGTCATGCCATCATGTTAAAAAGCGGTACTGAAATCAACAAAGATATTGGAGCCAAAACAGCTGCTGAGGAAGTTCCAAAAGAAACAAAGCAACAGATGGAGGAAAAAAAAGCAAAGGAAAAAGAACAGATCATTCCACCTCCACCTTTTCCTCAACGTCTTCAGAAGAACAAATTGGACAAGCAGTTTTCTCGGTTCCTGGAGATCTTTAAAAAGCTGCATATCAACATTCCATTTGCAGAAGCGTTGGAACAAATGCCCACCTATGCCAAATTCATGAAAGACATTCTTTCACGAAAACGGAGATTGGGAGATTACGAGATAGTAGCATTGACAGAAGAATGCAGTGCCATCATTCAGAGGAAACTTCCCCCGAAGTTGAAAGATCCTGGCAGTTTCACTGTTCCTTGCACCATAGGAGAACATGACTTCGGTAAGGCTCTGTGTGATTTAGGTGCGAGTGTTAACTTGATGCCTTTCTCTATTTTCAGGAAATTACAGACTGGAGAAACAATGCCAACTTCAGTCTCACTACAACTTGCTGATAGAACGCTCATATTTCCAAGAGGCGTAGTTGAGGATGTGCTGGTCAAGGTTGACAAATTCATTTTCCCAGCAGATTTTATTGTCCTTGATATGGAGGAAGACGCAGACGTGCCAATCATCCTCGGGAGACCATTCTTGGCTACAGGTCGAACCATTATTGATGTACAAAAAGGAGAATTAACCATGAGGGTACATGACCAAGAAGTAACATTCAATGTTTTCAAGGCCATGAATTTCCCAGATGATGAAAAAAAGGAGGAATGTTTCAGACTTGATGTGATACATAGTACCGATCAATACTCTAATGAAGGACAAAGTTCTACTGACAAACTTAAAACATGTCAATTGCCTGTGGAGCCTAAAGATAAAGCATCTTTTGTACTGAAGAAGCCAATTCTTGCACTACAAGCAACAGAAGAGAAAAAGTTCCACTAGCTCAACGAATTGGAGGAATTTCACAATCAGCCTTTTGAGGATGCGAAATTGTACAAAGAAAAGGGCAAGAAAAGACATGATGAGAAGTTAGTGCGCATACAATTGGAACCAGGGCAGAAGGTACTGTTAAACAAATCAAGGGTGAAATTCTTCCCATGGAAGCCAAAATCACGGTGGTCAGGTCCATTTGTGATCACCAAGGTTTTACCAAATAGAGCCGTTGAGATACATGATCCTGACTCCAACAAAACTTTCAAGGTCAAAAACAAGGGTGTCAAGCACTACTGGGGAGAATCATTTGAGCGACAAAAAGAAAGTGTTACACTTTCAGATCCAGCTTAACGTTCGAGAAGTCAAGTCTGGCTGACGACTTTAAACTTAGTGCTAGCAGGGAGGCAACCCATGCAATTTGTGTATATATTGTGATCTGGTGTGTTTTATTTTTGTGTGTTTAATTTTTGCAGGTTTAAGAAATTTCAAGATGGAAGAAGCTCTCGCAAATTTTCTCAAGCAATTTCCTTCTCTCCCTCAAAAATCTCTGATGAAAGTATACAAAGCTCGCTTGGAACGAATGAGACTACTGATGATCAACGGTATTCCTACTGACATTCGTTGGTTAATTGAAGCACGGGTCCGATTGGCAGGTGAGTCTTCTGACTCTTTTATTTCACATCTGCCTGGTTTAGGAAAGAGCATCTATGCTAAAAAGAGAAGAGCCAAAAGAATGTGTGTTTGTTATAAATGTGCTCGCCTGTTTTGTAATACTCGTTGTCGTTCTTTAGGAATGGTGTCTGATAACCGCGAAGATAAGATTAATTTCATTAGGGATGGCTTGAGTAAGGAGTCTTTGGATGACATATCTAAAACTCTTGAGACGCATCCCAGTGGATGTGTGTATCATGAAATTCGCATGTTATATGCACAATTCCAAAAGGAAAGACAACTGTTAAGTCTCGGGAATCTGACTCAAAAAGACCATGTTTGCCAGTTTATAAGAAAATTGGATGGGAAGCTTGTCCCTGACGCATAGACGTCAATCAAGCCATTACTTTTCTTGTAAATATTATATCTCTTTGTCTGTTCTTAATAATTGTGATTTGCTTTGTTGTTTTCTTTTATTTTATCCGACAGGATCCAGACCTTTTTGACTATCACGATATTATTTCGCTACTAATCGTCATCTGGAAGATACTTGTGCTATTTTTACTCACCCTTTTCAGGTACTATAAATTCAGCCCGTCATTGCACTTTTGAAGGCATCCAGAGTTGAGAAAGAAATACATATAAAAAATGGAAGCCACTTCAAGAAGACGAGTTGAAAACATCTGTGTGTGTTTGCGGTAGTAGTGTTGGTACTAAATCACAATACGTAGAAGCAGCACAGGAATTGGGTCGAGTCTTAGCTGTAAGGAATATGCACTTAATATATGGCGGAGGAAATCTTGGGCTTATGGGGATCGTTTCAAAGGTTGTACAGGAATGAGGTAGTCACGTTTTGGGAATCATCCCAAAACCCTTGGCAGAGGCAAATCTTATTGGATCATCAAACGAAGATGAACTGATCGTACCAGGTATGTCTGAGCGACTGGTAGAAATGATTAACCGTGTTGATGCTTTTATTGCTTTGCCAGGTGGCTTGGGCACATTGGAGGAAATTTTTATAGTGCTATCTTGGGCGAACTTGAACATACACCAGAAACCAATTGGGCTGTTTAATGTTGATGGATTTTATGATTTTCTTTGTGTGTTTCTTGATGATACCCGGAGAATGGGTTCGTGTCAAAACCTTTGAAAGAACTCATCTTTACTGCCAGAACTGCTCCGGATCTAATTGACCAACTCTTAGCCTATGAACCACAAGTTGACCCTATCCTTTCAAAGATAAATTGGTACGAGGACGATCGTGGTAAGAGGCGTCAGATTAATCTGGATCTTAACCTTTAATTTCCTGTAGATTTTCAGCTAACCAGGTACGACCTTCTTAACTCTCCTTTTACTGTTTAAGACATTGGGGACAATGTATCATTTAGGTATGGGGGAGGGAATTAGTTGATCAGTACCTTTTTTGTTTGTAGTCCAAATTTTTTCGAAAAATACAAAAAAAATTGAAAATTTTTCAAAAATTACAAATTTTTTTTGTGTTTTTGTGTTTTTATTTTGACTAAAAAGGTGGAATTGGTAAGAGATAGCTGAGTAAGGAGTTTCCACTCCTGAGACGTATTTCAAACCTATTTCGAAACAAGTTATTTTTTGTTTATTTCATTTTGAATTATTTAATTTGTGAATTCTCCTTAACACTGACTAAAATGGATCTTCATATGCTCAGTTGGTAGATATTATTAACATATATAGTAACATACAGACATGAGCTAAAATTGAAAAGTTTGTAATATTCAGTGCTCTAGTTTAATTGGAGGAAGCATCTCAAAAAGCAATGGAGTAAAAAAAATAAAAAATAAAAATCCGAGATCCGAGTTATTAAGTCTGTAAGGGTGTTTTAACATCTAGTGCCCTGAAACCAATTGGTTTGGGAGTCACTGGCCCAAAGCTCGCTACATGGATAAAAGATGCTGCAAAAATATATATATCTGAAGTCTGAGTAATTAAGTCCGTAGGGGTGTCTTAACACCTGGTGCCCTAAAGCCAACTGGTTTGGGAGCCACCGACCCAACACTCGTTACATAGATGGAAAATATTGTATATAAATAAAAAATAGAGAAAAATCAAAGAAAAAATCAGAAAAATCAGAAAAATTATTCCATTGCTACCAAAAGGTGTGAAATCTGATAGAACTTTAGGACAAAAATATTACTCTCTTATCAACTGCACTTATGACTGTTGTGGGCAAAAATGAGTTTTTTAATATTTTGTTGGCTGTGTATATGAAGAATGGTAAAAATAATCGGAGAATTTACTTATTCAGTAATTTAGAAAGAAACAAAACAACTAGTAACTTGGAGTAGAAGTTTCACCTGATTAGTCACTAACTTCTTTATTCTCTTTTCGCTTGTCTTTTTGCTTTTGTATGCATTAGTTTCACTACCTTTTTACTTTTGTAAAATGTTTGTGGGTATCATTGCTGTAAACCCTCACGAGACTACAACTCGTCCACTAGGGACACCCAGGGGTTTAAAGGCTTGTTGCATACGCTAAATGCAACCGTGATCCCTACGAAATTGGCTTTGTTATTTTACTCTATCTTTTGCTCGAGGACTAGCAAAATGTTAGGTTTGGGGGTGTGAGGAGTGGTAAATCTATCACTATTTCCCACTCATTTAACCTAATATTTTGCATAGTTTCTTGAGTTTTGTGAATATTTTGATGTGTTTTGTGTTATTTTGTAGATAAATAAAGTTTCAGGACATTCTGGAGGTGATTTGGGCCAAAACAGTGAAAATTGGACGAAAAGGGCATTTTGGTAATTTTCCGCGTCGCGACGCCAAGGCCTTCAGCGTCGCGACGCCTAACATGAGCCGAACAGTGATAACGTGCGCAGGGTCCACGTGTCAGAATCTGAGAAAAGTTTGACTTTGCTAACGTGCGTCGTGCCACGTGTCACCATCACAGCCGATCTGCTAACATGCACCGTGCCACGTGTCAGCATCCTACGGTGCCGACAGTCACCATCGCCACAGGTGCCACGTGTCACTCCACGTCATTGCCATGTCATCAGCCACATCACCAGGTTGACCAAGTCAAACTGCCACCTCACCGCCACGTCATCATCAGCCAATCAAGAAGTGCCACGTGTCGCAATCCTACGGTGCCGACAGTCTCTTTCCCACGTGTCGCCACATCACCGCCACATCAGCGCCAATTATTGGCTATCTAATCCTTATCTGACACGTGGCGGATAAGAATCTAGCCGACCAATCAAAAGCCGCCACGTGTCACAATAATTGAGTCTCAACCACCTCGCCACGTGTCACCTTATCATCTTATCCAGAATCTGCAACGGACGAACCACAACGTGCCACGTCGACAAATCTGGCATCGCGACGGGAGCTGGGCGTCGCGACGCGCGACCCTTACTGACCCATATAAATAGAGCGCGAAATTTCAGATTTTGTTGTACCACTCTCTCTCATCTCTTTGATGTAAAGAAAGAGTTTTTCTCTCTACTTTCTTTTAATTTTTAGTTTTTTAGTTTTTAGTTTTGTAATTAATTTTAATTACGTTTTGTAATAATAGTAATTTACTTGTTTTTTACTTTTTACAATTTTTACTATTTACCATGAGGAGGTAACTTCCCCAGCTAGGGTGAAAGGTAATTCTTTTACTATTGCTATTTAGATTAATCTCCCTTAAATATAATATATTCACTATTTAAAATCTTGACTTAAAAAGGATACCGCCAGATTGGTCGGTTGGTAATTAAACTTTCTTACCGCCTATATGGAAGGTTCATAGACAAATCTTTTTACCGCCTTAATGGCTGGTTGGTAATGTTAACACAAGTTTATATATTATATTATGGGAGATATCTAAATTAGTAGTAGTAAAAGTAATTCCTTTTACCTTAGCATTTTATTTTATTGTAATTTACTTTTCAGTATTTACTTTACCGCATTTTTACTTTATGTCTTTTATTTTCAAATTTTTACTAGCCCTAGTTATGTGTTGTAACTAAATTAGTTATCTGGGGTTGTGATGACTTTTAATATCACCGTTTTATAAGGGGTTAGATTATAGTTTGGGTATTATAAAGATTTATATATTGAGTCTTAATCTTAATGCTTTTTCATTAACTGGCCATTAATAAAATTGATCTGGTAAATCTAAAATGAACTAGACATAGGGATTTTAGGTTTCAGCCTTAGACTCAATAGCCCACGATCTTCCTTGAGGAGAGATAACCCTTTAATAGATTTCCTTACAGGATAGGAATATACCTGTCGGGCGAGGGTAGCCATAATTGGAACTTAAACTTAATGAATCCAGATAATTTGGTTGACATAGACACATGGTTCATTTGGGTTAAACTGGGTATTTGTGTCTGACCATCGACAGAGGCTTACACATAATTTAGTGTTCCAAGTTAATAAATCAATAAATTACCCAACTTTAAGATAACCACTTCATCTTTAAAATGATATTGGAAGAAATGACAACCCTAGATAGTTTTTAATATTGAATTTTCTTAAAACCTACTTTCGAACAATTTTATTTACTTGTTTTTAAATTTAGAATCGTCACAATTTCAAATCAATCAAACAACCTGTTAGATACTAGTAATCATTTGACCTCATAAAATTAATAGATTATATATTAAGTCCTCGTGGGATCGATATTTTTATACTACTTGAACGATACGTGCGCTTGCGTTATACGTGTGTGTTTACGCCGGTCAGTTAAACTCGTCAATGATAAACTCAAGCTACTTGCGTAACCCTGATAGCTTGGGCACGTTCAGGATTCCGCTTTCGCTTGAATTTATCTAGTATTTAATATACATCCGGCATAAATAAATTTCTATCGGCTACACCCTCACAGCAGAGGCACGGTCTTGGATATAGTCACGGAAAAATATTCATAAACCGTATTGACAAGACGGACCATGTAATATGCATCAAATACATAATTCATATAAAAACCTTATTAATTAGGGATTTTCCGAAAAAGACGCTTTCTACTTTATTTAATCTAATTAAATAAATACATGCAAGTAACAAGCAAAGATTAAATTAAACATTGAATTTAAAAGGCATAATCATATTAGGGTGTCCAGAATCAGACTCGCTTTGATACCATTTTGAATGGGTTATATGGCGAAAATCCGGTAACGCAGCGGAATAGTGGAAAATCAAAAATTTTCCGATTTCAAAATTTTTCTCGGATCAATCAAATAAACTTATTTATTTAATTATCCAATTATCAAATTATGAAAAATTACACAAGAGATCAAATTTATTGGTAATTACCGAATTGCCCCATAAATTTGTAAATTGATCATTTTAGTCCAAAAATTGTCAAATATAATTTTAGATGATTCTAAATTATTTCTATAATGTTTTTCAACATATCCAATACATCAAAATCAGATTGCACACAAAACCCCAATTTTTTTGAAATTGCCGAGAGCACCCCCAACTTTCGATTTTTTGCAATTTGGTCATTTTGTGTTCTAAACATGCCAATATCACATCCAATCAACCCAAAAATTTACATACATCTTATAAACTCCATAATACATCACATATATGAAAAGCCCCAATTTTAGAATGGGTTATGAACCCTAATTTTTCAATTTCATCAAATTGACCAATTTTACCAAATCTTTAAAATCCAACACTTTAATCCATTCATTACTTCACCAAACAAGCCTCACCATTTTGAAATAACTCTAGAATAATTCTAGGTCACCAAGGAGTGCCTCAACAACTCTAGAATGGCAACTTGATTTCCAAAGAATCAAAAGTAAGCCTTTGAAATCATTTCAAGCTTACTTACATGCATAGATCTTTCATTCAAGTTCACAACCAAATAAACACAAACTATAAGAGAAGAAAGAACATAAAAGCAACACAAAATGATGCCAAGCATGTTAGAAACTATTTTCATGTTGAAGACCTTAAAGAAATACTTACAAAAATAAGGTTTTTCAAGCTTTTTCCCTTTAGCCTTCAAGCCTTTTCTCTCAACTTCTTTTATGTTTATTTTGTGTATATTGAACTTCTGAAACCCTAAAATGAAAACAAAACAATTTATACCTCTCCCTATGGCCTTGGCCGAAAATTGGTATAAGATAAATATCTAGTTATTTATTTTTGTTTCATTTATTTGCTTGATCAACTTGTTAACTTTAATCATTACAACTTTAATAACTTTTAACAAGTCAACAATAGCAACTCAAGTCATTTAATAAAATATCAAAACTTAAGATA
Organism: Zanthoxylum bungeanum; assembly: GCA_019454045.1. Taxonomy (NCBI): domain Eukaryota; kingdom Viridiplantae; phylum Streptophyta; class Magnoliopsida; order Sapindales; family Rutaceae; genus Zanthoxylum; species Zanthoxylum bungeanum. The sequence continues at coordinate 444,357 of SKCR01027546.1, read as the reverse complement.
TTTATATTTTTAATTAATTTAATTATTTAATAATTAAATAATTATTTAAATATAAATATATTAAATATATGTATTATATTTACATTAAATATAAAATACATATATATATTTATGATATTTGTCAAATATCTCAATTTGACAATTAATTAATGTGTATTTGATAAAATCTAACATTAAATGCAAATACACAAAAATTAGGAAATGACTATTAGGTCCTATCGCATGTATTTTTCATTTAACCTTTAAACGATTTATATATAATCAGTATTATTTATAAATGTTGCCCTAGTGCTTTACGAGTATATTTCATTAGTGAGACTCTCTAGATTCAGGCCTATCCGTCACGAAATCCATTTTCGTGTCCATAATTTACCCACCCGTAAATTATGATGACCACGGATAATCTCGCTGAATCATACATGTCGAGGTCATGGTAAATGTATAATTCCTCCGTCACAGTTATCCGAATATATCCCAGAGATATAGATGTAAACGTCAAATCTCTATAAGGACTATCCCGTCAACGTCTCTATTAGCAATCTAAAAAAGAGAACACTTAGAACTGATTTCTAAAGTGTACCACGGGCCCATGGTTTTTATCTGATTTCTAATCATATATGGACTACCTATGCTCTGTACACAAAACTGACGGATCCTATCTCGACACACACAGGACACCCTGAGGATCTATCCACACCCAACGAACAGGCGGAGGTCTGATCTAAATAGATAGGTGACGTGATTGCCATCTAAGTGTGGAAAATGTCTCATGTGCCCACAGTGGTATCTCAAGTCGAAGAATCACAAATGCTACTCAACCCGAGAAGATTCTTATTGACGTTGGTGTACCATCCATTAAGAATATTTGGTGAGTCGTTCAGTGTTTATCCGCTATAAACACCTACACGTCTATACGAGTCTCCAAGACTCATGGTTCATTGAGAAACCATTGGAATCATATATTCCAGTATACGACATGTACCAGTCTCAACGGGTTTACTATACTGACCAAGTAGTGTAAACCTTGACCAGGAAAAGTCCAAGAATGATAACGTCATGATATAACTCAATGTCAGTTGCGACGCTTTTGCAACAGTATCATGACTAATCATCCTAAGGTCAATTATGTCTTTACCATATAAGAATATATATATTATATTATAGAAACTGCTCATTTTATTCATAATAAAACGTTTTACAAAAGTATTTTCTAGGAAATACAAACGGGAATTGACGCTCTGAGCACTAACCCCAACAAAACCTTAAAGACATAAGGAGAAGTGATTGGTTACCTTAAACTAATGAAGCTGATTTAAGATAAGATCTGGCTTATCAAAATCCTCATCACCCAGTGATTCCTGTAAGGAAGTTGTTTTGATAAAACCTCTCTTATACCTACCATATATAAGTAATAGACTTTACCAGGACATAAGGTATTAGAATAAGGATGCTGATACCCATTGAGATATAGATTTCTACCCCACCTTATATCAGCACGAGGTAAAGATAACCGTAAAGAAGTTTGATTAGAATTTATCCAAGGTAAGAAACAGAAAGCACTGAATGATAGACCACCCAAATGAGAACTAAGGAAGTTTTAAGAGATAAAAAAGAAATGACCTGACCCAAGCCAAGAAGAGCAAGATCACAGAACTAGTGAAAATACATAAATCCGACCAACCTCGGAAGAAATTTATGAAAGAATAAAAAAGGACAAACCCATGGAAACGGAGATACGTAGAGTTAATAAAAGTATTCTTACAAACAACAAGGCTAAATGATATAGTTGTAGCCTATAGTAAGAGCGAAGAATAAAAGTTTAGGAAGAAGCCCAGAAAGATGAACCAGTACTAGCCTTATCAGTTTGGTCTAGAACCAAAAGATAGAATAAGAAGATATATAAGAGGATGTAGAAAGTAACAAGAGAGTCCAATATATATAGTGATAGAAATAACGCAACTGGAAGACAGAAACGTAAAGCAGAGACCTCAGAATATGTAACGAATGTTGAGGAATCCTGAAACATGATATAGTCGAAGTAGTTTTCAAAGGAACGGGTAGAAATGTTCCTTTTCAGTAGCCTCAAACTCTAAGTAAGCTTATGGACACCTAACTAGACCGTCACCAAGCTTATGAAAATAATAGAAATGTGGGTTCACAGATCCCTATGGAATGTATGTACACACACTACTACTTAGAGACCAGTAAGCAAAATAATTAGTAAAGAAGCATACTTGACAGAATAGACGGATTATGAGATAACTAGATCGCCAAGCCAACGAGTGCAATGAGACATATATAAGAATCATAAGACGACAATGATTTTATATGAGATAAAATAGTTTGAAAACACAGAAGATAAAGCTAAAACTCGAAATTATCGTTTAATTAAAAACCCTTAATAAGGCAAAGACCCGAAAGAGTAAGGAATCAAATAGGACAATTCTCAGGAATGCAGCATAGAAAGAGTCTTATTGTAATTATGATGAAAAACTAGTAAGAGAATTACAACCGAACCAAAGGATTTAATAGAGATATCCTAAGCAATCGAAGTTGATGGAATTTTAGGAGAGTAGAGACGAAAGGAGTTCAAGGAACTGGGATGAGAAGAAAATCTAAGTAGGGGAGTAAACTTTATAAGAAGCAATAATAGAGAAAGTATAGAAGGACTCTGAGGGTAAGTAATGATTGCAGACGTTCAAGCAACATAGATTGGTGAAAAAAAGTACAGAGGTAGCACCATGAAGTTTTTAGAGGACATGACCCTAGAGAAGGTCCACAATAAAAAGCAGTATGATCGATAGTCGGAAGGAGGATTAATGGTGAAGTTGAAGCAGGAAACTCAAGTAGTCTCTAGCAGAAGAATCTTAGTACAAGAGTCGAGTCAGATATGTAAACACATAAAGTTATAGGACTATATGCATGAGAAGCTATTGAGATTACTACCATCAGTAAGACGTCAGGGCTCAACCCCACCCAACCCTCACTATAAAACAACAGTAAAGGTGGACCCCGATTTTTATTATAAAGAACATTCCCAGAAATATTTGAATACACAATAAAGTAGGCCGAAATATAAAATTTCCAGATCTATTACCAGAATGGGGTAAAAAGGAGAAAATGGTGCTAAGTAAAAAGGTTTAGAAGAAAGACAGTTTATATGAGATGATTAAGTGAGAAAATAGTAGTTAAGCAATAATGAAATATAAATAGAACCAACAATAGACACAACTAAAGAATTATAAGGATGATGCATCTCAAGGTAAAAGACAGAGACAGAGGAACCAGGAATTCCATAAATAGTTAAGAACAAGAAAGAAGACAAGAAGGACATCAGAGGAAAGGTAGAGGATTACTCAAGAAGAGACTAGGTATAATTTAGAGACGACCAAGGAAACTAAGAATACCGAAATTGAAGGTGGAGCATTCTAGAGTACAAGTAGGCAAAAAAAGAATAGTCAACATAAAAGACAGTAACCGTACTTGTACCAGCAAAGAAATCAAAGGTGCAGAAGAGTAAATTAGACCAGTTTTAGCATAAAGGTACATAAAGTTAGACAAAGTATAAATACTATGTCCCAAACTCCTTAGCCAACCGAGAGGATTGCGAGAGAAAACTACCTCAAGGTAACGCCCTAAGGATGGGAGCCATCGATTGTCAGTGAGAGTACATAAAAAGGTAAGTATGAGTTATGAAGTCCTAAACCCATAAATAGTTATATATTTGATAACTCGAATGAAGAAGCTCATAAGTAACGAGGACTTAGTAAAGAGAAAAGAGAAAGATCAAATAGTTAACTAAGATTGGAGCAAGAAGATATTTAGTAAAATATATCTTATAAGGTCATTTAAGTAGTTACATTATGAATAATAGCTTAAGAACCCGAAGTATACGTAAATTAAGAGAAAGTGAAGGTTATTGGCTATAATATAAAGTACATGATAATACGCTAAACGTGAAGAATAACAGCAGTTCCCAAGGATATTTTGGAGTTATTGATGTTATCATAGAGGATATACCAGGTTTCAAATTAGAATGGAACTAACTTGAATAAGACGACAAGTCACGAATACAGTACCGTTTTAAAACTGATAGCTCATACAAATAGTTGAATGAAATGAGGTTATGTGAGACTAGCGGTTTAGAAATGAGAAATCTGGATGATGTATAGAGGTAGTTGTAGTATGATGGTAAGTGTAGAGTACTAAGCAGAGGTTCATAGAATAAGATTAGGGAATTACCTTTCAGTTAGGAATTCAAGGAATTATTCACTAAGGCCCATGAACTTTGGAGTGATATGTACAAGCATGACAAGAGATTTCCAGAGATGTTAGTATTCAGATCTCGAATAGAAGATCAGAAAGGAAATTAAGGAAGATAAGCATAAGCAGAGATATAGATAGCCTCGACCAAGACAAATCTACGAGTTAAGGCCAGAAGGGATTCGAGGACGAATCCTATTTAATGGGGGAGAATTTATAACAATCAAAAATCCCGACTACAGTTACATCATGGGACGAGTGTTACATAATATAAACTATGTTTGAACACATATACATTCATGAAATGACATTGGGGACAATAGGTGAATTCTACGAAATTCCGATACGAAACTGTATAATATTCCACTCCGGACAGCCCATGGTATTTGGGCTATAACTTTCTCATACTAACTCCGATTTTTATGAATTTTATATTTACAGAGAGTTGAGATCGAGAATGAAAACTTATGCGTTGAACATTTGTCCAAATTCAAACAAAAAATAGGTCAAAATATGACATAAAATTTCAGGTGAATAGTTATTCCGGACCCATATAGAAAACTCCACATTTCTCTCAAAATTTCTGATTTTTTTTCAAACTAAAATATTGCAAATTACTCAAATGGGTCCAGACTATACATACATAAGGGATACTATTTACAAATCCCTAACTTGTGGAAGAAGAAGAATAAGACTTTTGGAATAAGAAGAAGATAAATTAGCCTAATCCTGTAACATTTTCTCATTCCATCTTCTAAGCAAGATTATCAATTATAGATCATTGCAGGGATCACAAATTTCTTCAGCGAAGTGAAGTAAGGCTAACGGGACTTCAAAACAGTGAGTGGACACTCTTCCTTAAAGTTCACTTTTATGATGTTATTTTACATATCAGACTTATTTTTACGCTTCTAGGGCATTAGTTGATTTTTATTATAGTTATTTTATGAAAGATCATGTTTTAAGAGATGTTTTTAAAAGAGATGTTTTCAAAGCATGATTTCATGTTTTCGAGGCATGGGGGAAAAATCTACCTCAGTATGTAACTCGATTCATATATGGAATTGACGGATAAAACATGTGCACATATAGAGGACTGGGGGGACGGTGATACGTAACGCCCCCAGATCCTAGTTCAGGACTAGGGATGACAGATGCCCCTAGATCATAGTTCAGGGTCAGGTAGTAGCATGGATCCGCACTTCTGACTATAGTTCAGGGACAGGTATTGGCATGTTTTGGGGGACGGCGATACGTAAAGCCCCAATGTCTTGGATTTGCACTCCTGGCTCTAGTTCAGTGGCTTGGGGGACGGAGATACGTAACACCCAAGTTCACTAGTTTAGGCGTATGGGGGACGGCGATACGTAACGCCCTCATACGTCAGGTTTTTCCTAGATCAATTTTTCAGAAAATAATTTTCAAAATAACTAGATTTTCAGAGATAAAGAAATAGATTTTCAGAACTAGATTTTCAGAGACAAAGAAACAGATTTTCAGAACTAGATTTTCAAAGGCAAAGATACAGATTCAGTAAAGTATGGTTATCCAGTAAGACAATTTTTTTGAAAGAATCTTGTTTTCTAGAAAAGCCCAGAGTTTTATAGTCAGAAAAGAGATTTTCAGAAAAGATTATTTTTTGGGAGGACTTTGATTTTAGAATCAAGTATTTTCATTAAAGTATTTCGGTTTTTTATTTTAATTCGTCCACTCACTTAGATTGTTCAAACGATCTAACACCCCCAATACAAGTTTTTATGTCTTCCAGGTATTCCTGGAAGACGAACTCGAGAGGATGAATACTGATGGCAGTCACTAGAAGGTTTGGTCGACCAGGTCGAGTCAGAGTTCAGTTCAGTCAGTGTCAGAAGCTGTCATGTAATATATCAATGGTTTAGTAAAGTATACACATGTAAAAAGTTATAAGTGTTCATTACTAAAATTGAGATGTGTAGTACATTTGAGTATTTAATTAAAAAGCATTATGCAATTATGATGTTAAGTTGGGCAATGGTCTCGTGCATGAGTTTATACATGACATGAGTTTAACAGTGTCAGGAAGTCAAAGGCTCAGGGGGATAGTACGGCCTATTCCATGTCGGTAGCATCTCCCGGATTGGGGATGTTACACTTGTAGTCTCTTTTTCTCTCATTAATAAAATTATGAGTTTTTTTTTATTCAAAGCATGAGCAGCTAATTTCATTCTACTGGGGTAAAGGGTGAAACTTTTAATATGAGAATATAGATATATTTTACTTATGTTATAAATATAAATTGTGTTCTTTTACTATGTGCATCTTTTTTATATTTGTGGGTGTTTTGATTCGCTGTAGACAATCTCATTTGGAATGACACAGTTAACACTTTATTCTATTTTATATGAGAGAATAATTTAAAACTAGACTAGTTATTGACAGACTTGGTTACCGTCTTTTTGGATGGTTTTATATAAATTTTCATAATTGAGTACCTATCTGGACTTGTTATAGACAAATATTGTCATCACCTATATGATTGGTTTTATATGTTTTGGCATAATTAATTCCTGAAGTAAATTAACTGGGTAATAATGATAATTTATATATTATAAAAAGTAAAATTTCTCTATATTTGAAATATCAAGAGTGGATCCTCTAACCTCAGCATTTTATTTTATGGTTGAATTCCAATTTAAAATTGTCCATCATTTCAATCAATTCAGTATTTTTTTTACTAGAAATGATATTTTTTTTTACTAAATTTATTCCCTATTAATCGATCCCGGACTTATTAGATTATTTTATTACTTTGACACTCTTATACTTGGGAGTGAGAACCACTTTGTGAGTGTGTCAATCCTCATCAATTAAGATTTCACTATCATCTACTCTTATAAATAATTTAAGGGCTATACATTTTTTATTTTTCTATTCTTCTTCCCCTAAATCCTTCTCGATCTTTATCTCATACTCAAGTAATTTTCCCACCAAATCATCCAATTTCAAGGTGTTGACATCATTATATTTTTTGATGGTGGCGGTGTAAATTCTATACTCCTTAGGAAGAGACCTAAAGATCTTCTTCACTTGATCACTTGAACTAATGCTTTTCCCTAAAGCACTTAATTGATTCACAATCACGGTGAACCTTGAAATCATTTTCTCAATATTTTCACCGGCTTCCATCTTAAAGCTATCCAACTCGCATATGAACCAATTGATCATGGATTCTTTAACTTGGCTAATGCCCTAATTGACAATCTCCAAAGACTTCCATAATTTATAGGAATTGCTAAATTCCCGAAGTTTGTTGATTTGGCTCCTACCAATTGCGCAAAATAAGTGATTGAGAGCCTTTGCATTATTGGAGGCTTCCATGTAGTCCTCATCAGTCCATCTGGATTACAGTTTTGGAAATTCTCCATCGTCGCTATATTTCTTCAATGACATTTTTAGATCTTCGGTGACCACTTTGTATGATTACACATCATCGGCAATGAGATAGTCCAACATCCTCATCTTTTAATAATTGTAGTCTATTTCGGTGTAGAGCAGAGGCCTATTTGTTGAAGCTCTCTCGGTAAAGTTTGTTGGGTAACTTGTAGATGTTATTTGATCTCTTCTCATATGGTCAAATCCTTTGCGAGAAGTCCCAGATTTGATACCAATTGAAAGTTCCTACAAACAATATCAAGTAACAACTATACCCAAGAAGGGGCGAATTGGGTATGTGATAAAATAATACGGAATTAAAATTCTTTTCAATTTTGAGCTACTTTGTTAGTAGCTTTACCAATTAAGCTTATTAATCAATTTTCTCAAATAGTACACTCAACAATTAATTTATCCAAGGATAAATTTCACTAAATAATATGGAAATATAATATGAAACTTGCAATAAATCAACGAAATAGTGTTAGAGAAATTGATTTTAGAAATATAGTGGTTCAGACAACTTTTTGCCTACGTCCACTACTCCAAGCCATACTTTACACTATGTAAAAGTGAATACATACTTTATATGAGAGTTTTCTCCCTAGATTCACTCCAAACCTTTACACTAGAGGTATTTGATCCAAGGCTCCTCTTCATATTATGAGGTTTTCTTCCAAGGCTCATCTATCTTTACAACAAGAGATTTTCTTACAAGGCTTCTCTTAAATATTTTACAACAAATGCACCCTTGAGAGTATACCCACTCACACAAGGGATTTCCCAATTACAAGAGGATGATATTGAAGGTTACAACTCAATTGGATACACAAATAAAAGATAATGAAGATTAAAGTGTGAATGTATATCCAAATAAATATAAGCTCACTAAATGGTATGAAGGTATATGTAATGAGCTTTGATAATCAAAATAGTATATGAATAAGAAGATTGATGAAACTTTTGATGTTTGCTTTGTATAAAAGATATAAAGGTGATAGAACTAAGCAAAAATGAATGGGGACACAATTTATATAGAAATAGAAAATTGTGCCAACTCTATGTCCTGTAATATCCCGAATTAAAATTAGTTTTGGAGCGAGATAATATTCAAAAATAAAGTTTATGTGTTGGAAAATAGATCGGAACATTTTTAAGTGAACCTTTGTCCCATTCGAAAATGCGTGGTTTCGAGAATCGGTTACGTGATTCCTGTTTATATCGTTATAGGCGGAAAATTTTTTTTATTTCTAATATAAAAATAGCAAAAGAACTCTGATTGATCTAATTCTTTAACCTTGGACTCATTATTTCGAGACGAACAACTTTCGTGCTGAAAACTTTTCAAAATTTGTATTAAAAAGGCTTCCAAAATATGAATTTTTGAGAAAACCCCTGGCAAGGTCTGACTGCAATTTCACAAGGGTCTAAATGTAAATTTTAAAAAAAATTCTTTAAATACCAAAATTTTTCCATTAATTGAAAAAAACGCATAATCTCTCAAACTCTCTCACACGAACCTCATCCCCAAAATTCACCTTTGTGTAGACCTGGTCGCACCGGCGGCCTGCTGACCATCTCTGATCGACGCGACGGTCTAGATGGGTGAGCCGGCCACCCCTCGATCTTGTGGTGGCCGGCGACAGCCCCCAGGACGCTGGCAACGACGAGAAAGAGATGAGAAATGCACGAGAGTGGGTTTTCTGATTCGGGCTCGTCACTTCGTTTCAGGGCCCGAGCCACCCGCCAAATCGAAGCTCTCAGAGAGTACTACAAGTTGGCGGTAACGGTTTTCCGTTCCGTGCACGGTTGCATGTATAATGAGAGGTGAAGTGGCGATAAACAGTGACCCATGAATGAATAGTAGCTTTAATCAAAATTCTGTCAATTCCAGCACGTTCGTGGGATTGTTTGGAGTCCGTATATGCCCTTGAAATCTCGTAAAGACCTCCCAGTAAAAATTTGCTTATTTCAAGTTTATCGTTTAATATTTGGATGTATCCAGTACCTTTGTAGAGTAGCGTAATGATATAAATTGAATTATTTGAACAAGAGTATATTGAATTTGTGTGTTTGGTAGAATCCAAGTGAAAATGAAACGAATTGGATCGATCTGATATGTTGTGAAAGTTTCCGGTAAAAGTGAGTTTAAAGCATGTATTGATGTTTTCCTAGATGTAAAGATAGATATGGGATATATATAAAGATACGATAATGTTTAGATAAATTTGGGTGGGTTCAGAGGGTTCAGGACCTTTTAGTGGCATTTGTGAAAACTTTTTCGGAAGATTTTCCAAAAACACGTAAACAGAGGATTTAAGTTAACTGGTGGTTGAGATTGGTATGTAATGATGTTTTAAGATTATTGAAACTGAAAGCATTCAAATCGAAATTAATCTGATTATCCCGAAAAGATCCAGAATTTTATTAAAGTTAAGTCGAGAATTCTGTAAAATCTTGATTCTGATGGCTTTTGCCATTTATTTTGACAGATGTAACTAGGACCTGAATTGCTCGCGAAGCCAGGTAAGTAATCCATGCGATGAGTACTTGAATGTTGATTCGTGTTTAATTATATATATATATATATATATATGATTGAAGTGTTTAGGATAAAATGCGGATAGTAAAGGACAGTTTTGAGAACGGAGTTCAAGGTTATGTATAGTTAAGTTAATCGACCACCACATGTATGGATTTTTATTATATGAAGTGAGATATTTGATTAGCTTAATGTATATGTGTAAATATGGATGTATGTAAGTGTATGGACCTGTAATGGTATGTATATGTGTATGTAAATGAACATGTATATGTATAAGTATATGAACGCATATTCGTATGTATATATGATGATAAGATATGTATAATTTGAATATACAAAATCGGTAAATGGAATAACTTATGATTCCTGAATTTGTATTAGCATATGTATGTTTACATTATTTGAATAAGTTTATTATTGACTCATCCATGCAATTTATCTGTGTAAGGGTTGGATTGACTAAGTTTGATAAGAAATGAATATCAGTTAAGCTATCATTGAATGGGTATATTTAATTGATAAATTTTTGCATAAATATTTCCAGATAGAAAATCTGAAAGAGTATGGATGATCGATAAATGTAAGATATGATGACTGTTAAAGATTTAGTATTTGAATTCGTAGTAATGTGTATATTCATATGTTTTAAATATGTATATGTATATGAGTATTTAAATGATGTCTCAAAGTGTTTGTCATGTATGTGCTTGTGTATGAGAAATCTTGTGATAGTTTGTGTTACGTGATATGTGCGCATGTGTGTATATTTAATTGGTTGATAATTGATGGTGTTGTAGCCGAGCTGGTTAGGAATTCGTTCGAACGGAATTCATCTCATACCTATTATAAAATAGGTAATGAGTCTCGTACGAGCATTGTTTGTATAAGCCAACGCATATGTATGTGTTGTTTGGCCTATGTGTTCTCTGATGTATTGACTGTTATGTATGCTTCATTGTCAGTTACTCGATGATTATATGTATGTTTGAGTGTATGTCTGCGTATAATAAAACCCGTGATATGTATGGACTGTGTATGTTTACGTGAAATGAATGAATGACTTGAAAACCGATGTGAGTATAAGATGTTATCAAGTATGGTTGCTAAGTTTGTTATTGTTTGTACGTATACGTGAAAAAGACTAGATTTGTTTGTAATCTTCCGGTACTAGACATTTCTCCAAGTAAGAATTCTTAATTCGGATTCGCATGAATATAAGAGAAGTGAGCTCTGATTTCTGAACTGGTATATGTGAATGTATATAAATCTTGAATGTTAAGCTATCGTAAGGCTATCGGAATTGAAGAAAGTTTGTATCGAATTGAAGAAAGTTTGTTTGACTTACCGATTTGATGATATTTCAAAGATGCTTACTTTGTGATATTCGAATTCATGTCTTGTGTGCTTTGGATGTTTGGCTATTAGATTGACAATATGCAAATATGTAAATATGAGGATTCGACTTATGTAAAGAATATAAGATTATAGAAAGTTGATGATTCTGAACTCGTAATGACTTGGTAATTTTGAAAATCTTCTTATATGCTTGACTTGTACGTTTTTTAGCGTGGTTACTTACTAAGTTTTATAACTCACACCAAACCAGTTTGCTAGTTTTACAGGTTGGCTAGCAGATAGGTCAACAACTTCAGCTTTGGAAGCTATGCTCGAGACGCAGATTACTGATGAGCGGAAAATATGTCACTATTTCACGCCCCTTTTACTTAATATTTTGTTTAGTTTCTCGGGTTTGATGAATATTTTGATGTGTTTTAGTTTATTTTGCAGATAAAATAATATTAGGACTCAATGGAATCATTTAGGATGAAATGTGGGTCAAATAAAGGAAATAATTGGACTTGACATATTAATTTTGGAGATTGGAAACTTGAAAGGGCGTTCTAACGAAGTACAGTTTCAGAAAATTCTAATTTTGCGCGATTGTCGTATGTTGGGCATAACTTTTTACTCCGTTATCAGATTGATCTAATTCAAGTTCCAGATTAAAGAAGACTCAAAGATCTACAACGTTGAAGAACAAAATAATTTCGAATTCTGAATATTTCATGACCGAAAGGATGAAACATCTGGAAGTGTGTTATGTGTAATTATTAAAGTCATTTTCAAAATAATAAATAAATAAATAAATAAAAAATAAAAATAGTCAAACTCCCATCAAACATGATAGCAATTAGTGGAGCAATTAATAATGGATTTGGTGGAGTAATTAGTAGAGCAATTAAAAATGGATTTGGTGGAGGCAAAATTTTGCCTATAAATACCAAGCCATTTCATTTGTAAATTCATACTTTCTTCTTTGAAATTCCTTATGAATAACTAAGAATATTGTATCTTGTTTGTTTATTTACAGCTTTCAGTCATTAATTTCCGCTTTCGCACTTTCTTTTCTTTACTTTTCAGTTTTTACTTTCCGCAATTTACTTTTACGCACAGTACTTTCCTTTCTTTACTTTTTCAATTTTTACTTTTACGCAATGAGGAGGTAACTCTCCTTTGCTGGGGTAAAAGGTAAAGCTTTTATTATTGTTATTTAGATTAATCTCCCTTAATTATAATATAATAACTATTTAAAACCTGACTTAACGAGGATACCGCCGTATTGGTCGGTTGGTAATTAATTAAAATTGGTTTTAACCCGACTAAGCATGGATACCGCCTGGTTGGTCTGTTGGTAATTAATTATTAATTTGACTTAATCAGGATACCGCCTATATGGCTGGTTGGTAATTATCACGCAAAGTTAATATATTATATTAAGGGGAGATATCTAAAATAGTAGTAATAAAAGTGGATCATCTAACCCCATCATTTTCTTTTATTGTACTTTTACTTTATTTACTTTCAGCAATTTACTTTTCAGCAATTTACTTTTCAGCAATTTACTATTCAGCAATTTACTTTTCAGTATTTAATTTCCAGCAATTTACTTTATGTCTTTTATTTTTTTTAAGTTTTTACCAGCCCTAGTTATGTGTCGTAACTAAGTTAGTTATCTGGGGTTGTGATGAAGTCCTATATCACCGGTTTATAAGGGGTTAAATTACGGTTTGGGTAATATAAAGGTTTATTTATTGAGCCTTAGTCTTAATGCATCTTGTTAACTGGCCATTAATAAGATTGATTCGGTAAACTTAAAATGAACTTGGAAAATGGATTTTAGGTTTAAGACCTTAGACTTAATAGCCCACGATCTTCCTTGAGGATAGATAACCCTTTAATAGATTTCCTTACAGGATATGAATATACCTGTCGGGCGGGGGTAGCCATAATTAGAACTTTATCTTAATAAATTCAGATAACTTAATTGACATGTGAATATGATTAATTGGGTTACACTGGGTGTTTGTATCTGACCATCGGAAGAGGCTTTTACATAATTTCGTGTTCCAGGTTAATAAACCAATATATTACACAACCGTAAGATAACCACTTCATCTTTAAAAATGATATTAGAATGATTCACAACCCTGGATAGTTTTAAAATTGAATTTTCCTAAATCAACTTTTGTGCAATTTTATTTACTTGTTTTAAATTTAAAATCACTTTCAAATCAAACAATCAATCCATTAGATACTTGTAAACATTTAACTTCGTAAATTAATAGCTTAGGTATTAAGTCCTCGTGGGATCGATACTTTTATACTACTTGAACGATACGTGCGCTTGCGTTATACGTGTGTGATTACACCGGTCAAGTTTTTGGCACTGTTGCCGGGGACTTATTTATCTTTCACTATTAGTTTTGAGGTTAGATACATTTACTTGTATCTAATTTCTTTTTACTTATTGTTTTTGTTTTCACTTTTTTCAGGTTCTCAGACACTACATGAGACAAACCAGAAGCTTTGAACTCCGACTGCTTGACCCAGAGATTGAAAGGGTAAAACTCTTCCCATGGAAGCCAAAATTGTGGTAGTCAGGTCCATTCCTAATCATTAAGGTATTACCAGATAGAGCCGTTGAGTTACATGATCCCAACTCCAACAAAACATTCAAGGTTAAAAACAAGCGTGTCAAACACTACTGGGGAGAATCAATTGAGCGATAAAAAGAAAGTGTCACACTTTCAGATCCAGCCTAACGTTCGGGTAGTCATGTCTAGCTGACGACGTTAAACTTAGCGCTAGCTGGGAGGCAACCCAAGAAATTTGTGTATATATTCAGATTTGGGGTGTTTTATTTTTGTGTATTTAATTTTACAGGTTAATTCATTTCAGGATGGAAGAAGTTCTCGCAAATCTTCACAAGCAATTTTCTTCTCTCCCTCAAAATTCTCTGATGAAAGTCTACAGAGCTCGCATGGAACGAATGAGGTTACTGATGATCAAAGGTATTCCTACTGACATTCGTTGGATTATTGAAGCACTGGTCCGATTGGCAGGTGAGTCTTCTGACTCTTTTATTTCACATCTGCCTGGTTTAGGAAGAAGCACATATGCTAAAAAGAGAAGAGCTAAAAGAATGGGTGTTTGTTATAAATGTGCTCATATGTTTTGTGATACTAGTTGTCGTTCTTTAGGAATGGTGTCTGATAATCGTGAAGATAAAATTAATTTCATTAGGGATGGCTTGAGTAAGGAGTCTTTGGATGACATATCTAAGACTCTTGAGACTCATCCCAATAGATATGTGTATCACGAAATTCGCGTGTTATATACACAATTCCAAAAAAAGAAAAACAACAGTTAAGTCTCGGGAATCTGACTCAAAAAGACCTTGTTTGCCAATTTATAAGAAAATTGGATGGGAAGCTTGTCACTGACGCATAGACGTCAATCAAGGTGTAAATTATTGTAAATATTATATCTCTTTGTCTTTTCCTAATAATTGTTATTTGCTTTGTTATTTTCTTTTATTTTCTCCGAAAGGATCCAGACCTTTTTGACTATCAGATTTATTTTACTGTTTAACTAATAATTATCATTTGGCAGATACTAGTGCTATTATTTTTCTTCACTCTTTTCAGGTGTTATAAATTCAACTCATCATTGCACCTTTGAAGGCATCCAGATGAAAATAGAAGCCACCTCAAGAAGACGGGTTGAAAATATCTGTGCTTTGCGGTACCAGTGTTGGTGTTAAACCAAAATACGTAGCAACAACATAAGAATTGGGTCGAGTCTTAGTTGTAAGGAATATGCACTTAATATATGACGGTGGCAATCTTGGACTTATGGGGATCATTTCAAAGGCTGTACAGAAAGGAGGCAGTCAAGTCTTGGGAATCATCCCAAAACCCTTGGCGGAGGCGAATCTTATTGGACCATCAAACGGAGAGGAACTAATCGTGTCAGGTATGTCTGAACGACTGGTAGAAATGATTAACCGTGCTGATGCTTTTATTGCTTTGCCAGGTGGCTTGGGTACGTTGGAGGAAATTTTTACAGTATTATCTTCGGCGAACCTGAACATACACCAGAAATCGCTTGGACTATTCAATACTGATGGATTTTATGATTTTCTTTCTGTGTGTTTCTTGATGATGCCCGGAGAAATGGGTTCGTGTCAAAGCCTGTAAAAGAACTCCTCTTTGCTGCCAGAACTGCCCCAGATTTAATTGACCAAATCTTAGCTTTTGAACCTCAAATTAACCCCATTCTTTCTAAAATAAAATGGTCTGAGGATGATCGTGGTAAGAAGCGTCGGATAAATCTGGATCTTAACCTGTAATTTCCTTTATAGATGTAGAATATCAGCTAAGCAGGTACTATCTTCTACACTCTTCTTCGACTTTTTAAGACATTGGGGACAATGTCTCATTTAGGTTTGGGGGAGGGGAATAGTTGATTAGAATCTTGTTTTTATTGTTTTATTTTTAGTAATTGAGTTACATGATCCCAACTCCAACAAAACATTCAAGGTTAAAAACAAGCGTGTCAAACACTATTGGGGAGAATCAATTGAGCGATAAAAAGAAAGTGCCACACTTTCAGATCCAGCCTAACGTTCGGGTAGTCATGTCTAGCTGACGACGTTAAACTTAGCGCTAGGTGGGAGGCAACACAAGAAATTTGTGTATATATTCAAATTTGGGGTGTTTTATTTTTGTGTATTTAATTTTAGAGGTTAATTCATTTCAGGATGGAAGAAGTTCTCGCAAATCTTCACAAGCAATTTTCTTCTCTCCCTCAAAATTCTCTGATGATAGTCTACAGAGCTCGCATGGAACGAATGAGGTTACTGATGATCAAAGGTATTCCTACTGACATTCGTTGGATTATTGAAGCACTGGTCCGATCTGCAGGTGAGTCTTCTGACTCTTTTATTTCACATCTGCCTGGTTTAGGAAGAAGCACATATGCTAAAAAGAGAAGAGCTAAAAGAATGGGTGTTTGTTATAAATGTGCTCATATGTTTTGTGATACTAGTTGTCGTTCTTTAGGAATGGTGTCTGATAATCGTGAAGATAAGATTAATTTCATTAGGGATGGCTTGAGTAAGGAGTCTTTGGATGACATATCTAAGACTCTTGAGACTCATCCCAATAGATATGTGTATCACGAAATTCGAGTGTTATATACACAATTCCAAAAAGAAAAACAACAGTTAAGTCTCGGGAATCTGACTCAAAAAGACCTTGTTTGCCAATTTATAAGAAAATTGGATGGGAAGCTTGTCCCTGACGCATAGACGTCAATCAAGGTGTAAATTATTATAAATATTATATCTCTTTGTCTTTTCCTAATAATTGTTATTTGCTTTGTTATTTTCTTTTATTTTCTCCGACAGGATCCAGACCTTTTTGACTATCAGATTTATTTTACTGTTTAACTAATAACTATCATTTGGCAGATACTAGTGCTATTATTTTTCTTCACTCTTTTCAGGTGTTGTTATAATTCAACTCATCATTGCACCTTTGAAGGCATCCAGATGAAAATAGAAGCCACTTCAAGAAGACGGGTTGAAAATATCTGTGTTTTGCGGTACCAGTGTTGGTGTTAAACCAAAATACGTAGCAACAACATAAGAATTGGGTCGAGTCTTAGCTGTAAGGAATATGCACTTAATATATGACGTTGGAAATCTTGGACTTATGGGGATCATTTCAAAGGCTGTACAGAAAGGAGGCAGTCAAGTCTTGGGAATCATCCCAAAACCCTTGGCGGAGGCGAATCTTATTGGACCATCAAACGGAGAGGAACTAATCGTGCCAGGTATGTCTGAACGACTGGTAGAAATGATTAACCGTGCTGATGCTTTTATTGCTTTGCCAGGTGGCTTGGGTACGTTGGAGGAAATTTTTACAGTATTATCTTCGGCGAACCTGAACATACACCAGAAATCGCTTGGACTATTCAATACTGATGGATTTTATGATTTTCTTTCTGTGTTTCTTGATGATGCCCGGAGAAATGGGTTCGTGTCAAAGCCTGTAAAAGAACTCCTATTTGCTGCCAAAACTGCCCCAGATTTAATTGACCAAATCTTAGCTTTTGAACCTCAAATTAACCCCATTCTTTCTAAAATAAAATGGTCTGAGGATGATCGTGGTAAGAAGCGTCGGATAAATCTGGATCTTAACCTGTAATTTCCTTTATAGATGTAGAATATCAGCTAACCAGGTACTATCTTCTACACTCTTCTTCGACTTTTTAAGACATTGGGGACAATGTCTCATTTAGGTTTGGGGGAGGGGAATAGTTGATTAGAATCTTGTTTTTATTGTTTTATTTTTAGTAATTGAGTTACATGATCCCAACTCCAACAAAACATTCAAGGTTAAAAACAAGCGTGTCAAACACTATGGGGAGAATCAATTGAGCGATAAAAAGAAAGTGCCACACTTTCAGATCCAGCCTAACGTTCGGGTAGTCATGTCTAGCTGACGACGTTAAACTTAGCGCTAGGTGGGAGGCAACACAAGAAATTTGTGTATATATTCAAATTTGGGGTGTTTTATTTTTGTGTATTTAATTTTAGAGGTAATTCATTTCAGGATGGAAGAAGTTCTCGCAAATCTTCACAAGCAATTTTCTTCTCTGCCTCAAAATTCTCTGATGAAAGTCTACAGAGCTCGCATGGAACGAATGAGGTTACTGATGATCAAGGTATTCCTACTGACATTCGTTGGATTATTGAAGCACTGGTCCGATCTGCAGGTGAGTCTTCTGACTCTTTTATTTCACATCTGCCTGGTTTAGGAAGAAGCACATATGCTAAAAAGAGAAGAGCTAAAAGAATGGGTGTTTGTTATAAATGTGCTCATATGTTTTGTGATACTAGTTGTCGTTCTTTAGGAATGGTGTCTGATAATCGTGAAGATAAGATTAATTTCATTAGGGATGGCTTGAGTAAGGAGTCTTTGGATGACATATCTAAGACTCTTGAGACTCATCCCAATAGATATGTGTATCACGAAATTCGAGTGTTATATACACAATTCCAAAAAGAAAAACAACAGTTAAGTCTCGGGAATCTGACTCAAAAAGACCTTGTTTGCCAATTTATAAGAAAATTGGATGGGAAGCTTGTCCCTGACGCATAGACGTTAATCAAGGTGTAAATTATTATAAATATTATATCTCTTTGTCTTTTCCTAATAATTGTTATTTGCTTTGTTATTTTCTTTTATTTTCTCCGACAGGATCCAGACCTTTTTGACTATCAGATTTATTTTACTGTTTAACTAATAACTATCATTTGGCAGATACTAGTGCTATTATTTTTCTTCACTCTTTTCAGGTGTTATAAATTCAACTCATCATTGCACCTTGAAGGCATCCAGATGAAAATAGAAGCCACTTCAAGAAGACGGGTTGAAAATATCTGTGTTTTGCGGTACCAGTGTTGGTGTTAAACCAAAATACGTAGCAACAACATAAGAATTGGGTCGAGTCTTAGCTGTAAGGAATATGCACTTAATATATGACGTTGGAAATCTTGGACTTATGGGGATCATTTCAAAGGCTGTACAGAAAGGAGGCAGTCAAGTCTTGGGAATCATCCAAAACCCTTGGCGGAGGCGAATCTTATTGGACCATCAAACGGAGAGGAACTAATCGTGCCAGGTATGTCTGAACGACTGGTAGAAATGATTAACCGTGCTGATGCTTTTATTGCTTTGCCAGGTGGCTTGGGTACGTTGGAGGAAATTTTTACAGTATTATCTTCGGCGAACCTGAACATACACCAGAAATCGCTTGGACTATTCAATACTGATGGATTTTATGATTTTCTTTCTGTGTTTCTTGATGATGCCCGGAGAAATGGGTTCGTGTCAAAGCCTGTAAAAGAACTCCTATTTGCTGCCAGAACTGCCCCAGATTTAATTGACCAAATCTTAGCTTTTGAACCTCAAATTAACCCCATTCTTTCTAAAATAAAATGGTCTGAGGATGATCGTGGTAAGAAGCGTCGGATAAATCTGGATCTTAACCTGTAATTTCCTTTATAGATGTAGAATATCAGCTAACCAGGTACTATCTTCTACACTCTTCTTCGACTTTTTAAGACATTGGGGACAATGTCTCATTTAGGTTTGGGGGAGGGGAATAGTTGATTAGAATCTTGTTTTTATTGTTTTATTTTTAGTAATTGAGTTACATGATCCCAACTCCAACAAAACATTCAAGGTTAAAAACAAGCGTGTCAAACACTACTGGGGAGAATCAATTGAGCGATAAAAAGAAAGTGCCACACTTTCAGATCCAGCATAACGTTCGGGTAGTCATGTCTAGCTGACGACGTTAAACTTAGCGCTAGGTGGGAGGCAACACAAGAAATTTGTGTATATATTCAAATTTGGGGTGTTTTATTTTTATGTATTTAATTTTAGAGGTTAATTCATTTCAGGATGGAAGAAGTTCTCGCAAATCTTCACAAGCAATTTTCTTCTCTCCCTCAAAATTCTCTGATGAAAGTCTACAGAGCTCGCATGGAACGAATGAGGTTACTGATGATGAAAGGTATTCCTACTGACATTCGTTGGATTATTGAAGCACTGGTCCGATCTGCAGGTGAGTCTTCTGACTCTTTTATTTCACATTTGCCTTGTTTAGGAAGAAGCACATATGCTAAAAAGAGAAGAGCTAAAAGAATGGGTGTTTGTTATAAATGTGCTCATATGTTTTGTGATACTAGTTGTCGTTCTTTAGGAATGGTGTCTGATAATCGTGAAGATAAGATTAATTTCATTAGGGATGGCTTGAGTAAGGAGTCTTTGGATGACATATCTATGACTCTTGAGACTCATCCCAATAGATATGTGTATCACGAAATTCGCGTGTATATACACAATTCCAAAAAGAAAAACAACAGTTAAGTCTCGGGAATCTGACTCAAAAAGACCTTGTTTGCCAATTTATAAGAAAATTGGATGGGAAGCTTGTCCCTGACGCATAGACGTCAATCAAGGTGTAAATTATTGTAAATATTATATCTCTTTGTCTTTTCCTAATAATTGTTATTTGCTTTGTTATTTTCTTTTATTTTCTCCGACAGGATCCAGACCTTTTTGACTATCAGATTTATTTTACTGTTTAACTAATAATTATCATTTGGCAGATACTAGTGCTATTATTTTTCTTCACTCTTTTCAGGTGTTATAAATTCAACTCATCATTGCACCTTTGAAGGCATCCAGATGAAAATAGAAGCCACTTCAAGAAGACGGGTTGAAAATATCTGTGTTTTGCGGTACCAGTGTTGGTGTTAAACCAAAATACGTAGCAACAATATAAGAATTGGGTCGAGTCTTAGTTGTAAGGAATATGCACTTAATATATGACGTTGGCAATCTTGGACTTATGGGGATCATTTCAAAGGCTGTACAGAAGGAGGCAGTCAGTCTTGGGAATCATCCAAAACCCTTGGCGGAGGCGAATCTTATTGGACCATCAAACGGAGAGGAACTAATCGTGCCAGGTATGTCTGAACGACTGGTAGAAATGATTAACCGTGCTGATGCTTTTATTGCTTTGCCAGGTGGCTTGGGTACGTTGGAGGAAATTTTTACAGTATTATCTTCGGCGAACCTGAACATACACCAGAAATCGATTGGACTATTCAATACTGATGGATTTTATGATTTTCTTTGTGTGTTTCTTGATGATGCCCGGAGAAATGGGTTCGTGTCAAAGCCTGTAAAAAAACTCCTATTTGCTGCCAGAACTGCCCCAGATTTAATTGACCAAATCTTAGCTTTTGAACCTCAAATTAACCCCATTCTTTCTAAAATAAAATGGTCTGAGGATGATCGTGGTAAGAAGCGTCGGATAAATCTGGATCTTAACCTGTAATTTCCTTTATAGATGTAGAATATCAGCTAACCAGGTACTATCTTCTACACTCTTCTTCGACTTTTTAAGACATTGGGGACAATGTCTCATTTAGGTTTGGGGGAGGGGAATAGTTGATTAGAATCTTGTTTTTATTGTTTTATTTTTAGTAATTGAGTTACATGATCCCAACTCCAACAAAACATTCAAGGTTAAAAACAAACGTGTCAAACACTACTGGGGAGAATCAATTGAGCGATAAAAAGAAAGTGCCACACTTTCAGATCCAGCCTAACGTTCAGGTAGTCATGTCTAGCTGACGACGTTAAACTTAGCGCTAGGTGGGAGGCAACACAAGAAATTTGTGTATATATTCAAATTTGGGGTGTTTTATTTTTGTGTATTTAATTTTAGAGGTTAATTCATTTCAGGATGGAAGAAGTTCTCGCAAATCTTCACAAGCAATTTTCTTCTCTCCCTCAAAATTCTCTGATGAAAGTCTACAGAGCTCGCATGGAACGAATGAGGTTACTGATGATCAAAGGTATTCCTACTGACATTCGTTGGATTATTGAAGCACTGGTCCGATCTACAGGTGAGTCTTCTGACTCTTTTATTTCACATCTACCTGGTTTAGGAAGAAGCACATATGCTAAAAAGAGAAGAGCTAAAAGAATGGGTGTTTGTTATAAATGTGCTCATATGGTTTGTGATACTAGTTGTCGTTCTTTAGGAATGGTGTCTGATAATCGTGAAGATAAGATTAATTTCATTAGGGATGGCTTGAGTAAGGAGTCTTTGGATGACATATCTAAGACTCTTGAGACTCATCCCAATAGATATGTGTATCACGAAATTCGCGTGTTATATACACAATTCCAAAAAGAAAAACAACAGTTAAGTCTCGGGAATCTGACTCAAAAAGACCTTGTTTGCCAATTTATAAGAAAATTGGATGGGAAGCTTGTCCCTGACGCATAGACGTCAATCAAGGTGTAAATTATTGTAAATATTATATCTCTTTGTCTTTTCCTAATAATTGTTATTTGCTTTGTTATTTTCTTTTATTTTCTCCGACAGGATCCAGACCTTTTTTACTATCAGATTTATTTTACTGTTTAACTAATAATTATCATTTGGCAGATACTAGTGCTATTATTTTTCTTCACTCTTTTCAGGTGTTATAAATTCAACTCATCATTGCACCTTTGAAGGCATCCAGATGAAAATAGAAGCCACTTCAAGAAGACGGTTGAAAATATCTGTGTTTTGCGGTACCAGTGTTGGTGTTAAACCAAAATACGTAGCAACAACATAGAATTGGGTTGGGTCGAGTCTTAGTTGTAAGGAATATGCACTTAATATATGACGTTGGCAATCTTGGACTTATGGGGATCATTTCAAAGGCTGTACAGAAAGGAGGCAGTCAAGTCTTGGGAATCATCCCAAAACCCTTGGCGGAGGCGAATCTTATTGGACCATCAAACGGAGAGGAACTAATCGTGCCAGGTATGTCTGAACGACTGGTAGAAATGATTAACCGTGCTGATGCTTTTATTGCTTTGCCAGGTGGCTTGGGTACGTTGGAGGAAATTTTTACAGTATTATCTTCGGCGAACCTGAACATACACCAGAAATCGATTGGACTATTCAATACTGATGGATTTTATGATTTTCTTTGTTTGTTTCTTGATGATGCCCGGAGAAATGGGTTCGTGTCAAAGCCTGTAAAAGAACTCCTCTTTGCTGCCAGAACTGCCCCAGATTTAATTGACCAAATCTTAGCTTTTGAACCTCAAATTAACCTCATTCTTTCTAAAATAAAATGGTCTGAGGATGATCGTGGTAAGAAGCGTCAGATAAATCTGGATCTTAACCTGTAATTTCCTTTATAGATGTAGAATATCAGCTAACCAGGTACTATCTTCTACACTCTTCTTCTACTTTTTAAGACATTGGGGACAATGTCTCATTTAGGTTTGGGGGATGGAATAGTTGATTAGAATCTTGTTTTTATTGTTTTATTTTTAGTCATTGAGTTACATGATCCCAACTCCAACAAAACATTCAAGGTTAAAAACAAGCGTGTCAAACACTACTGGGGAGAATCAATTGAGCGATAAAAAGAAAGTGCCACACTTTCAGATCCAGCCTAACGTTCGGGTAGTCATGTCTAGCTGACGACGTTAAACTTAGCGCTAGCTGGGAGGCAACACAAGAAATTTGTGTATATATTCAAATTTGGGGTGTTTTATTTTTGTGTATTTAATTTTAGAGGTTAATTCATTTCATGATGGAAGAAGTTCTCGCAAGTCTTCACAAGCAATTTTCTTCTCTCCCTCAAAATTCTCTGATGAAAGTCTACAGAGCTCGCATGGAACGAATGAGGTTACTGATGATCAAAGGTATTCCTACTGACATTCGTTGGATTATTGAAGTACTGGTCCGATTGGCAGGTGAGTCTTCTGACTCTTTTATTTCACATCTGCCTGGTTTAGGAAGAAGCACATATGCTAAAAAGAGAAGAGCTAAAAGAATGGGTGTTTGTTATAAATGTGCTCATATGTTTTGTGATACTAGTTGTCGTTCTTTAGGAATGGTGTCTGATAATCGTGAAGATAAGATTAATTTCATTAGGGATGACATATCTAAGACTCTTGAGACTCATCCCAATAGATATGTGTATCACGAAATTCGCGTGTTATATACACAATTCCAAAAAGAAAAACAACAGTTAAGTCTCGGGAATCTGACTCAAAAAGACCTTGTTTGCCAATTTATAAGAAAATTGGATGGGAAGCTGTCCCTGACGCATAGACGTCAATCAAGGTGTAAATTATTGTAAATATTATATCTCTTGTGTCTTTTCCTAATAATTGTTATTTGCTTTGTTATTTTCTTTTATTTTCTCCGACAGGATCCAGACCTTTTTGACTATCAGATTTATTTTACTGTTTAACTAATAATTATCATTTGGCAGATACTAGTGCTATTATTTTTCTTCACTCTTTTCAGGTGTTATAAATTCAACTCATCATTGCACCTTTGAAGGCATCCAGATGAAAATAGAAGCCACTTCAAGAAGACGGGTTGAAAATATCTGTGTTTTGCGGTACCAGTGTTGGTGTTAACCAAAATACGTAGCAACAACATAAGAATTGGGTCGAGTCTTAGTTGTAAGGAATATGCACTAATATGTGACGTTGGCAATCTTGGACTTATGGGGATCATTTCAAAGGCTGTACAGAAAGGAGGCAGTCAAGTCTTGGGAATCATCCCAAAACCCTTGGCGGAGGCGAATCTTATTGGACCATCAAACGGAGAGGAACTAATCGTGCCAGGTATGTCTGAACGACTGGTAGAAATGATTAACCGTGCTGATGCTTTTATTGCTTTGCCAGGTGGCTTAGGTACGTTGGAGGAAATTTTTACAGTATTATCTTCGGCGAACCTGAACATACACCAGAAATCGATTGGACTATTCAATACTGATGGATTTTATGATTTTCTTTGTGTGTTTCTTGATGATGCCCGGAGAAATGGGTTCGTGTCAAAGCCTGTAAAAGAACTCCTATTTGCTGCCAGAACTGCCCCAGATTTAATTGACCAAATCTTAGCTTTTGAACCTCAAATTAACCCCATTCTTTCTAAAATAAAATGGTCTGAGGATGATCGTGGTAAGAAGCGTCGGATAAATCTGGATCTTAACCTGTAATTTCCTTTATAGATGTAGAATATCAGCTAACCAGGTACTATCTTCTACACTCTTCTTCGACTTTTTAAGACATTGGGGACAATGTCTCATTTAGGTTTGGGGGAGGGGAATAGTTGATTAGAATCTTGTTTTTATTGTTTTATTTTTAGTAATTGAGTTACATGATCCCAACTCCAACAAAACATTCAAGGTTAAAAACAAGCCTGTCAAACACTATTGGGGAGAATCAATTGAGCGATAAAAAGAAAGTGCCACACTTTCAGATCCAGCCTAACGTTCGGGTAGTCATGTCTAGCTGATGACGTTAAACTTAGCGCTAGCTGGGAGGCAACACAAGAAATTTGTGTATATATTCAAATTTGGGGTGTTTTATTTTTGTGTATTTAATTTTAGAGGTTAATTCATTTCATGATGGAAGAAGTTCTCGCAAATCTTCACAAGCAATTTTCTTCTCTCCCTCAAAATTCTCTGATGAAAGTCTACAGAGCTCGCATGGAACGAATGAGGTTACTGATGATCAAAGGTATTCCTACTGACATTCGTTGGATTATTGAAGCACTGGTCCGATTGGCAGGTGAGTCTTCTGACTCTTTTATTTCACATCTGCCTGGTTTAGGAAGAAGCACATATGCTAAAAAGAGAAGAGCTAAAAGAATGGGTGTTTGTTATAAATGTGCTCATATGTTTTGTGATACTAGTTGTCGTTCTTTAGGAATGGTGTCTGATAATCGTGAAGATAAGATTAATTTCATTTGGGATGGCTTAAATAAGGAGTCTTTGGATGACATATCTAAGACTCTTGAGACGCATCCCAATAGATATGTGTATCACAAAATTCGCGTGTTATATACACAATTCCAAAAAGAAAAACAACAGTTAACTCTTGGGAATCTGACTCAAAAAGACCTTGTTTGCCAATTTATAAGAAAATTGGATGGGAAGCTTGTCCCTGACGACATAGACGTCAATCAAGGTGTAAATTATTGTAAATATTATATCTCTTTGTCTTTTCCTAATAATTGTTATTTGCTTTGTTATTTTCTTTTATTTTCTCCGACAGGATCCAGACCTTTTTGACTATCAGATTTATTTTACTGTTTAACTAATAATTATCATTTGGCAGATACTAGTGCTATTATTTTTCTTCACTCTTTTCAGGTGTTATAAATTCAACTCATCATTGCACCTTTGAAGGCATCCAGATGAAAATAGAAGCCACTTCAAGAAGACGGGTTGAAAATATCTGTGTTTTGCGGTACCAGTGTTGGTGTTAAACCAAAATACGTAGCAACATCATAAGAATTGGGTCGAGTCTTAGTTGTAAGGAATATGCACTTGATATATGACGGTGGCAATCTTGGACTTATGGGGATCATTTCAAAGGCTGTACAGAAAGGAGGCAGTCAAGTCTTGGGAATCATCCCAAAACCCTTGGCGGAGGCGAATCTTATTGGACCATCAAACGGAGAGGAACTAATCGTGCCAGGTATGTCTGAACGACTGGTAGAAATGATTAACCGTGCTGATGCTTTTATTGCTTTGCCAGGTGGCTTGGGTACGTTGGAGGAAATTTTTACAGTATTATCTTCGACGAACCTGAACATACACCAGAAATCGATTGGACTATTCAATACTGATGGATTTTATGATTTTCTTTGTGTGTTTCTTGATGATGCCCGGAGAAATGGGTTCCTGTCCTGTCAAAGCCTGTAAAAGAACTCCTCTTTGCTGCCAGAACTGCCCCAGATTTAATTGACCAAATCTTAGCTTTTGAACCTCAAATTAACCCCATTCTTTCTAAAATAAAATGGTCTGAGGATGATCGTGGTAAGAAGCGTCGGATAAATCTGGATCTTAAACTGTAATTTCCTTTATAGATGTAGAATATCAGCTAACCAGGTACTATCTTCTACACTCTTCTTCTACTTTTTAAGACATTGGGGACAATGTCTCATTTAGGTTTGGGGGAGGGGAATAGTTGATTAGAATCTTGTTTTTATTGTTTTATTTTTAGTCAAAAAAAATTTTTTCGAAAAACTCAAAAATTCAAAAAAAAATTGAAAAATTTTAAAAAAATCAAAAAAATATTTTGTTTTGTGTTTTTAATTTGATTAATCAGGTGAAATTGGTGTGAGATAGCCGAGTAAGGAATTTCCACTCCTGAGACGTATCTCAACCTATTTCGAAACAAGTTAATTTTTGTTTACTTCCTTTTGAATTATTTAATTTGTGAATTCTCCATAAAACTAACTAAAATGGATCTTCATATGCTCAGTTGACAGGTATTATCAACTTGCATGGTAACATATGCCTCCATCAAATCATCCACAAAATCAATTATTAATTGCTCCACTAATTGCTCCACCAAATCCATTATTAATTGCTCCACTAATCTCTTATCATGTTTGGTGATGATTTGATTATATTTTTATTTATTATTATTAATTTATTTTTTTACTTTGAAAATGATTGAAAGTGACTTTAATGATTATACACAACACACTTCTGGATGGTTCATCAATTTCGGGCATGCAATCTTCAGAATTCAAAATTATTTTGTCTTTCAAAGTTGTAGATCTTTGAGTCTTCTTTAATCTAGCACTTGCATCAGCTCAATCCGATATTGGAGTAAAAAGTTATGCCCAAAATATGACAGATGCACAAAACTGGAATTTCCAAAACTGCACTTCGTCAAAAACGCCCTTTCAAGTTTCCAATCTCCAAAATTAAAATATCAAGTCCAATAATTGCCCTTTTTGACCCATATTTCATCCTAAATGATTTAATTGAGACCCGATATTATTTTATCTGCAAAAATAAAATAAAACACATCAAAACGTTCATCAAACCCGAGAAACTAAACAAAATATTAAGTTAAAAGGGCGGTAAATATTGATATATTTTCCGCTTATCACACCCTAAACCTAACATTTTGCTAGTCCTCGAGCAAAAAAAATAAAATAAAATACAAGAAGAAACAATTAAAATTAAACTAAGCCACTTTCGTAGGGATCGGTTGCATTTAGCATATGCAACAAGCCTTTAAACCCCTAGGGTCCCTAGTGGACGAGTTATCTAGTCTCGTGAGGGCTTACAGCAACGATACCCACAAACGTTTTAAAAAAGTAAAAAGGTAGTGAAACTAATGCACACAAAATCAAAAAGACAAGAGAAAAAAGAGAATAAAGAAGTTAGTGACTAATCAGGTGAACCTCTACTCCAAATCAATAGTTGTTTTGTTTCATTCTAAATTACCGAATAAATAAATTCTCCGATTATTTTTACCATTCTCCATATACAAGTCGATAAAATATAATCAACTCATTTTTGCCCACAACAGTCATAAGTGCAGTTGATAAGAGAGTAATATTTTTGTCCTAAAGTTCTATCAGATTTCACACCTTTTTGTAGCAATGGAATAATTTTTCTGATTTTTCAGATTTTTTCTTTGATTTTTCTCTATTTTTTTATTTATATACAATATCTTCCGTCTATGTAGCGAGTTTGGGTCGGTGACTCCCAAACCAGTTGGCTTTAGGGCACCAGGTGTTAAGACACCCCTACGGACTTAATTACTCAAACTTCAGATATATATATTTTTGCAGCATCTTTGATCCATGTAACGAGCTTTGGGCCAGTGACTCCCAAACCAGTTGGTTTTAGGGCACTAGGTGTTAAAACACCCTTACAGACTTAATAACTCGGATCTCAGATGTTTTTTTTTTACTCCATTGCTTTTTGAGATGCTTCCTCCAATTAAACTAGAGCACTGAATATTACAAACTTTTCAATTTTAGTTCATGTCCGTAAGTTTCTATGTATGTTGATAATATCTGCTAACTGAACATATGAAGATCCATTTTAGTCAATTTTATGGAGAATTTACAAATTAAATAATTCAAAAGGAAATAAACAAAAATTAACTTGTTCCGATATAGGTTTGAGATACGTATCAGGAGTGGAAACTTCTTACTCAGCTATCTCTCACCAATTTCACTCTTTTTAGTCAAAATAAAAACACAAAAACACAAAAAAAATTTGTAATTTTTGAAAAATTTTCAATTTTTTTTGTATTTTTCAAAAAAATTTGGACTAAAAATAAAAGGAACACACAAACTAAAAACAAGGTACTGATCAACTAATTACCTCCCCCAAACCTAAATGAGACATTGTCCCCAATGTCTTAAACAGTAAAAGGAGAGTTAAGAAGGTCGTACCTGGTTAGCTGAAAATCTACAGGAAATTAAGGGTTAAGATCCAGATTAACACGACGCCTCTTACCACGATCGTCCTCGGACCAATTTATCTTTGAAAGGATATGGTCAACTCGTGGTTCATAGGCAAAGAGTTGGTCAATTAGATCCGGAGCAGTTCTGGTAGTAAAGAGGAGTTCTTTCAAAGGTTTTGACACGAACCCATTTCTCCGGGCATCATCAAGAAATACACAAAGAAAATCATAAAATCCATCAACATTGTACAGCCCAATTGGTTTCTGGTGTATGTTCAGATTCGCCCAAGATAGCACAATAAAAATTTCCTCCAATGTACCCAAGCCACCTGGCAAAGCAATAAAAGCATCAGCACGGTTAATCATTTCTACCAGTCGTTCAGACATACCTGGCACAATCAGTTCCTCTCCGTTTGATGGTTCAATAAGATTTGCCTCTGCCAAGGGTTTTGGAATGATTCCCAAAACGTGACTGCCTCCTTCTTGTACGGCCTTTGAAACGATCCCAATAAGTCCAAGATTGCCTCCTCCATATATTAAGTGCATATTTTTTGCAGCTAAGACTCGACCCAATTCTTGTGCTGCTTCTACGTATTGTGGCTTAACACCAACACTACTACCACAAAACACACAGATATTTTCAACTCGTCTTCTTGAAGTGGCTTCCATTTTTTTTATGTATTTCTTTCTCAACTCTGAATGCCTTCAAAAGTTCAATGACGGGCTGAATTTATAGTACCTGAAAAGGGTGAGTAAAAATAGCACAAGTATCTTGCAGAGGACGATTAGTAGCGAAATAATATCGTGATAGTCAAAAAGGTCTGGATCCTGTCGGAGAAAACAAAAGAAAAACAACAAAACAAATCACAATTATTAAGAAAAGACAAAGAGATATAATATTTACAAGAAAAGTAACGGCTTGATTGACGTCTATGCGTCAGGGACAAGCTTCCCATCCAATTTTCTTATAAACTGGCAAACAGGTCTTTTTGAGTCAGATTCCCAAGACTTAATTGTTGTCTTTATTTTTGGAATTGTGTATGTAATTTGCGAATGGCTATGTGAACATATCCACTGGGATGCGTCTCAAGAGTTAAAGATATATCATCTAAAGACTCCTTACTCAAGCCATCCCTAATGAATTTAATTTTGTCTTCGCGATTATCAGACACCATTCCTAAAGAACGACAACGAGTATTGCAATTCCAGCGTGCACATTTGTAACAAACACCCATTTGTTTAGCTCTACGTTTCTTTGCATAGGTGCTTCTTCCAAAACCAGGCAGATGTGAAATAAAAGAGTCAGAAGACTCACCTGCCAATCAGACTCGTGCTTCAATTACCCAACGAATGTCATTAGGAATACCTTTGATCATCAGTAGTCTCATCCGTTCCAAGCGAGCTTTGTAGACTTTCATCAGAGATTTTTGAGGGAGAGAAGGAAATTGCTTGTGAAGATTTGCGAGAGCTTCTTCCATCGTGAAATGACTAAACCTGCAAAAATTAAAAACACAAAAATAAAACACACCAGATCACAATATATACAAAAATTGCATGGGTTGCCTCTCTGCGAGCGCTAAGTTTAAAGTCGTCAGCTAGACGTGACTTCTCGAACGTTAGGCTAGATCTGAAAGTGTGACACTTTCTTTTTGTCGCTCAAATGATTCTCCCCAGTAGTGCTTAACACGCTTGTTTTTAACCTTGAAAGTTTTGTTGGAGTCAGGATCATGTATCTCAACGGCTCTGTCTGGTAAAACCTTGGTGATCACAAATGGACCTGACCACCGTGATTTTGGCTTCCATGGGAAGAATTTCCCCATTGATTTGTTTAACATTACCTTCTGCCCTGGTTCCAGTTGTATGCGCATTATCTTCTCATCATGTCTTTTCCTTGCCTTTTCCTTGTATAATTTGGCATCCTCAAAAGGTTGTATGTGAAATTCCTCCAATTCGTTGAGCTGGTGGAACTTTTTCTCTTCTGTTGCTTGTAGTGCAAGAATAGGCTTCTTCAGTACGCAATGCACTTTATCTTCAGGCTCCACAGGTAATTGACATGCTTTAAGTTTGTCAGTAGAACTTTGTCTTTCATCAGAGTTCTGAACGGTACTATGTATCACATCAAGTCTGAAACATTCCTCCTTCTTTTCATCATCTGGGAAATTCATGGCTTTGAAAACATTGAATGTTACTTCTTGGTCTTGTACCCTCATGGTAAGTTCTCCTTTTTGTACATCAATAATGGTTCGACCTGTAGCCAAGAATGGTCTCCCGAGGATGATTGGCACGTCTGCGTCTTCCTCCATATCAAGGACAATAAAATATGCTGGGAAAATGAATTTGTCAACCTTGACCAGCACATCCTCAACTACGCCTCTTGGAAAAACGAGCGTTCTATCATCAGCAAGTTGTAGTGAGACTGAAGTGGGCATTGTTTCTCCAATCTGCAGTTTCCTGAAAATAGAAAATGCATCAAGTTAACACTAGCACCTAAATCACACAGAGCCTTACCGAAGTCATGTTCTCCTATGGTGCAAGGAACAGTGAAAACTGCCAGGATCTTTCAACTTTGGAGGAAGTTTTCTCTGAATGATGGCGCTGCATTCTTCTGATAATGCTACTGTCTCATAATCTCTCAATCTCCGCTTTCGTGAAAGAATGTCTTTCATGAATTTGTATAGCTGGGCATTTGTTCCAACGCTCTCTGCAAATGGAATGTTGATATGCAGCTTTTTGAACACCTCCAAGAATCGAGCAAACTTCTTGTCCAGTTTATTCTTCTGAAGACGCTGAGGAAAAGGTGGAGGTGGAGTGATCTATTCTTTTTCCTTTCCTTTGCTTCTTTTTCCTCCATCTGTTGCTTTGTTTCTTTTGGAAAATCTTCAATTGTTGTTGCCTTGATTCCAACATCTTTGTTGATTTCAGTACCGCTTTTTAACATGATGGCATGACATTGCTCCTTCCCATGTTCATTGGATTTGGCTCTGTGTTGCTAGGAAGGGTACATGGCGGTCTGTAACTCTGTGCATTGGCCAGTTGTCCAATTTGATTCTCCAGTGCTTTATAGAAGCTGATTGACTTTGAATTAATGCTGCTTGGGATTGAAACATAGCATCATATCTTGCTGCTTGAGATTAAAACATAGCATCATATCTTGCTGCTTGAGAGTCGTGTTTTGCTTCTATCTTTTTCAAGTGGGTCAACACTTCTGTTATTCCTGGTTCATTTGCCTGTGCCTAGTTTTTGTTCTGTTGTTGGAATCCAGGTGGTGGATTGTTCATTTTCACTGAATTGTTGCTCCATGCGAAATTGGGAAGATTCCTCCACCCTGGGTTGTAGGTGTTGGAATATGGAATGTTCCCCTGTCTGTTGAAATTATTGACATAATTCACCGTTTCTTTATGTTGGTTGAAAGATTCTGACTCAGGTGCTCCTCCAAATGGTGAACTTGTGGATCCACCATTAACTTTTATGTTAAGAGTTTCCAGATTTTTGCAAATCACATCTAGCTTGGAATTCAGTGTTGTGTTTGCCCCAACTTCATAAATTCCTGCAATTCTTTGGATCATGCTCTTTTCTGTTGGCCATAAAGAATTATTGTTGGCCATTTCTTCGATTAGGTCTCAGTCTTCATCTTCTCCTTTTTCCATTAAAACTCCTCCAGCAGCAGCATCGATTGTGGTTCTTATTATTCCAAAAAGTCCATTATAGAATGTTTGGACTTGAAGCCATTTTGGAATCTCATGGTGAGGACATTTCCGGAGCAAATCTTTGTACCTTTCCCAAGATTCGCAGAGGGATTCTGAATCTTTTTGTACAAAGGATGTGATGTCATTCCTCAGCTTTCCGGTTCTGGCTGGTGGAAAGAACTTTGCAAGAAATTTGGTGGCTAAAGTGTTCCAAGTTGTGATAGAACCTGCTGGTAGTGAACGTAGCCAAGCTTTAGCTCTGTCCTTCAAGGAGTATGGGAAAACACGCAGTCTCATTGCTTCTTCTGATGCTCTGTTGTAGTTGAAAGTACCGTAAACTTCCAGGAAGTTACTGATGTGGGCATTAGGATCTTCAGTTGCATTCCCCCCGAACTGAACTGACTGCTGAATCATCTGAATGCATGTTTTGATGTCACACGCATTTGCTGGTAAGGGAGGAAGTACAATACAGGAAATGAGTCTGTCAACCACCGGAATGGTTCTGTCTCGAATGGGAATTGGTGATGCAACCTCCAACGGTTCAGGTTCCATGTTAATGATTGCTTCTTGGCCTTCTCACATTTCCCTTCTCAACTGTCTGATGGTTCTTTCAATTTCCGGGTCAAGCGGTCGGAGTTCAAAGCTTCTGGTTCGTCTCATGAAGTTTCTGAGAACCTGAAACACAAGAAAACAAAAACAATAAGTAAAAAGAAATTAGATACAAGTAAAGGTATCTAACCCCTGAACTAATAGTAAAAGATAAATAAGTCCCCGACAACGGCGCCAAAAACTTGACCCGGCGTAAACACACACGTAAACGCAAGCGCATGTATCGTTCAAGTAGTATAAAAATATCGATCCCAGGAGGACTTAATATCTAATCTATTAATTTTATGAGGTCAAATGATTACTAGTATCTAACAGTTGTTGATTGATTGGGAAATGGTGACGATTCTAAATTTAAACAAGTAAATAAAATTGTTCGAATTAGGTTTTAAGAAAATTCAATATTTAAAAACTATCTAGGGTTGTGATTTCTTTCCAATATCATTTTAAAGATGAAGTGGTTATCT
The DNA here is from genome assembly GCA_019454045.1 of Zanthoxylum bungeanum. Taxonomy (NCBI): domain Eukaryota; kingdom Viridiplantae; phylum Streptophyta; class Magnoliopsida; order Sapindales; family Rutaceae; genus Zanthoxylum; species Zanthoxylum bungeanum. The sequence goes on along the minus strand of SKCR01027546.1, from coordinate 410,195 downwards.
TAAAGTTGGGTAATATATTGATTTATTAACCTGGAACACTAAATTATGTGTAAGCCTAATGTCGATGGTCAGACATAAATACCCAGTTTAACCCAATTGAACCATATGTCTATGTCAACCAAATTATCTGGATTCATTAAGTTTAAGTTCCAATTATGGCTACCCCCGCCCGATAGGTATATGTCTATCCTATAAGGAAATCTATTAAAGGGTTCTATCCTCAAGGAAGATCGTGGACTATTGAGTCTAAGGTCTTAAACTTAAAATCCCTATGTCTAGTTCATTTTAAGTTTCCCAGTTCAATTTTATTAATGGCCAGTTAATGAAAAAGCATTAATATTAAGACTCAATAAATAAATATTTATATTACCCAAGCTATAATCTAACCCCTTATAAACGGTGATATTGGATTTCATCACAACCCCAGATAACTGGCTTAGTTACGACATATATTTACAGGTAGTAAAAAAAACTTAAATAAAATAAAAGACATAAAGTAAAATACTGAAAATTAAATACTGAAAAGTAAATGCTGAAAAGTAAATGCTGGAATTAAATACTGAAAATTAAATGCTGAAATGTAAATGCTGAAAAGTAAATTACTGAAAAGTAAATTGCTGAAAAGTAAATTGCTGAAAAGTAAATTGCTGAAAGTAAATTACTGAAAAGTAAAAACTTAAAATTAAAGAAAGAAAAGTATTGTGCGTAAAAGTAAATTGCGGAAAGTAAAAACTGAAAAGTAAAGAAAAGAAAGTGCGAAAGCGGAAATTAATTACTGAAAGCTGTTAATAAACAAACAAGATACAATTCTCCTCAGTATTCTTAAGGAATTCCTTAGAAGAAATTATGAATTTTACAAATGAAATGGCTTGGTATTTATAGGTAAAATTTTGCCTCAATCAAATCATCCACCAAATCAATTATTAATTGCTCCACTAATGCTCCATTAATTGCTCCACCAAATCCATTATTAATTGCTCCACTAATCTCTTATCATGTTTGGTGATGATTTGATAATTTTTATTATTTATTTATTAATTTATGTTTTGCTTTGAAAATGATTGAAAGTGACTTTAATAATTACACACAACACACTTCTGTATGGTTCATCAATTTCGGGCATGAAATCTTCAGAATTCAAAATTATTTTGTCTTTCAAAGTTGTAGATCTTTGAGTCTTCTTTAATCTAGCACTTGCATCAGCTCAATCCGATATTGGAGTAAACAGTTATGCCCAAAATATGACAGATGCACAAAACTGGAATTTCCAAAACTGCACTTCGTCAAAAACGCCCTTTCAAGTTTCCAATCTCCAAAATTAAAATATCAAGTCCAATAATTGCCCTTATTTGACCCATATTTCATCCTAAATGATTTCATTGAGACCCGATATTATTTTATCTGCAAAATAAAATAAAACACATCAAAACGTTCATCAAACCCGAGAAACTAAACAAAATATTAAGTTAAAAGGGCGGTAAATATTGATATATTTTCCGCTCATCAACATACGGACATGAGAAGTAATTGACCAGTTTGTAATATTCAGTGCTCTAGTTTAATTGGAGAAAGCATCTAAAAAAGCGATGGGATAAAAAAAAGAAAAAAAATGTGTATAAAAAAAACGTCTGAGATCCGAGTTATTAAGTCTGTGAGGGTGTCTTAACACCTAGTGCCCTAAAACCAACTGGTTTGGGAGTCACTGGCCCAAAGCTCGTTACATGGATCGAAGATGTTGACAAATATATATATATATCTGAAGTCTGAGTAATTAAGTCTGTAGGGGTGTCTTAAAAGCTAGTGCCCTAAAGCCAACTGGTTTGGGAGTCACTGACCCAAAGCTCGTTACATAGATAGAAGATATTGTATATAAATAAATCAAAAATCAAAAATCAAGAAAAAAAAAATCAAAAAAATTAGAAAAATTATTCCATTGCTACAAAAAGGTGTGAATTCTGATAAAATTTTAGGACAAAAATATTACTTTCTTCTCAACTGCACTTGTGACTATTGTGGGTAAAATGAGTTGATTAATATTTTATTAGTTGTGTATATGGAGAATGGTAAATATAATCGGAGAATTCACTTATTCAGTAATTTAGAAAGAAATAAAACAACTATTAACTTGGATAAGAAGTTTCACATGTTTAGTCACTAACTTCTTTATTCTCTTTTTTCTTGTCTTTTTTTTTTTTGCTTTTGTGTGCATTAGTTTTACTATCTTTTTACTTTTATCAAACGTTATGGGTATCGTTGCTGTAAGCCATCACGAGACTACAACTCGTCCACTAGGAAAACTAGGGGTAAAGGCTGTTGCATGTAGATCCTGATTTCGGTCGAGGTCCACAATTGAGAATGTGTAGAGGGGGGCACAAGCGAACCTGCAAAATAAGAATAGAGCAAAAGAGATTTACTGCCCACCGGTGTGATGGAAACCGTAGGCTCTCCGACGCTCAAGTTAGCCGAAGAATGAGAGAATGTAGAAAGGGTGGTGTTAGGATACCCAAACCACTGATCGATTGCCGTGAGGGCGGACTATTGGATATTATCTGATGTTAGGAGTTCTTTCTGGATCCTTCTTTATTCTTTGCCTTGCTCTTTTATAGGATTCCTCTTCTGCCCGTTGGAAACCTCCTTCGTCGTCTCATAATTTCAGGTCCTTTAGATCTCATAACCGTTGATTTCATGATGACGGTCATGAATTCGGATCCATTCCTGATCTTAGTAACTGGTGTCCGTTTGTCTGTCTTTAATGAATTTGGGCTCATGAGGCGGCCCATGGATCTTCTTCTGGGCTCCAGGTCTTGCAGCTGGCTTTGGTGGTAAAAGTCGATTTTACCCCTGGCCCAAATTTGGCCCGTACAGTTTGTCCCCTACTCTCTAAGTCTGGATTGTCCCTGACTTTGAGAGTATCATCTGTCGAATGTGTCGCGGTTTGAATGATTACTCCCCTGATTTTGGCGATGGAAGGTTTTCAGATCTACTCATCTTTGTCGTATGTGGTGAGTAAATCACCGATTATGTTTGATTTGAAATGAGATGCAGGGATGTCCATTGGTCGACTTGAACCAGACGATGGCTAAGGACCACACTCGACATGTCGCAAATGTTGAGTGTGTTTACGATTGTTTTTGATTCGACACGAGTCATCAGGGGTCTCTAGGTCGATTTGAGCTAGTTGGCTCACGATCGCATTCGACATGACGTAGGTGTTGAGTATGACTGTATCTGACTCGACAAGAGTCATCAGGGATGTTCCTAGGTCGACTCGAGCCAGTTGGCTCAGGATCGCATTCGACATGTTGAATGTGTCGTACGTATTTCATGATTCTACGACTTGGCATGAATCATGTAGGGGATGTCCCCTGGTCGACTGAAACATATGGTGGTTCAGGAACGACATCACTCGACTTGTCGTCTGAGTCGTGCGTATTTCATGTTTCCCTGATTGCATGAATCATGTGGGGGTGTGTCACCTGGTCGACTGAACCAGATGGTGGTCCAGGGTTAATATTATTCGACACGTCGTATGAGTCGATAATACTCCATGACTTCATGACTGCATGAATCATGTGGGGGATGTCCCCTGGTCGACTGAACCAGATGGTGGTTCAGGGTTAATATTATTCGACACGTCGTATGAGTCGATAATACTCCATGACTCCATGACTGAATGAATCATGTGGGGGATGTCCCCTGGTCGACTGAACCAGATGGTGGTGCAGGGTTAATATTATTCGACACGTCGTATGAGTCGATAATACTCCATGACTCCATGACTGCATGGATCATGTGGGGGATGTCCCCTGGTCGACTGAATCAGATGGTGGTTCAGGGTTAATATTATTCGACACGTCGTATGAGTCGATAATACTCCATGACTCCATGACTGCATGGATCATGTGGGGGATGTCCCCTGGTCGACTGAACCAGACGGTGGTCCAGGATTAATATTATTCGACACGTCGTATGAGTCGATAATATTCCATGACTCCATGAATGCATGGATCATGTGGGGGATGTCCCCTGGTCGACTGAACCAGACGGTGGTTCAGGGTTAATATTATTCGACACGTCGTATGAGTCGATAATACTCCATGACTCCATGACTGCATGGATCATGTGGGGGATGTCCCCTGGTCGACTGAACCAGATGGTGGTTCAGGATTAATATTATTCGACACGTCGTATGAGTCGATAATACTCCATGACTCCATGACTGCATGGATCATGTGGGGGATGTCCCCTGGTCGACTGAACCAGATGGTGGTCCAGGATTAATATTATTCGACACGTCGTATGAGTCGATAATACTCCATGACTCCATGACTGCTTGGATCATGTGGGGGATGTCCCCTGGTCGACTGAACCAGATGGTGGTCCAGGATTAATATTATTCGACACGTCGTATGAGTCGATAATACTCCATGACTCCATGACTGCATGGATCATGTGGGGGATGTCCCCTGGTCGACTGAACCAGATGGTGGTCCAGGATTAATATTATTCGACACGTCGTATGAGTCGATAATACTCCATGACTCCATGACTGCATGGATCATGTGGGGGATGTCCCCTGGTCGACTGAACCAGATGGTGGTTCAGGGTAAATATTTTTCGACATGTCGTACGTGTCGATAATTTTCCATGATTCCATGATTGCATGAATCATGAGGGGGATGTCCCCTGATCGACTGAACCAGGAGGTACATTGTCGAGTTTGTTGTAAATGTTTGACGGCACTGGTATTCCATTCGACGATTCCAGTTTGAAAATGGTTCTGGCTCTGTACACGCGTCATCTGATGCTGCAAAACCTAATGCGAGTTACGAGGCGTCCATTTTGGGCGGGAATCTTTGGCGCCAGATTTTCAGGTAGCTTGTATAAAGGAACCTCGGTTGTTTCATTTCGCCTTATCCGGAAGTCGAGTAAAAGGTGTGCTCTCAAGAGTTCTCGAGGTATTCTTCGAAATCTTCTTCTTGTTCTTCATTCCTTTAAACATTCATATTGAATACTCAAGCTGTTCTTAGAAAAGTTAAGCTGTTTGATCTCCTGGTCTGTGTGATTAGTTTTCAATTTATGTTTGTGGGTTTTGATCTTTAGGAGGTGGGCTACTTATAGGTTTTAGTTGTTTAATGCTTGTCGTCTGGAATATGTCGAGTAGTGAATCCTTAGGCAGCTTAGGTGCCAAGATTGATAAATATGTCGAATTATCAAGTGAGACCGAGGGATCAACAAGTGAAAGTAAGGAGTTAGTAGAGTGTGGAAATAAGTCGTATCAAGATTTTATCGAAAGTGGTGCTGTTACCTTAGCTATGCCTTCTCCACCAGTGATCCCTGCCGAGGCTATTCCTTTGAGGTCTTTGCCCGCAATTGGGGAGTCGAGCGAATTACCTTGTACGAGTGAGCCTACCAACTTATTATCAAAGAATCCTGCAAGTCGAATGACTGGGAAGGTATTGAGAGAACTTAGCTGTATGTATAGGTTCCCTAACACTTTGGAACTCCGGGTGCCTTTGTCGAATGAAAGAATTGATTATCGGGTTCCTGGGTGGATGGGATTCTATGTGCGTCCATTTTTTATAGGTCTGAGGTTTCCCATTCCGAGATTGGTTTGGGAGGTTTTGGATCATTTCCGAGTAGCTCCTTCACAGCTGATGCCGAATGCATGGAGGATCTTATTGTCGATTGAATGTTTAGCCTTTGAACTGGGGGTACTCTTCGAGGTGAAGGACGTTTTAGAGACGTACTATCTGAAGGAACATTTGAAGGAGAAGGGAAGGTATACGTTGATTCTTCGTCAAAGAAAGACGCAACTAGTCACTGGATTACCAACTAATGATAGGGGAAATTGGCAGTCTTATTATTTCTTTGTGAAGGGTGAGGGTATATTTGGATCGGCCGGGGTTGGTCGAATCCCGGAGTTTTGGTGTTTGTCGAGTGAGTAACGAGCTCTCGCTTTTCTTCAATCTTTGAGTCGTTCATTTGTCTTTGAGTAATTATGAACTTATTGTTGCAGGTCCTCTACAGAACAAGTCATTCGTCAAGACTGTACGTGCAACCTCCAACACCAAAGCCATCTTGTCACTGCCGGTCGAAAAAAGGGATTGCAAAACTATTTTAACGGAAAAGAGGTTAAGGTCGACTCCACTGTGGAAAGAAATCTTTCACCGAGAAGGTAAAGTTCTGGCCTTATGTAACGACGTTTTGTCCGTGATAAATAGTAGATGGTCGTGTCAAAAGTTATATGGGGGAAATAGATATCGAGAGCCCTTAAAATCCGAGGAATTTTTATGCGCAGAGGAAATGATGACTGGGCCTTTCACACGTGAGCTTCACTTGATGAGGAGGATGATTCTGATAATCTCAACCTTAAAAGGTTCCTCGGGAGTCGACTGCTATATCCGATCCTTCAAGTATCGATTCGTTCGTAGGGGGACTTCTCCTCGAGGGGGATGAAGTAAGATTGGCACAGATTGGTCCCACGGAGGTCATGAAAAAAGCCATCGCACTGAATTATCAAGTAAGTAGCAACCTCAATTACTAATATATTACTATTATTATTCTTTTTCCTCTTTTTTTTTTTTATAAATATACTCGGCTGTCGTAGGCACTGGAATGCAGTCTATTCATGCGGAAAAATGTGGAATCTAATCAAAGAAGGACAAAGGAGCTGGAGAAGTCGCTGTCGGTGATGAGGAAGGAATCGTCAGAGTTGAAGTCTGGAATCATTGCTTCTCAAAGGAATGAAAGAGCTCTTGAAAAAGAATTGAAGGAAGTTAGGGCTGCTTTGCAATTGGAGAAAGAAACTGCTGAATTGACAATCGACAGCTACAAAGAAGGTTTCGAAAATGTGAAGAAAGAGAAGGAGCTATTGTTAGAGCAAATGGAGGATATCGCCATTGATTCCATGTTGAGAAACAGGTGTGATTTAATGAGGGATTTCTTGGCTGGGAAACATGTCGACTGGAAACCTGAGAAGTGGATTAGAGAGTATGAGAGGCGCGAGGCCGGGCTCTCTTCTTCGACAGATGATGCTTCCGAAGAGAAAGGATTGGAGGTTGAATCAAAGAAGAATGGGGCAGAAATAGACAGACTCGTCGCTGCCGAAACAGAAGAAGTCGGAAGAAATGTGGAGGGGGAAGAAGTCATGGAGGAAGCTACTGAAACCCAAGGCGATGCGCCCGCAAGTCTTCCTGCGCCTACCGATGAAGCACCAGACAATGTCTAGGTTGTTCAGGTCTAAAATTAGCATTAAAATGTCGTCTGAAATTAAGTCGAAGATTTTGTCAGGAAAACTGTGATTTACATTTTGTATGTGTTGTTTATGTCGTATGGGATTAGGAGAACGATATTGTGATGTGTTTGTAAAAGTCGGTTGATTTGTTAATGTGACAAACTTTGCTTTTATTCGAATGACTACTGCTGATTCCTTTATTCAATCTCAACAAAATAACTAACTGAGCATTAATAAAAAAACATAAGGGTTACCGGTTAAATCGCTTGAGATGCATTGCGTTCCAACTATTGCGTACGAGAACCCCTTCTAGATTCTGTAGCTTGTATGCACCTTCCCAACGACTTTCGTGACGAGGTAAGGGCCTTCCCAATTCGGACCCAATTTCCCGTCGCCTACTTCCTTGGTGTTCTGGAACACTCTCCGTAAGACCCAATCTCCAGCCTTGAAATTCCTACTTCTAACGTTTTTGTCGAAGTATCTGGCCATTCTCTGTTGATATGCTGCCAGTCGAATGGAAGCTCGATCTCTTGCTTCTTCAATCGTGTCGAGATTGAAATTCATCAGTCGTTGATTGTTTTCTTCGTTGAGATATTGGTAGCGTGTTGAAGGAATAACTTCTTCAGTAGGTATGACGGCTTCCGTTCCAAATGCTAATGCGAAAGGGGTTTCGCCTGTTGAAGACCTCGTCGTTGTCCTGTATGACCATAATACCCCTGGCAGTTCGTCGGCCCAGGCTCCTTTAGCTTTCTCCAACCTTTTCTTCAGGGTGTTCATGATCGTTTTGTTGGATGATTCGGCTTGTCCGTTCGCCTGTGGAAAGCGAGGGGGGGTGGAGAAGTTCAACTTTATGCCCCAATTCCTGCAGAAGTCTTGAAAGTGGTGGCTAATGAACTGTGCTCCGTTGTCGGTCACGATCTCCTTTGGTATGCCGAATCGGCAGATGATGTTTTTCCACACGAAAGTTTGGGCTTCCTTGTCGCGTATTCTGGCAAATGCTTCTGCTTCTATCCACTTTGAGTAGTAGTCTGTCATGACGAGCATGTACACTCGTTGGCCAGGTGCCGTTGGGAGTTTCCCAACAATGTCCATCCCCCACTTCATAAATGGCCATGGCGACAAGATGGGGTTCAGTTTCTCCGGAGGGAGGTGAGGTATTGGTGCGAATCTCTGGCATTTATCGCACTTCTTTGTGTATTCAGATGAATCGAATCTCATTGAAGGCCAGTAATATCCTGTCGTGTGCGCTCGTTGGGCTAAGCTCCTGCCACCAGAATGATTCCCACATTCCCCTTCATGCAACTCAGACAGAACATGTTGCGCTTCGTTAGGAGTGAGACATTTCAAGTAAGGTCTGTGATCGATCTTTTTAACAGATGTCCGTCGCGAACAACACAAATCTGGCTGACTGTCTCTGAATTTTCTTTGCTTGAATTCTGTCATCTGGAAGTATGCCGTCTTGCAGATACTTTATGATCGGTGTCATCCAACTGTCGACAGTGTCGAGCGCCGTGACAATCGCTTCTTCATTACAAATCGCGGGCCAGTTTAAGTACACGATTGGAATCGTTCGTGACTCGTTCCCCTCCATTGTCGAACCAAGGGTTGCCAATGCGTCAGCCTGGCAGTTTTCGCTTCTTGGGACCTGTATGATGGAAAATTTCTCAAAGCTCGATCGTAGGTCTCTTACCTTTCGTAGATAAGAAGCCATGGCTTGTCCTCTGGCTTGATACGACCCTTCAATCTGGTTCACAATCAACTGGGAATCAGTTTTTACTTCAATATCTCTAGCCCCCAATTCTTTAGCTAGTGACAGCCCAGCTACCAATGCTTCGTATTCCGCCTCGTTATTTGTAACTCGAAATCCGCACTTGATTGCTTGCTGTATTATGTCGCCGGTTGGAGTTATAAGCATGACCCCAAGACCGCACCCCTTTTTATTACTTGCCCCGTCGACCGCTAATTTCCAAGGTATCTTTCGATGGATGCAGTTGATATTGACTTCGGTTGCCGTAAGTAAACTGGGGGTAAAGTCGGCTACAAAGTCAGCCAGCGCCTGAGATTTGATAGCGGTTCTGGGCTGGTAAGTGATGTCGTGCTCTCCAAGTTCGATTGCCCACTTCATCAACCGTCCTGACATTTCCGGTTTATGAAGTATCCTTCTCAAAGGATAGGTCGTGTACACCGTGATCGGGTGCCCCTGGAAGTAGGGTCTGAGTTTTCTTGCTGCTGGGTAATGAGGGCGAAGGCTAATTTCTCCATCAAAGGGTAACGCGACTCTGCACCCAACAGCGCTTTGCTCACGTAGTAGACTGGTTGTTGGTCTCCTGCCTCTTCTCTTACTAAGACTCCACTGACCGCCTGCTCCGAAACACCCAAATATAGGAAAAGTCTCTCAAGTCGTGTGGTTTGGACAGCAAAGGTGTGTGTGGTGAGGTACAATTTGAGCTTTGTCAGTGCTTCCTCACAGGCGGGTGTCCAGTCAAAGCTGTTTCCTTTCTTCAAGGCTGAAAAGAACAAAAAGCTCTTATCTGTAGATTTGGAAATAAACCTATTTAGAGCTGCGATTCTCCCAGTTAGTCTCATGACATCTTTTGGGCTGGAAGGAGACGGGATGTCGAGGATCGATCTGATCTGTTCCGGATTCGCTTCGACCCCTCGTCGAGTGACCACGTACCCCAAAAATTTTCCTGAAGCAACACCGAAAGCACATTTAGTTGGATTTAGTTTCATTCCATACCTATCCATGATGTCGAATGCTTCTTTCAGATGATTTAGGTGCTGCTCCGATTTGATCGACTTCACCAGCATATCGTCGATGTACACTTCCATGGTTTTCCCAATTTGGCTGTCGAACATCTTGTTGACGAGTCTTTGATACGTTGCTCCTGCGTTCTTTAGGCCAAAGGGCATAACTTTATAACAAAAAATTCCCTTGTTGGTTACGAAGGCTGGCTTTCTTTCTCGCCCGGGTGCATGAAGATCTGGTTGTAGCCTGAGTATGCATCCATGAAACTTAATAACTCATGTCCCGCCGTCGCGTCGACCATAGAGTCTATGTGTGGAAGTGGAAATGAATCCTTTGGACAGGCCTTATTCAAATCTGTGAAGTCGATGCAAACTCTCCATTTCCCGTTCTTTTTCTTCACCACAACGACATTTGCGAGCCATTCCGGAAATTGGACTTCTTTTATAGCTCCATTCTCTAATAACTTCTGGACTTCTTCGTCGATGATCCGGTTCCGTTCTGGGGCAAATTTTCTTCTTTCTGCCTAACCGGGGCATACTCTGGATCCACATGCAATTCGTGGGTCATGAGCGTTGGGTCGATCCCTGTCATATCTCTGTGGGACCATGCAAAACTGTCGTGTCGGCTCTTCAGAAACTCTATGATGTCGGCTCGGAATTTCGGATCTAGTCCAGCTCCAATTAACGCCTTGTGATCTTCAAACTGTGGATGAATCTGAACCTCGTCGAGCTTCTCTATGTTCGGTAATGTCGGCTCCGAAACTCGAGGTTCGACCTGTAATTGCTATGCTGACTCGTCCTTCGCTTTCAGAGTAGTCTGGTAACAACTCCTGGATGCCAACCTGTCGCCTCTGATTTCTTGTACCCCCCATTTAGTAGGGAATTTCATCACCTGATGGTAGGTTGACGAAACCGCTCTCATATCATGAATCCAGGGCCTCCCCATTATCAGGTTGTATGCGGATGGGCATTCCATGACTAGAAATGTAGTCAGTTTGTTGATTCCAGCAACGTATACCGGAAGTGAAATTTCACCCATCGTGATCTTCTGTTCCCCACTGAACCCGATCAACACTGTCGTCCGCCGATTGATTTTATCCAACTCTGTCCCCATGTCGGCGAGGGCGCTTGCGAAAATTACGTTTGCCGAGGAACCTGTATCGATCAACACCCGTTTGACCAAAAAATTCGCCACCTGCAAAGAAATGACCAGTGCATCATGGTGCGGGTTTAGGGTGTGAGATTTTTCATCGTCTGGGAACTCCAAGGTCAATTCTGTGAAGGCTTTTTCTACAGACGATGTAGTATGAGAAACATTATTGATCAGAGCCCTTGTATGTCGCTTGGCAGCCGAGTAAGTTGTTCCACTAATTCCCGAACCTCCTGAAATAACGTTGACTGTGTTATTTATAGGGGGTGGTAGGACAGGATCTTCTCCCTGGTTGGTTTTCTCCTCCCTTCGTGACATGGTTGCCTTTCCCTTATCTGTTAGCAAGTCCCTGAGGAAGCCTTTGTTTAGTAACTCCAAAACCTCTAATCTCAAGGCTACGCACTCCGCTGTCGTGTGACCGTAGTCTCTGTGGAACTCACACCACTTCCTGGTGTCTTTTTTCGTCGAATTGTCTCTGCTGCGCGGAGGCCACTTTACTTCATTCCCCATCTTCTTAAGCACGGTGACCAGTTCCCCTGGAGAGATCGTAAAGTTGTAGTCCGGTAGCCTGAGTTTGCTTGCTGGTTGCTCGTCCCTGTGTGACCTTTGTCTTTTTTCGACATTTGGGTAGTATGGTCGCCGCTCACCCCTTTGTTGGTTCCTCTTTTCCCTATGAGAATGGACATTGCTATCGTGCGGCCTGGGGGAGCAACAGGCCTTCGGTCAATCCGGGTATTCGCAACATCTGCCCTTCCGTTATTTCTTTTATCTTCTTCCCATCTTATTTCTACCTGGGCCCGTGCCATTACTTGTTCCATGTTGTAGCATCGAAATTTCGTCAACTTCTTGTAGAGTCCGCTGTCATAAAGTAGTCCGTTCCGGAAGGCTTCTACTGCTGTAGGTTGGTGGAGATCTGGAACCGTGATTCTCTCTCGGTTGAATCGAGCAACGTAGCTCCGCAGAGATTCTCCCCTTCCTTGTTGTATAGAATTAAGGTCGTCCGAAGTTTTTTCTATTTTGCATGAACTTGCAAAGTGTTGCACAAACTTGTCAGCTAGCTCTTGGTAGGACTCGATTGACCTGTAGGGAAGGTTGATGAACCAAGTAAGGGCAGGTCCTGCCAGAGTCTCGCCAAAGCATCTGCACATTCCAGCCTCCCACTGACTTGGGGACAGGCCGGTGGACATCATCTTGTATTTGTAGTGTACGACATGGTCGTCTGGATCGGCAGATCCATCATACGGCTTCATCTCCGGAGGGCTGAATTTTCGGGGTAAATCAATAGCAACAATAGACTCCGCAAATGGGGTGTCAGAAATCGCTCCAGCCCTACTTTTCCTAACCGGCAACCTTACCCTGGGGTAGTCTCGACATTATTGCTTCCTTGAATTCGATCATCTCCTTCCTGATTGAAGTGGCAATCTGTTGGGTTGGATCGATGAGAGAGACCGGTTCTTGCAAGATTGGCTGTTGATTGTTGTTTGGACCTTCTGTCATAAGCGGGATTGTTGGGTTGCTCTGGTCGTCTGGATTGCTTGTTTGGCTCAGAGTATTAGTATGCGGAGGATTGGATGACATCAGCTCCATCTTTCTCTGTAGATTGTCATTGGCACTCCGCATCGTTTGATTTTCTTCTTCTAGGGCTTGCAACCGTTCTTGGAGCATGGCAAGCTGTGCCATCATGGGATTTGGGTTTTGCTCATTGCTTGAGGCCATTTGCTGCGTTGCTATGTCTTACTTTTACGAAATTCGCTTGGTAGGCCCCACGGTGGGCGCCAAATTGTAGATCCTGATTTCGGTCGAGGTCCACAATTGAGAATGTGTAGAGGGGGGCACAAGCGAACCTGCAAAATAAGAATAGAGCAAAAGAGATTTACTGCCCACCGGTGTGATGGAAACCGTAGGCTCTCCGACGCTCAAGTTAGCCAAAGAATGAGAGAATTTATGTAGAAAGGGTTCAGGTGTTAGGATACCTAAACCACTGATCGATTGCCGTGAGGGCGGACTATTGGATATTATCTGATGTTAGGAGTTCTGTCTGGATCCTTCTTTTTTCTTTGCCTTGCTCTTTTATAGGATTCCTCTTCTGCCCGTTGGAAACCTCCTTCGTGTCTCATAATTTCAGGTCCTTTAGATCTCATAACCGTTGATTTCATGATGACGGTCATGAATTCGGATCCATTCCCTGATCTTAGTAACTGGTGTCCGTTTGTCTGTCTTTAATGAATTTGGGCTCATGAGGCGGCCCATGGATCTTCTTCTGGGCTCCAGGTCTTGCAGCTGGCTTTGGTGGTAAAAGTCGATTTTACCCCTGGCCCAAATTTGGCCCGTACATTGCATATGCTAAAAAATGCAACTGTGAACCCTACGAAAGTGCTTAGTTTAATTTTAAATTGTTTCTTTGTAATTGTATTTTGTTATTTTGCTCGAGGACTACAATTTTAGGTTTGGGGTGTGATGGCGAAAATATATCACTATTTCTCGCCCCTTTTACTTAATATTTTGTTTAGTTTCTCGGGTTTGATGAATGTTTGTGTGTTTTTAGTTTATTTTGTAGAAAAAAAATAATATCGGGACTCAATGGAATCATTTATGATGAAATATGGGTCAAATAAGGGCAAAAATTGGACTTAACATATTAATTTTGGAGGTTGGAATCTTGAAAGGGCGTTCTAACGAAGTACAGTTTCAGAAATTCCCATTTTACGCAATTGTTGTATGTTGGGTATAACTTCTTACTCCGATATTAGATTGAGCTAATTCAAGTTCCAGATTAAAGCAAACTCAAAGATCTACAACGTTGAAGAACAAAATAATTTCGAATTCTGAATATTTCATGACCAAAATTGATGAAACATGTAGAAGTGTGTTATGTGTAATTATTAAAGTCATTTTCAAAGCAAAATAAATAAATAAATAATAAAAATAGTCAAACTCCCACCAAATATGATAGCAATTAGTGGAGCAATTAGTGGAGCAATTAATAATGGATTTGGTGGAGCAATTAATAATGGATTTGGTGGAGCATTTGGTGGATGATTTGATGGGGGCAAAATTTTGCCTATAAATACCAAGCCATTTCATTTGTAAATTCATACTTTCTTCTTTGAAATTCCTTATGAATAACTAAGAATATTGTATCTTGTTTGTTTATTTACAGCTTTTAGTAATTAATTTCCGCTTTCGCACTTTCTTTTCTTTACTTTTCAATTTTTACTTTCCGCAATTTACTTTTACGCACAGTACTTTCCTTTCTTTACTTTTTCAGTTTTTACTTTTACGCAATGAGGAGGTAACTCTCCCTTGCTGGGGTAAAAGGTCAAGCTTTTATTATTGCTATTTAGATTAATCTCCCTCAATTATAATTTAATAACTATTTAAAACCTGACTTAACGAGGATACCGCCATATTGGTTGGTTGGTAATTAATTAAAATTGGTTTTAACCTGACTAAGCATGGATACCGCCCGGTTGGTCTGTTGGTAATTAATTATTAATTTGACTTAATCAGGATACCGCTGATGAGCGGAAAATATATCAATATTTACCGCCCCCTTTAACTTAATATTTTGTTTAGTTTCTCGGGTTTGATGAACGTTTTGATGTGTTTTAGTTTATTTTGCAGATAAAATAATATCGGATCTCAATGAAATCATTTAGGACGAAATATGGGTCAAATAAGGGCAATTATTGGACTTGATATTTTAATTTTGGAGATTGGAATCTTGAAAGGGCGTTTTTGACAAAGTGCAGTTTTGGAAATTCCAGTTTTGTGCATCTGTCGTATTTTGGGCATAACCGTTTACTCTGATATCGGATTGAGCTGATTCAAGTTCGAGATTAAAGAAGACTCAAAGATCTACAGCTTTGAAAGATAAAATAATTTCGAATTCTGAAGATTTCATGCCTGAAATTGATGAACCATCCAGAAGTGTGTTGTGTGTAATTATTAAAGTCACTTTCAATCATTTTCAAAGCAAAAAATAAATTAATAAATAAATAATAAAAATTATCAAATCATCACCAAACATGATAAGAGATTAGTGGAGCAATTAATAATGGATTTGGTGGAGCAATTAGTGGAGCAATTAATAATTGATTTGGTGGATGATTTGATGGAGGCAAAATTTTGCCTATAAATATCAAGCCATTTCATTTGTAAAATTCATACTTTCTTATAAGGAATTTCTTAAGAATACTAAGAAGATTGTATCTTGTTTGTTTATTTATAGCTTTCAGTAATTAATTTCCGCTTTCGCACTTTCTTTTCTTTATTTTCAGTTTTTACTTTCCGCAATTTACTTTTACGCACAGTACTTTTCTTTCTTTAATTTTCAGTTTTTACTTTTCAGTAATTTACTTTCAGCAATTTACTTTTCAGCAATTTACTTTTCAGCAATTTACTTTCAGCAATTTACTTTCAGTAATTTACTTTCAGATTTTATTGTCCTTGATATGGAGGAAGACGCAGATGTGCCAATCATCCTCGGGAGACCATTCTTGGCTACAGGTCGAACCATTATTGATGTACAAAAAGGAGAACTAACCATGAGGGTACATGACCAAGAAGTAACATTCAATGTTTTCAAAGCCATGAATTTCCCAGATGATGAAAAGAATGAGGAATGTTTCAAACTTGATGTGATACACAGTACCGTTCAGAACTCTGATGAAAGACAAAGTTCTACTGACAAACTTAAAACATGTCAATTTCATGTGGAGCCTAAAGATAAAGCGTCTTTTGTACTGAAGAAGCCAATTCTTGCACTACAAGCAACATAAGAGAAAAAGTTCCACCAGCTCAACGAATTGGAGGAATTTCACAATCAGCCTTTTGAGGATGCCAAATTGTACAAAGAAAAGGGCAAGAAAAGACATGATGAGAAGTTAGTGTGCATACAACTAGAACCAGGGTAGAAGGTACTGTTAAACAAATCAAGGGTGAAATTCTTCCCATGAAAGCCAAAATCACGGTGGTCAGGTCCATTTGTGATCACCAAAGTTTTACCAGATAGAGCCGTTGAGATACATGATCCTGACTCCAACAATACTTTCAAGGTTAAAAACAAGCGTGTCAAGCACTACTGGGGAGAATCATTTGAGCGACAAAAAGAAAGTGTTACACTTTCAGATCCAGCTTAACGTTCGAGAAGTCACGTCTAGCTGACGACTTTAAACTTAGCGCTCGCAGGGAGGCAACCCATACAATTTTTGTATATATTGTGATCTGGTGTGTTTTATTTTTGTGTGTTTAATTTTTGCAGGTTTAGTCATTTCACGATGGAAGAAGCTCTCGCCAATCTTCACAAGCAATTTCCTTCTCTCCCTCAAAAATCTCTGATGAAAGTCTACAAAGCTCGCTTGGAACGGATGAGACTACTGATGATCAAAGGTATTCCTAATGACATTCGTTGGGTAATTGAAGCACCAATCCGATTGGCAGGTGAGTCTTCTGACTCTTTTATTTCACATCTACCTGGTTTTGGAAGAAGCACCTATGCAAAGAAACGTAGAGCTAAACAAATGGGTATTTGTTACAAATGTGCACGCTGGAATTGCAATACTCGTTGTCGTTCTTTAGGAATGGTGTCTGATAATCACGAAGACAAAATTAGATTCATTAGGGATGGCTTGAGTAAGGAGTCTTTAGAAGATATAACTTTAACTCTTGAGACGCATCCCAGTGGATATGTTCACATAGCCATTCGCAAATTACATACACAATTCCAAAAAGAAAGACAACAATTAAGTCTTGGGAATCTAACTCAAAAAGACCATGTTTGCCAGTTTATAAGAAAATTGGATGGGAAGCTTGTCCCTGACGCATAGACGTCAATCAAGCCGTTACTTTTCTTGTAAATATTATATCTCTTTGTCTCTTCTTAATAATTGTGATTTGTTTTGTTGTTTTCTTTTATTTTCTCCGACAGGATCCAGACCTTTTTGACTATCACGATATTATTTCGCTACTAATCGTCCTCTGGAAGATACTTGTGCTATTTTTACACACCTATAAATTCAGCCCGTCATTGCACTTTTGAAGGCATCTAGAGTTGAGAAAGAAATACATATAAAAAATGGAAGCCACTTCAAGAAGACGAGTTGAAAACATCTGTGTGTTTTGCGGTAGTAGTGTTGGTGTTAAGCCAAAATACGTAGAAGCAGCACAAGAATTGGGTCGAGTTTTAGCTGCAAGAAATATGCACTAAATATATGGCAGAGGCAATCTTGGACTTATGGGGATCGTTTCAAAAGCTGTACAGGAAGGAGGCAGTCACGTTTTGGGAATCATCCCAAAACCCTTGGCAGAAGCAAATCTTATTGAACCATCAAACGGAGAGGAACTAATCGTGCCATGTATGTCTGAACGTTTGGTAGAAATGATTAACTGTGCTGATGCTTTTATTGCTTTGCCAGGTGGCTTGGGTACATTGGAGGAAATTTTTATTGTGCTATCTTGGGCGAACCTGAACATACACCAGAAACCAATTGGACTGTACAACGTTGATGGATTTTATGATTTTCTTTGTGTGTTTCTTGATGATGCCCGGAGAAATGGGTTCGTGTCAAAACCTTTGAAAGAACTCCTCTTTACTGCCAGAACTGCTCCGGATCTAATAGTCCAACTCATAGCCTATGAACCACGAGTTGACCCTATCCTTTCAAAGATAAATTGGTCTGAGGACGATCGTGGTAAGAGGCGTAGGATTAATCTGGATCTTAACCTTTAATTTCCTGTAGATTTTAGCTAACCAGGTATTATTTTCTAAACTCTTCTTCTACTTTTTAAGACATTGGGGACAATGTCTCATTTAGGTTTGGGGGAGGGAATTAGTTGATCAGTACCTTGTTTTTAGTTTGTGTGTTGTTTTTATTTTTAGTCCAAAATTTTTCGAAAAATACAAATATTGAAAAATTTTCAAAAATTACAAAAATATTTTGCGTTTTTGTGTTTTTATTTTGACTAAAAGGGTGAAATTGGTAAGAGATAGCTGAGTAAGGAGTTTCCACTCCTGAGACGTATCTCAAGCCTATTTTTGAAATAAGTTAATTTTTGTTTATTTCCTTTTGAATTATTTAATTTGTGAATTCTCCATAAAACAGCTAAAATGGATCTTCATATGCTCAGTTGACAGGTATTATCAATATATATAGTAACATACGGACATGAGCTAAAATTCTGAATCCGAGTTTGTTAAGTCTGAGATCTGAGTTAGTAACATACGGACATGAGCTATTTAATTAGAGGAAGCATCTCAAAAAGCAATGGAGTAAAAAAAAATGTCTGAGATCCGAGTTATTAAGTCTGTAAGGGTGTTTTAACACCTAGTGCCCTAAAACCAACTGGTTTGGGAGTCACTGGCCTAAAGCTCGTTACATGGATCAAAGATGCTGCAATAATATATATATCTGAAGTCTGAGTAATTAAGTTCGTAGGGGTGTCTTAACACCTGGTGCCCTAAAGCCAACTGGTTTGGGAGCCACCGACCCAACACTCGCTACATAGATGGAAGATATTGTATATAAATAAAAATAGAGAAAAATCAAAAAAAAAATCTGAAAAATCAGAAAAATTATTCCATTTCTACAAAAAGTGTGAAATCTGATAGAACTTTAGGACAAAAATATTACTCTCTTATCAACTGCACTTATGACTGTTGTGGGCAAAAATGAGTTGATTAATATTTTTTCGACTGTGTATATGGAGAATGGTAAAAATAATTGGAGAATTTACTTATTCGGTAATTTAGAATGAAACAAAACAGTTATTGATTTGGAGTAGAAGTTTCACCTGATTAGTCACTAACTTCTTTATTCTCTTTTCTCTTGTCTTTTTGCTTTTGTGTGCATTAGTTTCACTACATTTTTACTTTTGTAAAACGTTTGTGGGTATCGTTGCTGTAAGCCCTCACGAGACTATAACTCGTCCACTAGGGACACCTAGGGGTTTAAAGGCTTGTTGCATATGCTAAATGCAACCGTGATCCTTACGAAAGTGGCTTAGTTTAATTTTAATTGTTTCTTGTATTTTATTTTTTTGCTTTGCTCGAGGACTAGCAAAATGTTAGGTTTGGGGGTGTGATGAGCGGAAAATATATCAATATTTACCGCCCCCTTTAACTTAATATTTTGTTTAGTTTCTCGGGTTTGATGAACGTTTTGATGTGTTTTAGTTTATTTTGCAGATAAAATAATATCGGATCTCAATGAAATCATTTAGGATGAAATATGGGTCAAATAAGGGTAATTATTGGACTTAATATTTTAATTTTGGAGATTGGAAACTTGAAAGGGCTTTTTTGACGAAGTGCAGTTTTGGAAATTCCAGTTTTGCGCATCTGTTGTATTTTGGGCATAACCTTTTACTCCGATATCGTATTGAGCTGATTCAAGTTCCAGATTAAATAAGACTCAAAGATCTACAGCTTTGAAAGATAAAATAATTTCGAATTCTGAATATTTCATGCCCGAAATTGATGAACCATCCAGAAGTGTGTTATGTGTAATTATTAAAGTCACTTTCAATCATTTTCAAAGCAAAAAATAAATTAATAAATAAATAATAAAAATTATCAAATCATCACCAAACATGATAAGAGATTAGTGGAGCAATTAATAATGGATTTGGTGGAGCAATTAGTGGAGCAATTAATAATTGATTTGGTGGATGATTTGATGGAGGCAAAATTTTGCCTATAAATATCAAGCCGTTTCATTTGTAAAATTCATACTTTCTTATAAGGAATTCCTTAAGAATACTAAGAAGATCGTATCTTGTTTGTTTATTTATAGCTTTCAGTAATTAATTTCCGCTTTCGCACTTTCTTTTCTTTACTTTTCAGTTTTTACTTTCCGCAATTTACTTTTACGCACAATACTTTTCTTTCTTTAATTTTCAGTTTTTACTTTTCAGTAATTTACTTTCAGCAATTTACTTTTCAGCAATTTACTTTTCAGCAATTTACTTTCAGCAATTTGCTTTCAGTAATTTACTTTCAGCATTTAATCATTTGACCTCATAAAATTAATAGATTAGATATTAAGTCCTCGTGGGATCGATATTTTTATACTACTTGAACGATACGTGCGCTTGCGTTATACGCGTGTGTAAGCACCGGTCAACCGCCTATATGGCTGGTTGGTAATTATCACGCAAAGTTAATATATTATATTAAGGGGAGATACCTAAAATAGTAGTAATAAAAGTGGATCCTCTAACCCCATCATTTTCTTTTATTGTACTTTTACTTTGTTTAATTTCAGCAATTTACTTTTCAGCAATTTACTTTTCAGTATTTAATTTCCAGCAATTTACTTTATGTCTTTTATTTTATTTAATAATTTACCAGCCCTAGTTATGTGTCGTAACTAAGTTAGTTATATGGGGTTTTGATGAAGTCCAATATCACCGGTTTATTGACCGGTGCGAAATCACACGCGTATAACACAAGCGCACGTATCGTTCAAGTAGTATAAAAAGTATCGATCCCACGAGGACTTAAAACCTAAGCTATTAATTTTTATGAGGCTAAATGATTACTAGTATCTAACAGATTGATTGGGTGATGACTTTAAATTTAAAAATAAGTTAATAAAATTGCGCAAAAGTAGGTTGAGGAAAATTCAAATTTATAAAACTATCCAGGGTTGTGATTTCTTCCAATATCATTTTAAAGATGAAGTGGTTATTTCATGTTTGTGTAATATATCGGTTTACTAACCTGGAACACGAAATTATGCAAAAACAGTCGATGGTCAGATGCAAATACCCAGTTTAACCCAATTCAACCATATGTCTATGTCAACCAAATTACCTGGATTCATTAAGTTTAAGTTCCAATTATGGCCACCCCCGTCCGACAGTATATGTCTATCATGTAAGGAAATCTATTAAAGGGTTATCTATCCTCAAGGAAGATCGTGGGCTATTAAGTCTAAGGCTAAAACCTAAAATTCCTTTGTCAAGTTTATTTTAGATTTACCAGATCAATCTTATTAATGGCCAGTTACCAAGACGCATTAAGCTTAAGACTTAATAAGTAAACCTTTAAATTGCCCAAACTATAAAATAACCTTTTATAAACTGGTGATATTAAAATTCATCACAACCCCAGGTAACTAACTTAGCTACGACACATATCTAAGGCTAGTAAAAACTTAAAAATAAAAGACATAAAGTACAATGCTGAAAAGTAAATGCGGTAAAGTAAATACTGAAAAGTAAAATTATAATAAAATAAATTCTAGGGTTAAAGGATCTACTTTTACCACTACTATTTTAGATATCTCTCTTAATATAATATATTAACTTGTGATAACATTACCATCCAGCCATATAGGCGGTAACCTGATTAAGTCAAATTAAGTCCGACCTGCCATAAAGGCGGTATCAATATTTGTACATAAACCAGCCATATACGTGGTAAATTACCAACCGACCAACCAGGCGGTATCCATGCTTAGTTAGATTAAAACCAGTTTATAATTTATTACCAACCGACCAATATAGCAGTATCCTTGTTAAGTCCAATTTTAAATAGTGAATATATTATAATTAAAGGAGATTAATCTAAATAGCAGTAATAAAAGATTTACCTTTCACCCTAGCAGAGGGAAGTTACCTCCTTATAGATGAATAGTAAAAACTGAAAAAGTAAAGAAAGTAAATTATTATTACAGAGAGTAACTAAAAATTAATTACAAAACTGAAATTTAAGGAAAACTAGATACAAACTCCTTATTTACATCAGAGAATTCAGAGAGGAAGGTACATTTGAAATCAGAAGAGTGAGCTGAATTTATAGGCCTCGGTGGTGGTGACGCGTCGCGACGTGTAGCTCGCGTCGCGACGCGCGTGATTGGCGATGTGGAACGCGGAGAGCTCGACACGTGGCAATGGATAAGGTGATAAGGTGACATGTGGCAGAGGCGGCTGGGAGCTGAATGATTGAGCTTACGTGGCAATGACGTGGCGACATGTGGCGATGGCGATTGTCGGCACCGTAGAATTGTGACACATGGCGCGCTATGATTGGCTGGCGATGACGTTGCAAAATTGACTGGGTCTTCTGCTGACATGGCGATGACGTGGCTGACATGTGGGGTGACACGTGGCGATGGCGATTGTCGGCACCATAGGATGATGACACGTGGCACGGCGTACGTTAGTAGATGGGTTGTGATGTTGACATGTGGCATGGCGCACGTTAGTAAAGTCAAACTTCTCAGATTCTGACACTTGTCCCCGACGCATGTTAGCATGGAGCGGCGCACGTTAGGCATCGCGACGCCAAAGGATTGTGCGTCGCGACGTGCGAAATGATGATTTTACCCTTTTTATCCTTTTTCACTATTTTAGCCCCAAATCACCTCCAGAATGTCCTGAAATTTTATTTATCTACAAAATAACACAAAACACATCAAAATATTCACAAAACTCAAGAATCTATTCAAAATATTAGGTCAAATGAGTGGGAAATAGTGATACATTTACCACACATCACACCCCAAACCTAACATTTTTCTAGTCCTCGAGCAAAACATAAAATCATAAAAATAAAATTAAGCTAAGCCACTTTCGTAGGGATCACGGTTTCATTTAGCGTATGCAACAAGCCTTTAAACCCCTAGGTGTCCCTAGTGAACGAGTTGTAGTCTCGTGAGGGTTTACAACAATGATACCCACAAATATTTTACAAAAGTAAAAAGATAGTAAAACTATTGCACACAAAAGCAAAAAGACAAGAGAAAATAGAATAAAGAAGTTAGTGACTAATCAGGTGAAACTTCTACTCCAAGTCACTAGTTGTTTTCTTTATTTCTAAATTACCGAATAAGTAAATTCTCCGATTATATTTACCATTCTCCATATACACAACCAACAAAATATTAATCAACTCATTTTTGCCCACAACAGTCACAAGTGCAGTTGATAAGAGAGGAATATTTTTGTCCTAAAGTTTTATCAGAATTCACACCTTTTTGCAGCAATGTAATAATTTTTCTGATTTTTTTTCTGATTTTTTTCTTTGATTTTTTATTTTTTTTATTTATATACAATATCTTCCATCTATGTAGCGAGCTTTGGGCCAGTGACTCCCAAACCAGTTGGCTTTAGGGCACCAGGTGTTAAGACACCCCTACAGACTTAATTACTCAGACTTCAGATATATATATTTTTGCAACATCCTTGATCCATGTAGCGAGCTTTGGGCCAGTGACTCCCAAACCCGTTGACTTTAGGGCACTAGGTGTTAAAACACCCTTACAGACTTAATAACTCGGATCTCAGATTTTTTTTTACTCCATCACTTCTCATAGATGCTTCCTTCAATTAAACTAGAGCACTGAATATTACAAACTTTTCAATTATAGCTCATGTCTGTATGTTACCATGCATGTTGATAATACCTGCCAACTGAGCATATGAAAATCCATTTTAGTCAGTATTATGGAGAATTCACAAATTAAATAATTTAAAAGGAAATAACCAAAAATTAACTTGTTCCGCAATAGGTTTGAGATACGTCTCAGGAGTGGAAACTCCTTACAAACCTATCTCTAACCAATTTCACCCGATTAATCAAATTAAAACATAAAAACACAAAATATTTTTTTGATTTTTTTTTGTAAAATTTTTCAATTTTTTGTATTTTTCGAAAAAATTTGGACTAAAAATAAAAACAAAATACAAACAAGATACTAATCAACTATTCCCCACCCCCAAACCTAAATAAGACATTGTCCCCAATGTCTTAAACAGTAGAAGAAGAGTTTAGAAGATAGTACTTGGTTAGCTGAAATTCTACATCTAAATGGGAAATTTAAAGGTTAAGATCCAGATTTATCCGACGCTTCTTACCACGATCATCATCGGACCATTTTATCTTGGAAAGGATATGGTCAATTTGTGGTTCATAGGCTAAGATTTGGTCAATTAAATCCTGGGCAGTTCTGGCGGTGAAGAGGAGTTCTTTTAAAGGTTTTGACAAGAACCCATTTCTCCGAGCATCATCAAGAAATACACAAAGAAAATCATAAAATCCTTCTGCGTTGAACAATCTAATTGGTTTCTGATATATGTTCAAGTTCGCCCAAGATAGCACTGTAAAAATCTTCTCCAACGTACCCAAACCACCTGGCAAAGCAATAAAAGCATCAGCACGGTTAATCATTTCCACCAGTCGTTCAGACATACCTGGCACGATCAGTTCTTCTCCGTTTGATGATCCTATAAGATCTGCCTCTGCCAAGGGTTTTGGGATGATTCCCAGAACTTGACTGCCTCCATTCTGTACGGCCTTTGAAACGATCCTCATTAGTCTAAGATTACCTCCGCCATATACTAGGTGCATATTCTTCTCAGCTATGACTCGTCCCAATTCCTGTGCTGCTGCTACGTATTATGGCTTAGTACCAACACTAGTACCGCAAAACACACAGATGTTTTCAACTCATCTTCTTGAAGTGGCATCCATTTTTATCTGGATGCCTTCAAAAGTGCAATGATGAATTGAATTTATAACACCTGAAAAGGGTGAGTAAAAATAAAAGCACTAGTACATGCCAAATGACAATTATTAGTTAAATAGTAAAATAAATCGTGATAGTCAAAAAGGTCTGGATCCTGTCGGAGAAAATAAAATAACAAATCACAATTATTAAGAAAAGACAAAGAGATATAATATTTACAAGAAAAGAAGCGGCTTGAATGACGTCTATGCGTCAGGGACAAGCTTCCCATCCAATTTTCTTATAAATTGGCAAACATGGTCTTTTTGAGTCAGATTCCCGAGACTTAACTGTTGTCTTTCCTTTTGGAATTGTGTATGTAACACGCGAATTGCGTGACACACATATCCACTGGTATGCGTCTCAAGAGTTTTAGATATGTCATCCAAAGACTCCTTACTCAAGCCATCCCTAATGAAATTAATCTTATCTTCACGGTTATCAGACAGCATTCCTAAAGAACGACAACGAGTATCACTAAACATATGAGCATATTTATAGCATACGCACATTCTTTTAGCTATTCTCTTTTTAACATATGTGCTCTTTCCTAAACCAGGCAGATGTGAAATAAAAGAGTCAGAAGACTCACCTGACAATCGGACCCGTGCTTCAATAATCCAACGAATGTCAGTTGGAATACCTTTGATCATCAGTAGTCTCATCCGTTCCAAGCGAGTTTTGTATACTTTCATCAGATATTTTTGAGGGAGAGAAGGAAATTGCTTGTGAAGATTTGCGAGAACTTCTTCCATTCTGAAATAACTTAACCTGCAAAAACTAAACACACCAAATAAAATCACACCAAATCACAATATATATAAAAATTACATGGGTTGCCTCCCTGCGAGTGCTAAGTTTAACGTTGTCAGCTATACGTGACTTCTCGAACGTTAGGCTCGATCTGAAAGTGTGACACTTTCTTTTTGTCGCTCAAATGATTCTCCCCAGTAGTGCTTGACACGCTGACTGTTAACCTTGAATGTGTTGTTGGTGTTGGGATCCAGTAACTCAACAGCTCCATATGGTAAAACCTGAGTGATCACAAATGGACCTGACCACCTTGATTTCAACTTTCCAGGGAAAAGTTTCAACCTCGAGTTATACAACAACACCTGCTGCCTTGGTTCCAATTGTCTGTGCATTATTTTTCGGTCATGCCATTTCTTGGTCTTTTCTTTGTATAATCTGGCATTCTCATAAGCTTGTAAACGAAACTCCTCCAATTCGTTGAGTTGGTGAAGTCATTTTTCTCCTGCAGCTTGTGGATCAAGATTCAACTTCTTCAGTGCCCAGTATGCCTTGTGTTCAAGCTCAACTGGCAGATGGCATGCTTTCCCAAATACCAATCGATATGGGGACATACCAGTGGGTGTCTTGTAAGCTGTTCGGTAGGCCCATAATGCATCATCCAGTTTTATAGATCAATCCCTCTGTGTTGATCCAACGGTTCTCTCCAAGATTCTTTTGATCTCTCTATTTGAAACTTCAACTTGTCCATTTGACTGTGGATGGTAGGCAGTGGCAACCTTATGAGTAACTTCGTATTTGGATAGGAGTGCATCGAAGTATCTGTTGCAAAAATATGAGCCACCATCACTGATAATTGCCCGAGATGTTTCGAAGCGAGTGAAAATATTCTTTTTAAGGAACTTGATCACCACTTTTGAATCGTTGGATGGCAGTGCAATTACTTCAACCCATTTGGAGACGTAGTCTACAGCAACCAATATGTACAGGTTTCCGAACGATGGCACAAAGGGTACCAAAAAATTAATACCCCACACATCGAATATCTCCACTTCCAGAATATTTTGCAGAGGTCCTTCATTTCTCCTTGAAATATTTCCTGTTCTCTGGCACCTGTCACATTGAAGAGAAAACAAGTAAGCATCTTTAAAAAGAGTGGGCCAGAACAAACCTGATTGTAGGACTTTGGCTGCAGTTTTATTCCCGCTGAAGTGTCCACCATATGGTGATGAATGACAATGTTGAAGAACATTGTTGACCTCTTCATGTGGAACACACCGTCTAAATAATTGATCAGCACATCGTTTGAACAGGTACGGCTCATCCCAAACATAATGCTTGACTTCTTTGAAGAACTTTTTTCGTTGCTGAGTTGTCAATTCCAACGGCCATTTTCCTGACACTATGTAATTGACATAATCAGCATACCAAGGAGCATCATACTATTTCATGGCAAACAACTGTTCATCTGGAAAAGTTTCTTTAATTGTCAGTTCTTTGCTAGCTGTTTCTTCATTCTCGAGCCTCGATAAATGATCTGCCACTTGGTTTTCTATCCCTTTCATGTCTCTGATCTCCACGTCGAATTCTTGCAGAAGAAATATCCAACGGATCAATCTGGGTTTGGCATCTTTCTTCGTGATCAAGTATTTGATTGTTGAATGATCTGTGTAGACCACCACTTTGGGACCCAGCAGATAGGAGCGGAATTTGTCAAAAGCGTACACAACTGCGAGCAACTCCTTTCAGTGGTTGTGTAGTTGAGTTGAGCTTCATTCAAAGTTCTGCTGGAGTAGTAAATGGTGTGGAAAATCTTTGCTTTGCGTTGTCCCAAAACTGCACCTACAGCAGAATCACTAGCGTCACACATTACCTCAAATGGAAGGGTCCAGTCTGGTGCTACAATGATAGGAGCAGAAACCAGCTTTTGTTTTAGGATCTTAAAAGCTTCCTGGCATTCTTTGGTGAAGTTGAAAGGCACATCCTTCTCCAAAAGATTGCATAGAGGTTTAGCAATCTTTGAGAAGTCTTTGATAAATCTCCTGTAAAAACCTGCATGTCCAAGAAAACTCTGAATCCCTTTGACAGATGTTGGTGGAGGTAGTTTTTCAATTTTTTCAATCTTTGCTTTGTCTACCTCGATTCCCTTTTGTGAGATCTGATGTCCCACGACGATGCCTTCATGCACCATAAAGTTGCATTTCTCCCAATTAAGTACCAGGTTTGTATCTTCACACCTTTGTAAAACATGTTCCAGATTTTGCAAGCAATGATCAAATGAGTCTCCAAACACAGAGAAATTATCCATAAAAACCTCCATACTCTGTTCCAGCATATCTGAGAAAATGGCCATCATGCAACGCTGAAATGTGGCAGGGGCATTACATAATCCAAATGGCATCATGCGGAATGCAAAAGTACCATACGGACATGTAAATGTGGTTTTCTCCTGATCTTCTGGGGCAATGGAAATCTGATTGTACCCCGAATATCCATCCAGAAAGCAATAGAACTCATGTCCCGCCAGTCTGTCCAGCATTTGATCAATGAATGGCAGCGGAAAATGGTCTTTCCTTGTTGATTTGTTCAGCTTCTGGTAGTCCATACAAACTCTCCATCCAGTCACAGTTCTTGTTGGAATCAGCTCGTTCTTTTCATTTGTGACTCCAGTTATTCCTCCTTTCTTTGGTACACACTGCATAGGACTCACCCAAGTGCTATCTGAGATGGGGTAAATGATACCAGCATCCAACCATTTGATGATTTCTTTCTTTATGACTTCCTTCATGATTGGATTGAGTCTCCGTTGATGCTCCACTGTGGGTTTATATTCATCGTTCATCAGAATCTTGTGCATGCAAAATGATGGACTAATGCCTCGAATGTCTGCTATAGTCCAGCCAATGGCTCTCTTGTGTTCTCGTAACACTCTCAGTAACTTTTCTTCCTGCTCCAATGTTAGTGAAGAAGAAATAATAACAGGTAATTTAGAAGAGTTTCCAAGATATGCATACCTGAGATGGCTTGGTAGTAACTTCAGCTCCAGCTGTGGTGGTTCTTCAATTGAGGGCTTGATTCGATCTTTCTTTGGAAGTTCCAGACTTTCAACTGGTGGTGTTGCTTTGAAACGAAACAGCTTGTCAAGATAGTTGATACATTCCAGAATTTCAGAATCTAGCTCGTTGTCAGTCATGTTGGTGATGCAAGCTTCAAGTTTGTATGTGGGAGTTATATCAGTATCCTGAACGATACTATCAACAACATCAACTCTGAAACATTCTTCTTCTTTTTCATCGATTGGTAATTTCATGGCTTTGAAAACATTGAAGGTAACTTCTTGGTCCTGCACTTTCATGGTTAGTTCTCTTTTTTGAACATCAATCACAGTTCTACCTGTAGCCAAGAATGGTCTCCCAAGAATGATAGGAACATCTTTGTCTTCTTCCATGTCAAGGATAATGAAATCTGCTGGGAGAATAAGTTTGTCGACTTTGACCAGTACATCTTCAACAACACCTCTTGGAAATGCAAGCGTTCGATCAGCAAGTTACAGAGAGACTGAGGTAGGCATTGCTTCTCCAATTTGCAGTTTCCTGTAAATAGAAAAAGGCATCAAATTAACACTTGCACCTAAGTCACATAAAGCCTTACCGATATAATGTTCTCCAATGGTACATGGGATAGTGAAACTTCCAGGATCTTTCAACTTCGGGGGAAGTTTCCTCTGAATGATGGCACTGCACTCTTCCGTCAATGTTATTGTCTTGTAATCTCCCAATCTTTGTTTTTGTGAAAGAATGTCTTTCATGAATTTGACGTAGCTGGGCATTTCTTATAAGGCTTCTGCGAATGGAATGTTGATATGCAGCTTTTTGAACACCTCCAGGAATCGAGCAAATTGCTTGTCCAGCTTGTTTTTCTGAAGACGCTGAGGAAAAGGTGGAGGTGGAGTGATTTAATCTTTTTCCTTTGCTTCTTTTTCCTCCATCTGTGGAGCTGCATCTTTTGGAACTTCTTCAATGGATGCCTTGATTCCAACATCTTTGTTGATCTCAACACCACTTTTCAAAGTAATGGCTTGACATTGCTCATTCCCTCAGTTCCTTGGATTTGGTTATGTGTTACTGGGAAGATTTCCTGGCGGTCTGTAACTATGGGCATTGGCCAGTTGTCCAATTTGATTCTCCAGTGCTTTGATAGAGGCAGATTGGCTCTGAAACATAGCATCATATTTTTTTAACTGAGTCAGTACTTCCGCTATTCCTGGTTCATTTGCCTGCTCCTGGCCTTTGTTCTGTTGCTGTTGGAATCCGAGTGGTGGATAATTCTTTTGCCCTGAATTGTTGCTCCATGAGAAATTGGGATGATTCCTCCACCCTGGGTTGTAGGTGTAGGAATATGGATTGTTCCACTATCTGTTGAAATTATTGACAAAATTCACCGTTTCTTCAAGTTGGTTTGGTTCTGGTTCTCCTCCATATGGTGAACTTGTGGCTCCAATGCTGAGAGTCTCCATGAATTTGCATATCTGATCCAGCTTGGCGTTGACTGCTGAATTGGCTCCAACTTCATAAATTCCAGCAATTCTTTGAATCATGCTCCTTTCTGTTGGCCACAAGAAATTGTTGTTAGCCATTTCTTCGATTAAGTCCCAGGCTTGATCTTCTCCTTTTTCCATCAAAGCTCCTCCAGCAGCAACATCAATTGTGGTTCTCATCAGTCCAGAAAGTCCATTATAGAAGGTTTAGACTTGAAGCCATTTTGGAATCTCATGGTGAGGACATTACCGGAGCAAATCTTTGTACATTTCCCAAGCTTCGTAGAGAGTTTCCGAGTCTTGTTGGACAAAGGATGTGATGTTATTCCTCATCTTTCCAGTTCTGGCTGGTGAAAAGTACTTTGCAAGAAATTTGGTGGCTAAAGTGTTCCAAGTTGTGATGGAACCTACTGATAGTGAATGTAGCCAAGCTTTAGCTCTATCTTTCAAGGAGTATGGAAAAACTCGCAGTCTCATTGCTTCTTCAGCTTCTCGGTTGTAATTGAAAGTGCCGCAAACTTCCAGGAAGTTGCTGATGTGGGTATTAGGATCTTCAGTTGCTTTCCCCCCAAACTGCACTGACTACTGAATCATCTGAATGCATGTTTTGATGTCACACGTATTTGCTGGTAAAGAAGGAAGTACAATACAGGAAATGAAGCTGTCGACCACCGGAATGGTTCTGTCTTGAATGGGTATTGGTGGTGCAACTTCCAAAGGTTCAGGTTCCATGCTGACTAAAGCTTCTTGGCCTTCTCGCCTTTCCCTTCTCAACTATCTGATGGTTCTTTCAATTTCTGGGTCAAGCGGTCGGAGTTCAAAGCTTCTGGTTCGTCTCATGTAGTTTCTGAGAACCTGAAACACAAGAAAATAGAAATAATAAGTAAAAAGAAATTAGATACAAGTAAAGGTATCTAACCTCAAAACTAATAGTGAAAGATAAATAAGTCCCCGGCAACGGCGTAAAAAACTTGGCTGGTGCCAAATCACACGCGTAGAACGCAAGCGCACGTATCGTTCAAGTAGTATAAAAAGTATCGATCCCACGAGGACTTAAAGCCTAAGCTATTAATTTTTATGAGGCCAAATGATTACTAGTATCTAACAGATTGATTGATTGATTGGGTGATGACTTTAAATTTAAAAATAAGTAAATAAAATTGGGCAAAAGTAGGTTGAGAAAAATTCAAATTTATAAAACTATCTGAGGTTGTGATTTCTTCCAATATCATTTTAAAGATGAAGTGGTTATTTCATGTTTGTGTAATATATCGGTTTACTAACCTGGAACACGAAATTATGCAAAAGCCTCTGTCGATGGTCAGATGCAAATACCCAGTTTAACCCAATTCAACCATATGTCTATGTCAACCAAATTACCTGGATTCATTAAGTTTAAGTTACAATTATGGCCACCCCCGCCCGACAGGTATATGTCTATCCTGTAAGGAAATCTATTAAAGGGTTATCTATCCTCAAGGAAGATCGTGGGCTATTAAGTCTAAGGCTAAAACCTAAAATTCCTTTGTCAAGTTTATTTTAGATTTACCAGATCAATCTTATTAATGGCCAGTTAACAAGACACATTAAGCTTAAGACTTAATAAGTAAACTTTTAAATTACCAAAACTATAAAATAACCTCTTATAAACTGGTGATATTAAAATTCATCACAACCTCAGATAACTAACTTAGCTACGATACATATCTAAGGCTAGTAAAAACTTAAAAATAAAAGACATAAAGTACAATGCTGAAAAGTAAATGCGGTAAAGTACATACTGAAAAGTAAAATTATAATAAAATAAAATACTAGGGTTAAAGGATCTACTTTTACCACTACTATTTTAGATATATCCCTTAATATAATATATTATCTTGTGATAACATTACCAACCAGCCATATAGGCGGTAACCTGATTAAGTCAAATTAAGTCCGACCTGCCATAAAGGAGCTATCAATATTTGTCCATAAACCAGCCATATAGGCGGTAAATTACCAACCGACCAACCAGGTGGTATCCATGCTTAGTTAGATTAAAACCAGTTTATAATTGATTACCAACCGACCAATATAGCGGTATCCTTGTTAAGTCAAATTTTAAATAGTGAATATATTATAATTAAGGGAGATTAATCTAAATAGCAGTAATAAAATATTTACCTTTAACCCTAGCAGGGGAAGTTACCTCCTCATAGCTGAATAGTAAAAACTGAAAAAGTAAAGAAAGTAAATTATTATTACAGAGAGTAACTAAAAATTAATTACAAAACTGAAATTTAAGGAAAACTATATACAAACTCCTTATTTAAATCAGAGAATTCAGAGAGGAAGGTACATCTGAAATCAGAAGAATGAGATGAATTTATAGGCCTCGGTGGTGGTGACGCATCACGACGTGCAACTCGCGTCGCGACGCGCGTGATTGGCGAGGTGGAACGCGGAGAGCTCGACACGTGGCAATGGATAAGGTGACACGTGGAAAAGGCATCTGGGAGCTGAATGATTGAGCTGACGTGGCAATGACGTGGCGACACGTGGCGATGGCGATTATCGGCATCGTAGGATTGTGACACGTGGCGCGCTATGATTGGCTAATGATGATGTGGCGGTGACATGGCAAAGTTGACTCGGTCTTCTGCTGACATGGCGATGATGTGGCTGACACGTGGGGTGACACGTGGCGATGGTGATTGTCGGCACCATAGGATGATGACACGTGGCACGGCGCACGTTAGTAGATTGGCTGTGATGTTGACACATTGCACAGCGCACGTTAGCAAAGTCAAACTTCTCAGATTCTGACATGTGTCCCCGGCGCATGTTAGCATGGAGCGGCACACGTTAGGCGTCGTGACGCCAATGGATTGCGCGTCGCGACACCCAAAATGACTATTTTGCCCTTTTTGTCATTTTTCACTATTTTAGTCCCAAATCACCTCCAGAATATCCTGAAACTTTATTTATCTATAAAATAACCCAAAACAATCAAAATATTCACAAAACTCAAGAATCTATTCAAAATATTATGTCAAATGAGTGGGAAATAGTGATACATTTACCACTCATCATTTATAAGGGGTTAAATTACGGTTTGGGTAATATAAAGGTTTATTTATTGAGCCTTAGTCTTAATGTATCTTGTTAACTGGCCATTAATAAGATTGATTCGGTAAACTTAAAATGAACTTGGAAAAGGGATTTTAGGTTTAAGACCTTAGACTTAATAGCCCACGATCTTCCTTGAGGATAGATAACCCTTTAATAGATTTCCTTACAGGATAGGAATATACCTGTCGGGCGGGGGTAGCCATAATTGAAACTTAATCTTAATAAATTCAGATAACTTAATTGACATAGGAATATGATTAATTGGGTTACACTGGGTGTTTGTATATGACCATCGAAAGAGGCTTTTACATAATTTCATGTTCCAGGTTAATAATCCAATATATTACACAACCGTAAGATAACCACTTCATCTTTAAAAATGATATTGGAAGGATTCACAACCCTGGATGGTTTTAAAATTGAATTTTCCTAAATCAACTTTTGTGCAATTTTATTTACTTGTTTTAAATTTAAAATCACTTTCAAATCAAACAATCAATCCATTAGATATTTGTAAATATTTAACTTCGTAAATTAATAGCTTAGGTATTAAGTCCTCGTGGGATCGATACTTTTATACTACTTGAACGATACGTGCGCTTGCGTTATACGTGTGTGATTACGCCGGTCAATTACCCAAGTTGCAGTCACCCTCGCAAATGTCATGGGAAAAGTCTTAGAATTTTAATGTCTTTAATTAATATGTTATTTGTCGTGCTGAGCACGCTGTTATGTATACTTAAGTAAAAAAATTTAAGCATGTGATGTTGTGGGCACAGAACCCTTAAGTTATTATTGATATTGTGGGCACAGAGCTCTTAAGTGTTGATTCTGATACTGATGTGTTTTGTGTGGACCTGAGGTCATTTTGTATATTTGATGTCTTTTTCTTCAATTTTCATTGATGATAGACTGTGATCCAGGTTGTCCAGTTTTAGGATACATCATGTGTATTTTTCTGTAAATTTAGAGGCTTATGGAGATAGGTTAATCTTGTCTCATGTCGGTAGAATCCTGCCTCTGGCAGTGTGTTACACATGAGACCGGTGTACCGGTATCATGGACAGATAAGCTGGTCTTCCAATTCAAACGGCTATAAGAATATGACCGTTGAGCATTTAAGTGCATGACTGACCGGTGCTTACACACGCGTATAACGCAAGCGCACGTATCGTTCAAGTAGTATAAAAATATTGATCCCACGAGGACTTAATATCTAATCTATTAATTTTATGAGGTCAAATGATTACTAGTATCTAACAGGTTGTTTGATTGATTTGAAATGGTGACGATTCTAAATTTAAAAACAAGTAAATAAAATTGTTCGAAAGTATTTTAAGAAAATCCAATATTAAAAACTATCTAGGGTTGTGATTTCTTCCAATATCATTTTAAAGATGAAGTGGTTATCTTAAAGTTGGGTAATATTGATTTATTAACCTGGAACACTAAACTATGTGTAAGCCTCTGTCGATGGTCAGACACAAATACCCAGTTTAACCCAATTGAACCATATGTCTATGTCAACCAAATTATTTGGTTTCATTAAGTTTAAGTTCCAATTATGGCTACCCCCGCCCGATAGGTATATGTCTATCCTGTAAGGAAATCTATTAAAGGGTTATCTATCCTCAAGGAAGATCGTGGACTATTGAGTCTAAGGTCTTAAACTTAAAATCCCTATGTCTAGTTCATTTTAAGTTTCCCAGTTCAATTTTATTAATGGCCAGTAATGAAAAAGCATTAAGATTAAGACTCAATAAATAAATCTTTATATTACCCAAGCTATAATCTAACCCCTTATAAACCGGTGATATTGGATTTCATCACAACCCCAGATAACTGGCTTAGTTACGACACATATTTACGGGTGTAGTAAAAAAAACTTAAATAAAATAAAAGACATAAAAGTAAAATACTGAAAATTAAATACTAAAAATTAAATACTGAATGTAAATGCTGAAATTAAATGCTGAAAGTAAATAATGAAAATTAAATGCTGAAAGTAAATTACTGAAAGTAAATTGCTGAAAGTAAATTGCTGAAAGTAAATTGCTGAAAGTAAATTACTGAAAGTAAAAACTAAAATTAA
Source organism: Zanthoxylum bungeanum (assembly GCA_019454045.1). Classification (NCBI taxonomy): domain Eukaryota; kingdom Viridiplantae; phylum Streptophyta; class Magnoliopsida; order Sapindales; family Rutaceae; genus Zanthoxylum; species Zanthoxylum bungeanum. The sequence goes on along the minus strand of SKCR01027546.1, from coordinate 375,059 downwards.
AGAAAGAAAAGTATTGTGCGTAAAAGTAAATTGCGGAAAGTAAAAACTGAAAGTAAAGAAATAAAGTTTTAAAGCGAAAATTAATTACTGAAAGCTGTAAATAAACAAATAAGATACAATCTTCTTATTATTCTTAAGGAATTCCTTAGAAGAAAGTATGAATTTTACAAATGAAATGGCTTGGTATTTAGGCAAAATTTTGCCTCCATCAAATCATCCACCAAATCAATTATTAATTGCTCCACTAATTGCTCCACCAAATCCATTATTAATTGCTCCACTAATCTCTTATCATTTTGGTGATGATTTGATAATTTTATATTTATTTATTAATTTATTTTTTGCTTTGAAAGTGATTGAAAGTGACTTTAATAATTACACACAACACACTTCTGGATGGTTCATCAATTTCGGGCATGAAATCGTCAGAATTCGAAGTATTTTGTCTTTCAAAGCTGTAGATCTTTGAGTCTTCTTTAATCTAGAACTTGAATCAGCTCAATCCGATATCGGAGTAAAAGGTTATGCCCAAATACGACAGATGCGCAAAACTGGAATTTCCAAAACTGCACTTCGTCAAAAACGCCCTTTCAAGTTTCCAATCTCCAAATTAAAATATAAAGTCCAATAATTGCCTTATTTGACCCATATTTCGTCCTAAATGATTTCATTGAGATCCGATATTATTTTATCTGCAAAATAAACTAAAACACATCAAAACGTTCATCAAACCCGAGAAACTAAACAAAATATTAAGTTAAAGGGGCGGTAAATATTGATATATTTTCCGCTCATCACACCCCCAAACCTAACATTTTGCTAGTCCTCGAGCAAAACAATAATTAAAATACAAGAAACAATTAAAATTAAACTAAGCCACTTTCGTAGGGATCACGGTTGCATTTAGCATATGCAACAAGCCTTTAAACCCCTAGGTGTCCCTAGTGGACGAGTTATAGTCTCGTGAGGGCTTACAAGCAACGATACCCACAAAAGTTTTACAAAAGTAAAAAGGTAGTGAAACTAATGCACACAAAAGCAAAAAGACAAGAGAAAAGAGAATAAAGAAGTTAGTGACTAATCAGGTGAAACTTCTACTCCAATCAATAGTTGTTTTTTTTCATTCTAAATTACCGAATAAGTAAATTCTCCGATTATTTTTACCATTCTCCATATACACAGTCGACAAAATATTAATCAACTCATTTTTGCCACAACAGCCATAAGTGCAGTTGATAAGAGAGTAATATTTTTGTCCTAAAGTTCTATCAGATTTCACACCTTTTTGTAGCAATGGAATAATTTTTCTGATTTTTCAGATTTTTTCTTTGATTTTTCTCTATTTTTTATTTATATACAATATCTTCCATCTATGTAGCGTGTTGGGTCGGTGGCTCCCAAACCAGTTGGCTTTAGGGCACCAGGTGTTAAGACACCCCTACGAACTTAATTACTCAGACTTCAGATATATATATTTTTGCAGCATCTTTGATCCATGTAACGAGCTTTGGGCCAGTGACTCCCAAACCAGTTGGTTTTAGGGCACTAGGTGTTAAAACACCCTTACAGACTTAATAACTCGGATCTTAGACATTTTTTTTTTACTCCATTGCTTTTGAGATGCTTCCTCTAATTAAACTAGAGCACTGAATATTACAAACTTTTCAATTTTAGCTCATGTCCGTATGTTACTATATATATTGATAATACCTGTCAACTGAGCATATGAAGATCCATTTTAGTCCATTTTATGGAGAATTCACAAATTAAATAATTCAAAAGGAAATAAACAAAAATTAACTTATTTCGAAAATAGGCTTGAGATACGTCTCAGGAGTGGAAACTCCTTACTCAGCTATCTCTTACCAATTTCACCCTTTTAGTCAAAATAAAAACGCAAAATATTTTGTAATTTTTGAAAATTTTTCAATTTTTTGTTTTTCGAAAAATTTTGGACTAAAAATAAAAACAACACACAAACTAAAAAAAGGTACTGATCAACTAATTCCCTCCCCCAAACCTAAATGAGACATTGTCCCCAATGTCTAAAGTAGAAAAGAGTTAGAAGAAGAGTTTAGATAAATACCTGGTTAGCTAAAATTCTACAGGAAATTAAAGGTTAAGATCCAGATTAATCCTACGCCTCTTACCACGATCGTCCTCAGACCATTTATCTTTGAAAGGATAGGGTCAACTCGTGGTTCATAGGCTATGAGTTGGTCTATTAGATCCGGAGCAGTTCTGGCTGTAAAGAGGAGTTCTTTCAAAGGTTTTGACACGAACCCATTTCTTCGGGCATCATCAAGAAACACACAAAGAAAATCATAAAATCCAACAACGTTGTATAGCCCAATTGGTTTCTGGTGTATGTTCAGGTTCGCCCAAGATAGCACAATAAAAATTTCCTCCAACGTACCCAAGCTACCTGGCAAAGCAATAAAAGCATCAGCACGGTTAATCATTTCTACCAAACGTTCAGACATACCTGGCATGATCAGTTCCTCTCCGTTTGATGGTTCAATAAGATTTGCTTCTGCCAAGGGTTTTGGGATGATTCCCAAAACGTGACTGCCTCCTTCCTGTATAGCTTTTGAAACAATCCCCATAAGTCCAAGATTGCCTCCGCCATATATTAAGTGCATATCTCTTGCAGCTAAGACTCAACCCAATTCTTGTCTGCTTCTACGTATTGTGGCTTAACACCAACACTACTACCGCAAAAACACAGATGTTTTCAACTCGTCTTCTTGAAGTGGCTTCCATTTTTTATATGTATTTCTTTTTCAACTCTAGATGCCTTCAAAAGTGCAATGACGGGCTGAATTTATAGTATCTGAAAATGGTGAGTAAAAATAGCACAAGTATCTTCCAGAGGACGATTAGTAGCGAAATAATATCGTGATAGTCAAAAAGGTCTGGATCCTGTCGGAGAAAATAAAAGAAAACAACAAAACAAATCACAATTATTAAGAAAAGACAAAGAGATATAATATTTACAAGAAAAAGTAACGGCTTGATTGACGTTATACGTCAGGGACAAGCTTCCCATCCAATTTTCTTATAAACTGGCAAACAGGGTCTTTTTGAGTCAGATTCCCAAGACTTAATTGTTGTCTTTCTTTTTGGAATTGTGTATGTAATTTGCGAATGGCTATGTGAACATATCCACTGGGATGCATCTCAAGAGTTAAGGATATATCATCTAAAGACTCCTTACTCAAGCCATCCCTAAAGAATTAAATTTTGTCTTCGCGATTATCAGACAACATTCCTAAAGAACGACAACGAGTATTGCAATTCCAGCGTGCACATTTATAACAAACACCCATTTGTTTAGCTCTACGTTTCTTTGCATAGGTGCTTCTTCCAAACCAGGCAGATGTGAAATAAAAGAGTCAGAAGACTCACCTGCCAATCGGACTCGTGCTTCAATTACCCAACGAATGTCCTTAGGAATACCTTTGATCATCAGTAGTGTCATCCGTTCCAAGCGAGCTTTGTAGACTTTCATCAGAGATTTTTGAGGGAGAGAAGGAAATTGCTTGAGAAGATTTGTGAGAGCTTCTTCCATCGTGAAATGACTAAACCTGCAAAAATTAAACACACAAAAATAAAACACACCAGATCACAATATATACAAAAATTGCATGGGTTGCCTCCCTGCGAGCGCTAAGTTTAAAGTCGTCAGCTAGACGTGACTTCTCGAACGTTAGGCTAGATCTGAAAGTGTGACACTTTCTTTTTGTCGCTCAAATGATTCTCCCCAGTAGTGCTTAACACGCTTGTTTTTAACCTTGAAAGTTTTATTGGAGTCAGGATCATATATCTCAATGGCTCTGTCTGGTAAAACCTTGGTGATCACAAATGGACCCGACCACCGTGATTTTGGCTTCCATGGGAAGAATTTCCCCCTTGATTTGTTTAACAGTACCTTCTGCCCTGGTTCCAGTTGTATGCGCATTATCTTCTCATCATGTCTTTTCCTTGCCTTTTCCTTGTACAATTTGGCATCCTCAAAAGGCTGTATGTGAAATTCCTCCAATTCGTTGAGCTGGTGGAACTTTTTCTCTTCTGTTGCTTGTAGTGCAAGAATGGGCTTCTTCAGTACGCAGTGCGCTTTATCTTCAGGCTCCACAGGTAATTGACATGCTTTAAGTTTTTCAGTAGAACTTTGTCTTTTATCAGAGTTCTAAACGGTACTATGTATCACATCAAGTCTGAAACATTCCTCCTTCTTTTTATCATCTGGGAAATTCATGGCTTTGAAAACATTGAATGTTACTTCTTGGTCTTGTACCCTTATGGTTAGTTCTCTTTTTTGTAAATCAATAATGGTTCGACCTGTTGCCAAGAATGGTCTCCCGATGATGATTGGCATGTCTGCGTCTTCCTCCATATCAAGGACAATAAAATCTGCTGGGAAAATGAATTTGTCAACCTTGACCAGCACATCCTCAACTACGCCTCTTGGAAATACGAGCGTTCTATCAGCAAATTGTAGTGAGACTGAAGTGGGCATTGTTTCTCCAATCTGCAGTTCCTGGAAATAGAAAAAGGCATCAAGTGACACTAGCATCTAAATCACACAGAGCCTTACCGAAGTCATGTTCTCCTATGGTGCAACGAAAAGTAAAACTGCCAGGATCTTTCAACTTTGGAGTAAGTTTTCTCTGAATGATGGCGCTGCATTCTTCTGATAATGCTACGGTCTCATAATCTCCCAATCTCCGCTTTTGTGAAAGAATGTCTTTCATGAATTTGGCATAGCTGGGCATTTGTTCCAACGCTTCTGCAAATGGAATGTTGATATGCAGCTTTTTGAACACCTCCAAGAATCGAGCAAACTGCTTGTCCAGTTTATTCTTCTGAAGACGCTGAGGAAAAGGTGGAGGTGGAATGATCTGTTCTTTTTCCTTTGCTTTTTTTCTTCCATCTGTTGCTTTGTTTCTTTTGGAAAATCTTCAATTGTTGTTGCCTTGATTCCAACATCTTTGTTGATTTCAGTACCGCTTTTTAACATGATGGCATGACATTGCGCCTTCCCCATGTTCCTTGGATTTGGCTCTGTGTTGCTAGGAAGGGTACTTGGCGGTCTGTAACTCTGAGCATTGGCCAGTTTTCCAATTTGATTCTCCAGTGCTTTAATAGAAGCTGATTGACTTTGAATTAATGTTGCTTGGGATTGAAACATAGCATCATATCTTGCTGCTTGAGATTGAAACATAGCATCATATCTTGCTGCTTGAGAGTCGTGTTTTGCTTCTATCTTTTTCAAGTGGGTCAACACTTCTGTTATTCCTGGTTCATTTGCCTATTTCTGGCTTTTGTTCTGTTGTTGGAATCCGGGTGGTGGATTGTTCATTTTCCCTGAATTGTTGCTCCATGCGAAATTGGGATGATTCCTCCACCCTGGGTTGTAGGTGTTGGAATATGGATTGTTCCCCTGTCTGTTGAAATTATTGACATAATTCACCGTTTCTTTATGTTGGTTGAAAGATTCTGACTCAGGTGCTCCTCCAAATGGTAAACTTGTGGATCCACCATTAACTTTTATGTTAAGAGTTTCCAGATTTTTGCAAATCACATCCAGCTTGGAATTAAGTGCTGTGTTGGCTCCAACTTCATAAATTCCTGCAATTCTTTGGATCATGCTCCTTTCTGTTGGCCATAAAGAATTATTGTTGGCCATTTCTTCAATTAGGTCTCTGGCTCCATCTTCTCCCTTTGCCATTAAAGCTCCTCCAACAGCAGCATCGATTGTGGTTCTCATTATTCTAGAAAGTCCGTTATAGAATGTTTGGACTTGAAGCCATTTTGGAATCTCATGGTGAGGACATTTCCGGAGCAAATCTTTGTACCTTTCCCAAGATTCGCAGAGGGATTCTGAATCTTGTTGTACAAAGGATGTGATGTCATTCCTCAGTTTTCCGGTTCTGGCTGGTGGAAAGTACTTTGCAAGAAATTTGGTGGCTAAGGTGTTTCAAGTTGTGATAGAACCTGCTGGTAGTGAATGTAGCCAAGATTTAGCTATGTCCTTCAAGGAGTATGGGAAAACACGCAGTCTCATTGCTTCTTCTGATGCTCTGTTGTAGTTGAAAGTGCCGAAACTTCCAGGAAGTTACTGATGTGGCATTAGGATCTTCAGTTGCATTCCCCCCGAACTAAACTGACTGCTGAATCATCTGAATGCATGTTTTGATGTCACACGCATTTGCTGGTAAGGGAGGTTGTACAATACAGGAAATGAGTCTGTCAACCACCGGAATGGTTCTGTCTCGAATGGGAATTGGTGGTGCAACCTCTAACGGTTCAGATTCCATGTTGACTAAAGCTTCTTGGCCTTCTCGCATTTCCCTTCTCAACTGTCTAATGGTTCTTTCAATTTCTGGGTCAAACGATCGGAGTTCAAAGCTCTGGTTCGTCTCATGTAGTTTTGAGAACCTAAAACACAAGAAAACAAAAACAATAAGTAAAAAGAAATTAGATACAAGTAACGTATCTAACCCCAAAATAATAGTGAAAGATAAATAAGTCCCCAGGCAACGGTGCCAAAAACTTGACGGTGCTTACACACGCGTATAACGCAAGCGCACGTATCGTTCAAGTAGTATAAAAACTATCGATCCCACGAGGACTTAATATCTAATCTATTAATTTTATGAGGTCAAATGATTACTAGTATCTAACAGGTTGTTTGATTGATTTGAAATGGTGACGATTCTAAATTTAAAAACAAGTAAATAAAATGTTTCGAAAGTAGATTTAAGAAAATTCAATATTAAAAACTATCTAGGGTTGTGATTTCCTCAAAATTCATTTTAAAGATGAAGTGGTTATCTTAAAGTTGGGTATATATTGATTTATTAACCTGGAACACTAAATTATGTGTAAGCCTTGTCGATGGTCAGACACACAAATACCCAGTTTAACCCAATTGAACCATATGTCTTTGTCAACCAAATTATCTGGATTCATTAAGTTTAAGTTCCAATTATGGCTACCCCCGCCCGACAGGTATATGTCTATCCTGTAAGGAAATCTATTAAAGGGTTATCTATCCTCAAGGAAGATCGTGGACTATTGAGTCTAAGGTCTTAAACTTAAAATCCCTATGTCTAGTTCATTTTAAGTTTCCCAGTTCAATTTTATTAATGGACAGTTAATGAAAAATCATTAAGATTAAGACTCAATAAATAAATCTTTATATTACCCAAGCTATAATCTAACCCCTTATAAACTGGTGATATTGGATTTCATCACAACCCCAGATAACTGGCTTAGTTACGACACATATTTACGGGTAGTAAAAAAAACTTAAATAAAATAGAATATAAAGTAAAATACTGAAAATTAAATACTGAAAAGTAAATGCTGAAAGTAAATGCTGAAATTAAATACTGAAAATTAAATGCTGACAGTAAATTACTGAAAGTAAATTGCTGAAAAGTAAATTGCTGAAAAGTAAATTACTGAAAGTAAATTACTGAAAAAAGAAAGAAAAGTATTGTGCGTAAAAGTAAATTGCGAAAAGTAAAAACTGAAAAGTAAAGAAAAGAAAGTGCGAAAGCGGAAATTAATTACTGAAAGCTGTAAATAAACAAATAAGATACAATCTTCTTAGTATTCTTAAGGAATTCCTTAGAAGAAATTATGAATTTTACAAATGAAATGGCTTGGTATTTATAGGCAAAATTTTGCCTCCATCAAATCATCCACCAAATCAATTATTAATTGCTCCACTAATTGCTCCACTAATTGCTCCACCAAATCCATTATTAATTGCTCCACTAATCTCTTATCATGTTTGGTTATGATTTGATAATTTGTATTATTTATTTATTAATTTATTTTTTTGCTTTGAAAGTGATTGAAAGTTACTTTAATAATTACACACAACACACTTCTGGATGGTTCATCAATTTCGGGCATGAAATCTTCAGAATTCGAAATTATTTTGTCTTTCAAAGCTATAAATCTTTGAGTCTTCTTTAATCTGGAACTTGAATCAGCTCAATCCGATATCGGAGTAAAAAGCTATGCCCAAAATACGACAGATGCGGAAAATTGGAATTTCCAAAACTGCACTTCGTCAAAAACGCCCTTTCAAGTTTCCAATCTCCAAAATTAAAATATCAAGTCCAATAATTGCCCTTATTTGACCCATATTTCGTCCTAAATGATTTCATTGAGATCCGATATTATTTTATCTGCAAAATAAACTAAAACACATCAAAACGTTCATCAAACCCGAGAAACTAAACAAAATATTAAGTTAAAGGGGCGGTAAATATTGATATATTTTCCGCTCATCAATGACCTCCCGGATTACTGACCGATATGTCGATTAGCTAACTGGTAGCGAGACCGGTATCATCTGTCCTGGTTCCAGTAGCTATGAAAACTCTATATTGACCAGTATGAGAGACCAGTGTGGAGTAGTCCGATTCCGAAGAGTATGCAACCAGGTCTGATAGACTGGTATGCCGACTACAGTACATAAAATATATGATTTGAAGATTGAAAAGATTATGTATTTGAACCTAATGCATCTATATGAATGTATATGAGTCTTATGAGCTTAGAATACCTGAATTAAAAAATCATTTACATTGAGATCCCTAAGCTATAAGACTTCACAAATGATATCTTCGTTGAACTCCATGTTCATATCTATTTTGCTTCGACATCTTTTTATGAATATTAAATTGATTTTGAAGAAAAAAGAAAGATATGAAAGGTTTCAGATCCATTTGTAACAATTCTGGACTTTTCAGGTGACTTTCGGGTTTTAGATCAGAAAGTGAATTTGATGTTATGGATTTGTAGTATAAGATGTTTTAAGATTAACGAAACTGAAATCGTTGGAATCGAACTTGAATTGAGTGTTCCGGAAAGGTTCGAAAGTTTATTATTGCTAAGTCGAGAATTCTGCAAAACTGTCATTATAACCGCTTTTCGCAATTTATTTTGGCAGATTTGACTAAGATCAATAGTATTCACGTAGCAAGGTAAGTATTACATGTGATGAATACCCGATGCATTGTTTGTTACTTGTTTGTTTAAGAGATATGTATGTGTGTGTGTGTGGGTATATATGTTGGTATAAACCCGATTTGATGATATTTCAAACATATCTATTTTCTGACATATGAAACAAAGGTTTAAATTTCATAAATCAAATACTTTAGATTTGACAGCTTTGTATAAAGTTTCGATTTCGTAACTTTGTATATGGAGAGTGTAAGGAATATTATGAAGTTTGAAAGATTTTTCATAAAAGGTATAAATATGATGTTTCTTAGAAGTTTTAATTTGTTTGTTTGGACCATTTTTCAGAGACTATACAATCGTAGATTTCCACGCATTTGAGCATAGCATTTTAAAGGTTTTCTTACATACACGCACGCACGCATACGCACGCGTGCGCGCGTTCGCGCACACACATATATATTATCTTTGAGATTTATCCTTGTTCTTTTATGGTATGAGTGTGGTTACTTATTAAGTTTTATAACTCACACCATATCAGTTTGCTAGTTTTTCAGGTTGGCCACCATTACAGTAGGCCATCAAGACTTTGGGATGTCATGCTCGAGATGACAGAATCATCCAACTTGCAATCACTTACTCTAGAATCCTGGGAGATGTCGTAGAAGTCTAGGAGTTATGTCGATATGATTTAAATCGCATAATGCACGTAATTATATGTATGTAAATAAACGTATTGGTATGTGTGCATTGATTTAGATACAGAGCCTTGGGTATTGATGATGTGATTTAAATTTTTTTTAAGTTTAAACTGGATGTTCTTTTTACATGTCTAATGTTTATGACAGGTCGTTTTGGTATTGGATTGTGTTCCAGATTGTCCAATTTTTAGGGTACGTCATGTCCGTTTTTCGTCAGATTTGAGGCTCAGGGAGATGGGTTATTCCCATCTCCTGCCGGTAGCGTCGTGCCTCTAGCAAGATGTTACAGCTACTGTGCATATTAGAGCAAATCCAAAGTTTGAAATTCACTTGGTTTCAAAAAAAAATTAGGATATTCTTTGCGATGAATTGGTGGCATGTGAAAGGTCTAACCGTTTGCCCACATGAAAGGTAGAACAATATCATGAGATAGTAGCAAAGAAAATAATAAGAATCAAAATAAACGACGACTACTTCATTCGTTCTAAAGCGAGGAGCGTTACATTTCTTCAAGATACATGCATATTGGTAATGGAAAAAAAATTAAATATCATCAAGATCAACAGTACCACTGATAAAAAGAATATATGTTTGAGACATTATTAGTATTATAATTTTTTTATGCTATTAGAGTTCAGGACTAAGTTAGGATTAGGATATGTATTTGGTGATCCTGTGCATATAATTTGTAATTCTTGATTTCAATCAAAGAATAAAAACAACCCCAAGAGAATTTCTTTACTAATAATATCAGTTCTACAGTACTATACTTATGATGTTAATCACACACGTATTATTTAATTATCATAATTGGAAAGAAACGTGATTTAATTTAAAAAAATAGATTTTAGGGGCTTTAAGTAAATAAATATATATATATATATTATAAAACACAATGGTGTGGGAGGAAAGAGAAGACAATCAATGGTTAGGATTAAGAGAGATAATGTATCCAAATGCTATCTTTATGTGGCTTAATTGGCGGCTCAGATCATTTCATTATAATCTAATGGCTGATAAAGAATCATTCCATTATAAAATCTCCATAAAGATGGAAAATGAAAACTACCAAATAAATTAAAGAATAAAATCATTTATTAATGGAAAATGAAAACTACCAAATAAATTAAAGAATAAAATCATTTAATTAAAAAAATCATTTCATTATAAACAAATTAAATAACAGAATCTCAATCACTCTGTATATTCTGTAACACCGTGCTGTAGGCACGGGCACACACTAGTATATATTAAAATGACTGCTCCAGGTATGAAGTCTATCTGGTCTCAATACCTCTAATGGGTGGAAGCCCACTAGGTATGTCCTATGTGAGTACGTCACTGTAATCCTGCAAAAGAGATGAAATAGACACAGGAAGCAAAGGGTCAGCGTTAGTAAAATAAATATGAGGCTCCATATAGACTAACAATAGCATGAGCTTGCTAGCCTTGAACGCTTTTCTCGCTTCACCCTCACCCATGTAGAAACTCTTTTTAACTCTCCCTTTTGTTTCCCTCTCACGTTCACTCACACTCCCCTGGGAACTCCCACGGCCTTGGCCTTATTTTTCTCACCAGATACACCACTCTCACTAGTCTCACCCAAGGTGGTGTTTCCTTTCGCTCTCTCTTTGTCACGCTCAAGTTGCAACTTAACCTGATCGTCATGGACTTGTGCAGGTGTAAGTGGATATAATGTAATGGGTTTTCCCTTATGCTGGAAAGAGTACTTGTTCTTGAACCCATCATGAATAACCGTCTTATCAAACTGCCACGGCCTGCCCAAAAGAATATGTCCTGCATGCATCGGTATCACATCACATAGGACATCATCTGTGTATGGCCCAATGGTAAAGCTCAACAGTACCTGCTTTGTCACACTTATCTCCCCACAATCATTTAACCACTGCAACTTGTAAGGCTTCGGGTGTCTCAAGCAACTCAACCCCAATCGCTCAATCAAAGATGTGCTAGCAACATTAGTACAACTGCCCCCATCTATGATCATACTACACCCCTTGCCATTCACACGACACCTAGTATGGAATATGTTCTCCCTCTGCTGCACACTCTCATCCTCTACAACATGTGCACTCAAAGCACGCTTGACAACTAAGGATAAGTTATCCAGCGGGTATGCAGCTCCCTCATGGTCACTAGCATCCTCCAACTCTGGCATCTCCTCCTCAACCTCACTATCGGTAGAGTACACCTCTCCACTCTTTTTATCAATCACTAAGGTATGCCTATTGGGACATTGTGAAGCATAGTGTCTCATGCCCAAACACTTGAAACACTTGACATCTTTAGTTCTAGCAGCTGCACCCTCAAGTTTTGGCCTAGTTTTGCTCGGTTCTGCAGCCTCTTTACCCTTGGCACTAGGTTCGGCCCTAGGCTTAATAAAGCCTCCACTGAATTCGCCTCTAGGCTTGTCAAAGCCTCTATCTCGCTTCTCATTCGGAACCCATTTCCCTTTCCATGCAGAAGTAGCCTGAGTACCAAATCTGGATGTTGACTTTTTCTTGAGTTTCCTTTCTATTTTGATAGCCATGTGAAGCATATCCTACAAATCAACATAATGATGCAACTCCACCATGTTTGCAATCTCTCTATTCAAGCCCCCTAGAAACTGTGCCATAGTAGCTTCTTGACCGGCGTAAACACACACGTATAACGCAAGCGTACGTATCGTTTAAGTAGTATAAAAAGTATCGATCCCACGAGGACTTAATACCTAAACTATTAATTTATGAGGTCAAATGATTACTAGTATCTAACAGGTTGTTTAATTAATTTGAAATGGCGACGATTCTAAATTTAAAGACAAGTAAATAAAATTGTTCGAAATTAGATTTTAAGAAAATTCAATATTAAAAACTATTTAGGGTTGTGATTTATTCCAATATTAATTAAAGATGATGTGGTTATCTTATAGTTGGGTAAAATATTGATTTATTAACCTGGAACACTAAATTATGTAAAAGCCTCTTCCGATGGTCAATTACAAATACCTAGTATAATCCAATTGAACCATATGTCTATGTCAACCAAATTTCCTAGATTCATTAAGATTAAGTTCCAATTATGGCTACCCCCGCCCGACAGGTATATTCCTATCCTGTAAGGAAATCTATTAAAGGGTTATCTATCCTCAAGGAAGATCGTGGGCTATTGAGTCTAAGGTCTTAAACTTAAAATCCCTATGTCTAGTTCATTTTAAGTTTACCTTATCAATTTTATTAGTGGCCAGTTAATAAAAAGGCATTAAGATTAAGACTCAATAAATAAATCTTTATATTACCCAAATTATAATCTAACCCTTATAAACCGGTGATATTGGATTTCATCACAACCCTAGATATCTAACTTAGTTATGACACATAACTAGGGCTAGTAAAAACTTAAAAGTACAAGCCATAAAGTAACAGTGCTGAAAAGTAATTGCAGTAAAGTAAAAGCTTAAAAGTAAAATAAAATGCTAAGGTAAAAGGAATAATTTATACTACTACTTATTTAGATATCTCCCAGTAAAATAATATATAAACTTATGATTATTACCAACCAGCCATATAGGCGGTAACCTGATTAAGTCAATTTAAGTCCAACCAGCCATAAAGGCGGAACCAAAGTAAACCAGCCATAAATGCGGAACCAAAATAAACCAGCCATAAAGGCGGAAAAGGAATTTTATTACCAACCGACCAATCTGGCGGTATCCTTTCTTAGTCAGGTTTAACCAAGTTAAATTGATTTACCAACCGACCAATATAGCGGTATTCCTTTTTAAGTCAAATTTTAAATAGTAAATATATTATTTTTAAGGGAGATTAATCTAAATAGTAATAGTAAAAGAATTACCTTTCACCCTAGCATATGGAAGTTACCTCCTCATGATTGAATAGTAAAAACTGTAAAATAAAGAAAGTAAATTACTATTATTACATAACGTAATTAAAAATTACAAAACTAAATTAAAAGAAACTTAGAGAGAGAAGAACTCCCTATTTACATCAAAGAAATGAGAGAGAATGGTGTAACAAAAACTGAAATCTCGAGCTCAATTTATAGGCGCGGGTAGGCTTCGGGCGTCGCGACGCCAAGGGCTTCGGCGTCGCGACGCTGGAACAGTGATGCGTGGCACAATGAGAGCTTGACACGTGGTGACTCTGATAAGAAGATAAGGCGACACGTGGCAAGGCGGCTGAGAGCTCAATTATTATGCTGACGTGGCGCTGACGTGGCGATGACGACTGTCGGCACCATAAGATTTCGACACGTGTCACTTCGTGATTGGCTGATGATGACGTGGCGTGTTGACTCGGTTGACCTGGTGACGTGGATGATGATGTGGCATGACACGTGGCAAAGGTTGACTCGTTGACCGGATGACGTGGCAACACGTTGGATGACACGTGGCACACGTGGCAATGGTGATTGTCGGCACCGTAGGATGATGACACGTGGCACGGCGCATGTTAGCATATCGGTTGTGATGGTGACACGTGGCACGACGCACGTTAGCAAAGTCAAACTTCTCAAATTCTGACAGTTGACCCGGCGCACGTTAGCAGATTTGGTGCATGTTAGGCGTCGCGACGCTGAAGGTCTTGGCGTCGCGACGTGCAAAAATTACTGAAATGCCCTTTTTGCCAATTTTTCCTGTTTTGCTCCAAATCACCTCCAGAATGTCCTGAAACTTTATTTATCTATAAAATAACACAAAACACATCTAAATATTCAAAAAAACCAAGAAACTATACAAAATATTAGGTTAAATGAGTGGGAAATAGTGATAGATTTACCACTCATCACACCCCCAAACCTAACATTTTGCTAGTCCTCGAGCAAAACATAGAGTAGAATAACATAAACATCTTTAAAATTTAACTAAGCCACTTTCGTAGGGATCACGGTTGCATTTAGCGTATGCAACAAGCCTTTAAACCCCTAGGTGTCCCTAGTGGACGAGTTGTAGTCTCGTGAGGGTTTACAGCAATGATACCCACAAACATTTTACAAAAGTAAAAAGGTAGTGAAACTAATGCACACAAAAGAAAAAAGACAAGAGAAAATAGAATAAAGAAGTTAGTGACTAATCAAGTGAAACTTCTACTCCAAGTTAATAGTTGTTTTCTTTCTTTTTAAATTACTAAATAAGTAAATTCTCCGATCATTTTTACCATTCTCCGATCATTTTTACCATTCTCCATATACACAGCCAACAAAATATTAAACAACTCATTTTTGCCCACAACAGTCATAAGTGCAGTTGATAAGAGAGTAATATTTTTGTCCTAAAGTTCTATCAGATTTCACACCTTTTTGTAGCAATGGAATAAATTTTCTGATTTTTCTGATTTTTTCTTTGATTTTTTTTTCTATTTTTTTTATTTATATACAATATCTTCCATCTATGTAACGAGCTTTGGGCCAGTGACTCCCAAACCAGTTGGCTTTATGGCACTAGGTGTTAAGACACCCATATGGACTTAATTACTCAGACTTCTGATATATATATTTTTGCAGCATCTTTGATCCATGTAACGAGCTTTGGGCCAGTGACTCCCAAACCAGTTGGCTTTAGGGCACTAGGTGTTAAAACACCCTTACAGACTTAATAACTCGGATCTCGGACGTTTTTTTTTTTTACTCCACTGCTTTTTGAGATGCTTCCTCCAATTAAACTAGAGCACTGAATATTACAAACTTTTCAATTTTAGCTCATTTCCGTATGTTTCCATGTATGTTGATAATACCTGCCAACTGAGCATAAGAAGATCTATTTTAGTCCGTTTTATGGAGAATTTACGAATTAAATAATTCAAAAGAAAATAAACAAAAATTAACTTGTTTCGAAATAGGTTTGAGATACGTCTCAGGAGTAGAAATTCCTTACTCGGCTATCTCTTACTAATTTCACCTTTTTAGTCAAAACAAAAACACAAAAAACACAAAAAATTTTTGTAATTTTTGAAATTTTCAAAATTTTTTTGTATTTTTCGAAAAATTTTGGACTAAAAATAAAAACAACATACAAAATAAATACAAGGTACTTAATACCTAAACTATTAATTTTATGAGGTCAAATGATTACTAGTATCTAACAGGTTGTTTAATTAATTTGAAATGGTGACGATTCTAAATTTAAAGAAAAGTAAATAAAATTATTCGAAAGTAGATTTTAAGAAAAATCAATATTAAAAACTATCTAGGGTTGTGATTTATTCCAATATTAATTAAAGATGAAGTGGTTATCTTATAGTTGGGTAAAATATTGATTTATTAACCTGGAACACTAAATTATGTAAAAGCCTCTTCCGATGGTCAATTACAAATACATAGTATAATCCAATTGAACTATATGTCTATGTCAACCAAATTACCTAGATTCATTAAGATTAAGTTCCAATTATGGCTACCCCCGCCCGACAGGTATAACCCTATCCTGTAAGGAAATCTATTAAAGGGTTATCTATCCTCAAGGAAGATCGTGGGCTATTGAGTCTAAGGTCTTAAACTTAAAATCCCTATGTCTAGTTCATTTTAAGTTTACCTTATCAATTTTATTAGTGGCCAGTTAATAAAAAGGCATTAAGATTAAGACTCAATAAATAAATCTTTATATTACCCAAATTATAATCTAACACTTATAAACCGGTGATATTGGATTTCATCACAACCCTAGATATCTAACTTAGTTATGACACATAACTAGGGCTAGTAAAAACTTAAAAGTAAAAGCCATAAAGTAACAGTGCTGAAATGTAATTGCAGTAAAAATAAAAACAACATACAAACTAAAAACAAGGTACTAATCAACTAATTCCCTCCCCCAAACCTAAATGAGACATTGTCCCCAATGTCTTAAAAAGTAGAAGAATAGTTTAGAAGGTTGTACCTGGTTAGCTGAAAATCTAAAAGAAATTAAAGGTTAAGATCCAGATTAATCCTACGTCTCTTACCACGATCAATCTCGGACCAATTTATCTTTGAAATGATAGGGTCAACTCGTGGTTCATAGGCTATGAGTTGATCTATTAGATCCGGAGCAGTTCTGGCAGTAAAGATGAGTTCTTTTAAATGTTTCGACACAAACCCATTTCTCCGAGCATCATCAAGAAACACCCAAAGAAAATCATAAAATCCATCAACGTTGAGCAGTCCAATTGGTTTCTGGTGTATGTTCAGGTTCGCCCAAGATAGTACAATAAAAATTTCCTCCAATATACCAAAGCCACCTGGCAAAGCAATAAAAGCATCAGCACGGTTAATCATTTCTACCAGTCGTTCAGACATACCTGGCACGATCATTTCCTCTATGTTTGATGGTTCAATAAGATTTGCCTCTACCAAGGGTTTTGGGATGATTCCCAAAACGTGACTGCCTCCTTCCTGTGCGGCCTTTGAAACAATCCCCATTAGTCCAAGATTTCCTCCGCCATATATTAAGTGCATATTCCTTGCAGCTAAGACTCGACCCAATTTATGTGCTGCTTCTATGTATTGTGGTTTAGTACCAACACTACTACCACAAAACACACAGATGTTTTCAACTCGTCTTCTTGAGGTGGCTTCCATCTTTTTATTCTGGATATCTTCAAAAGTGCAATGGTGAGTTGAATTTATAATACCTGAAAAGGGTGAATAAAAATAGCACAAGTATCTTCCAAAAGACGATTAGTAGCAAAATAGTAAAATAAATCTTGATATGGTCAAAAAGGTCTGGATCCTGTCGGAGAAAATAACAAAATAAATCAATATTATCAGGAAAAGACAAAGAGATATAATATGTACAAAAATTTTCAGCTTGATTAACGTCTATGCGTCAGGGACAAGCTTCCCATCCAATTTTCTTATAAATTGGCAAACAGGGTCTTTTTTAGTCAGATTCCCAAGACTTAATTGTTGTCTTTCTTTTTGAAATTGTGTATGTAAACTGCGAATGGTTATATAAACATATCCACTGGGATGCGTCTCAAGAGTTGAAGATATTTCATCTACAGACTCCTTACTCAGCCATCCCTTTTAAATCATTGGATGGCAGTACAATTGCAGAAGAAGTATCCAACGGATCAATATGGGTTTGGCATCTTTCTTTGTGATCAGATATTTGATTGCTGAATGATCTGTGTAGACCACCACTTTGGGACCCAACAGATAGGAGCGGAATTTGTCAAAAGCGTACACAACTGCGAGCAACTCCTTTTCAGTGGTTGTGTAGTTGAGTTGAGCTTCATTCAGAGTTCTGCTGGAGTAGTAAATGGTGTGGAAAATCTTTTCTTTGCGTTGTACCAAAACTGCACCTACAGCAAAATCACTAGCATCACACATTATCTCAAATGGAAGGGTCCAGTCTGGTGCTATTATGATGGGGGTAGAGACCAGCTTTTGTTTTAAGATTTCAAAGGCTTCATGGCATTCTTTGGTGAAGTTGAAAGGCACATCCTTTTCCAAAAGATTGCAAAGAGGTTTTGCAATTTTGGAAAAGTCTTTGATAAATCTTTAGTAAAATCCTGCATGTCCGAGAAAACTCCGAATGCCTTTTACTGATGTTGGTGGAGGTAGTTTCTCAATTGTCTCGATCTTTGCTTTGTCTACCTCGATTCCCTTTTGTGAGATCCGGTGTCCAAGAACAATGCCTTCTTGCACCATGAAGTGGTATTTCTCCCAGTTGAGTACCAGGTTTGTATCTTCGCACCTTTGTAACACCTATTCCAAATTTTGCAAACAATGGTCAAAAGAATCTCCAAACACAGAAAAATCATCCATAAAAACCTACATATTCTGCTCGAGCATGTCTGAGAAGATGGCCATCATGAAACGCTGAAATGTAGCAGGAGCATTACATAATCCAAATGTCATCCTGCGGAAAGCAAAAGTACCATAGGGACATGTAAAGGTAGTTTTCTCCTGGTCTTCTGGTGCGATGGCAATCTGATTGTACCCTGAATATCCATCCAGAAAGCAATAGAACTCATGTCCTGCCAGTCTGTCTAACATCTGGTCAATAAATGGTAGCGGAAAATGGTCCTTCCTCGTGGCTTTGTTAAGTTTCCTGTAGTCCATGCATACTCTACATCCAGTTACCGTTCTTGTTGGGATCAGCTCGTTCTTTTCATTGGTGACCACAGTAATTCCTCCTTTCTTTGGTACACACTGCATAGGACTCACCCAACTGTTGTCTGAGATGGGGTAAATGATGCCAGCATCCAACCATTTGATGATTTCTTTCTTCACAACTTCCTTCATGATTGGATTGAGTCTCCGTTGATGCTCTACTGTGGGTTTGTATTCATCATTCATCAGAATCTTGTGCATGCAAAATGATGGACTAATGCCTCGAATGTCTGCTATAGTCCAGCCAATGGCCCTTTTGTGCTCTCGTAATACTCTCAGTAGCTTTTCTTCATGATCCAATGTTAGTGAAGAAGAAATAATAACAGGTAATTCAGAAGAGTTTCCAAGAAATGCATACTTGAGATGGCTCGGAAGTGACTTCAGATCCAGCTGTGCTGGTTCTTCAATTGAAGGCTTGATTCGATCTTTCTTTGGCAATTCCATGCTTTCAACTGGTGGTGTTGCTTTGAATCGGAATGGTTTGTCAAGGTAGTTAATACATTCCAGGATTTCAGCATCTAGCTCACTGTCAGTCATGTTGGTGATGCAAGCTTCAAGTGTATATGTGGGATTTGGCTTAGTATTTTGAACGATACTTTCAACAACATCAACTCTGAAGCATTCTTCTTCCTTTTCATCACTTGGGAATTTCATGGCTTTGAAAACATTAAGGTCACTTCTTGGTCCTGCACTTTCATGGTCAATTCTCCTTTTTGCACATCAATCACAGTTTTATCTATAGCCAAGAATGGTCTCCCAAGAATGATAGGTATTTCTTTATCTTCTTCCATGTCAAGGATGATGAAATCTGCTGGGAGAATTAGTTTGTCTACTTTCACCAGCACATCTTCAACAACACCTCTTGGAAATGCAAGTGTTCGGTCAGCAAGTTGCAATGAAACTGAGGTAGGCATTGCTTCTCCAATTTGCAGTTTCCTGTAAATAGAAAAAGGCATCAAGTTAACATTGGCTCCTAAATCACATAAAGCCTTACCGATGTAATGTTCTCCAATGGTGCATGGAACTGTGAAACGGCCAGGATCTTTCAACTTCGGGGGAAGTTTCCTCTGAATGATGGCTCTGCATTCTTCTGTTAATGCTACTGTTTCGTAGTCTCCCAATCTCCGTTTTCGTGAAAGAATGTCTTTCATGAAATTTACATAGCTGGGCATTTCTTCCAAGGCTTCTGCAAATGGAATGTTGATGTGCAGCTTTTTGAAAACCTCAAGGAACCGAGCAAACTGCTTGTCCAATTTATTTTTCTGAAGATGCTGAGAAAAAGGTGGAGGTGGAATGATTCTTCCTGGTTCTTTTTCCTTTGCTTCTTTTTCCTTTGCTTCTTTTTCCTTTGCTTCTTTTTCCTCCATCTGTTTCTCAGCTTCTTCGGAACTTCTTCTTGGGACATCTGGATTCCAACATCTTTGTTGATTTCAGTACCACTTTTCAAAGTAATGGCTTGACATTGCTCATTCCCTCGGTTCCTTGGATTGGGTTCTGTGTTGTTGGGAAGATTTCCTAGTGGTCTGTAACTCTGAGCATTGGCCAGTTGTCCGATTTGATTCTCCAGTGCTTTGATGGAAGCTGATTGGCTCTGAAAGATAGCATCGTACTTTTTTAACTGAGCCATCACTTCTGCTATTCCTGGTTCATTTGCCTGCTCCTGGCCTTTGTTCTGTTGCTGGAATCCAGGTGGTGGATATTTCCGCTGTTGGCCTGAATTGTTGCTCTCCATGAAAAATTAGGATGATTCCTCCACCCTGGGTTGTAGGTGTTGGAATAAGGATTGTTCCCCTGTCTGTTGAAATTGTTGACAAAATTCACCGTTTCTTCAAGTTGGTTCGACTCTAGTGTTCCTCCATATGGTGAACTTGTGGATCCAGTGGTAAGAGTCTCCATGAATTTGCATATTTGATCTAACTTGGTGTTGACTGTTGTATTGGCTCCACTTTCATAAATTCCTGCAATTCTTTGGATCATGCTCCTTTCAGTTGGCCACAAGGAATTGTTGTTGGCAATTTCTTCGATTAGTTCCCAGGCTTGATCTTCTCCTTTTTCCATTAAAGCTCCTCCAGCAGCAGCATCGATTGTGGTTCTCATTATTCCAGAAAGTCCATTATAGAATGTTTGGACTTGAAGCCATTTTGGAATCTCATGGTGTGGACATTTCCGGAGTAAATCTTTGTACCTTTCCCAAGCTTCGTAGAGAGTTTCTGAGTCTTGTTGCACAAAGGATGTGATGTCATTCCTCAGCTTTCCGGTTCTGGCTGGTGGAAAGTACTTTGCAAGAAATTTGGTGGCTAAAGTGTTCCATGTTGTGATAGAACCTGCTGGTAATGAATGTAGCCAAGCTTTAGCTCTGTCCTTCAAGGAGTATGGGAAGACACGCAGTCTCATTGCTTCTTCAGCTTCTCGGTTGTAATTGAAAGTGCCACAAACTTCCAAGAAGTTGCTTATGTGGGCATTAGGATCTTCAGTTGCATTTCCTCCAAACTGAACTGACTGCTGAATCATCTGAATGCAAGTTTTGATGTCACCCGCATTTGCTGGTAATGGAGGAAGTACAATACATGAAATGAGTCTGTCAACCACCGGAATGGTTCTGTCTCGAATGGGAATTGGTGGTGCGACCTCCAAAGGTTCAGGTTCCATGTTGACTAAAGCTTCTTGGGCTTCTCGCCTTTCCCTTCTCGACTGTCTGATAGTTCTTTCAATTTCCGGGTCAAGCGGTCGGAGTTCAAAGCTTCTGGTTCATCTCATGAAGTTTCTGAGAACCTGAAACACATGAAAACAATAACAATAAGTAAAAAGAAATTAGAAGAAATAGAAAGTATCTAACCCCTAAACTAATAATAAAAGATAAATAAGTCCCCGGCAACGGCGCCAAAAACTTGACCGGTGTAAACACACACGTATAACGCAAGCGTACGTATCGTTCAAGTAGTATAAAAAGTATCGATCCCACGAGAACTTAATACCTAAACTATTAATTTTATAAGGTCAAATGAATACTAGTATCTAACAGGTTGTTTAATTAATTTGAAATGGCGACGATTCTAAATTTAAAGACAAGTAAATAAAATTATTCGAAAGTAGATTTTAAGAAAATTCAATATTAAAAACTATCTAGGGTTGTGATTTATTCCAATATTAATTAAAGATGAAGTGGTTATCTTATAGTTGGGTAAAATATTGATTTATTAACCTGGAACACTAAATTATGTAAATGCCTCTTCCGATGGTCAATTACAAATACCTAGTATAATCCAATTGAACCATATGTCTATGTCAACCAAATTACCTAGATTCATTAAGATTAAGTTCCAATTATGGCTACCCCCGCCCGACAGGTATATTCCTATCTTGTAAGGAAATCTATTAAAGGGTTATCTATCCTCAAGGAAGATCGTGGGCTATTGAGTCTAAGGTCTTAAACTAAAATCTTTATGTCTAGTTCATTTTAAGTTTACCTTATAATTTTTATTAGTGGCCAGTTAATAAAAAGGCATTAAGATTAAGACTCAATAAATAAATCTTTATTACCCAAATTATAATCTAACCCTTATAAACCGGTGATATTGGATTTCATCACAACCCTAGATATCTAACTTAGTTATGACACATAACTAGGGCTAGTAAAAACTTAAAAGTAAAAGCCATAAAGTAACAGTGCTGAAAAGTAATTGCAGTAAAGTAAAAGCTTAAAAGTAAAATAAAATGCTAAGGTAAAAGGAATTATTTCTACTACTACTTATTTAGATATCTCCCAGTAAAATAATATATAAACTTGTGATTATTACCAACCAGCCATATAGGCGGTAACCTGATTAAGTCAATTTAAGTCCAACCAGCCATAAAGGCGGAACCAAAGTAAACCAGCCATAAAGGCGGAACCAAAATAAACCAGCCATAAAGGCGGAAAGGAATTTTATTACCAACCGACCAATCTGGCGGTATCCTTTCTTAGTCAGGTTTAACCAAGTTAAATTGATTACCAACGACCAATATAGCGGTATTCCTTTTTAAGTCAAATTTTAAATAGTAAATATATTATTTTTAAGGGAGATTAATCTAAATAGTAATAGTAAAAGAATTACATTTCACCCTAGCATAGGGAAGTTACCTCCTCATGATTGAATAGTAAAAACTGTAAAATAAAGAAAGTAAATTACTATTATTACAAAACGTAATTAAAAATTACAAAACTAAATTAAAAGAAACTTAGAGAGAGAAGAACTCCCTATTTACATCAAAGAAATGAGAGAGAATGGTGTAACAAAAACTGAAATCTCGAGCTCAATTTATAGGCGCGGGTAGGCTTCGGGCGTCGCGACGCCAAGGGCTTCGGCGTCGCGATGCTGGAACAGTGATGCGTGGCACAATGAGAGCTTGACACGTGGTGACTCTGATAAGAAGATAAGGCGACACGTGGCAAGGCGGCTGAGAGCTCAATTATTATGCTGACGTGGCGATGACGACTGTCGGCACCATAAGATTTCGACACGTGTCACTTCGTGATTGGCTGATGATGACATGGCGTGTTGACTCGGTTGACCTGGTGACGTGGATGATGATGTGGCATGACGCGTGGCAAAGGTTGACTCGTTGACCGTATGATATGGCAACACGTTGGATGACACGTGGCACACGTGGCAATGGTGATTGTCGGCACCGTAGGATGATGACACGTGGCACGGCGCACGTTAGCATATCGGCTGTGATGGTGACACGTGGCACGGCGCACGTTAGCAAAGTCAAACTTCTCAAATTCTGACCATTGACCCGGCGCACGTTAGCAGATCTGGTGCACGTTAGGCGTCGCGACGCTGAAGGTCTTGGTGTCGCGACGCGCAAAAATTACCGAAATGCCCTTTTTGCCAATATTTCCTGTTTTGCTCCAAATCACCTCCAGAATGTCCTGAAACTTTATTTATCTTCAAAATAACACAAAACACTTCAAAATATTTAAAAAAACCAAGAAACTATACAAAATATTAGGTTAAATAAGTGGGAAATAGTGATAGATTTACCACTCATCACTTCTGCATCCTCAACTACATTTGCCCTGATCATGGCAACTTCCATCTCTGTGTAATAGTCCTCAACACTTTTGGTCCCCTGATACAGATGTTGTAGTTTTTGATACAACTCCCTATAGTAATGGCTGGGTATAAATCTCTTTCTCATGAGACCCCTAAATTCTGCCCATGTCTGAATCGGTCTCTCATAGTTTCTCCTCCGAGTAGAGACAAGCTGATCCCACCAAATCATAGCATAATCGGTAAACTCAATTGATGCTAGACTGATCTTCTTCTCGTCTGAGTAATGATGACAGTTGAAAATCAATTCTATTTTCTTTTCCCATTCTAAATAAGCTTCAGGATCATTCTTGCCTTGGAATGTTGGTATCTTGATCTTGATGCTACCTAGATCACCATCTACATCTCCTCGCCTACCATATCCTCTCTGATCATAATCCCATCTTCTGGCATCAAATGCACCTCTATCATCAAACCGTGTATCCCTCCTATCATTCCTCCTATCAAACCTCGTATTAGGCCTCCTATCATGCCCAGGCTGAAATCTCTCCTCCACATCATCAAAACCATCAGAATCATCAAACTCACTTTCAGCTTCCTCTTCATCTGGTGGTATATACTGTGGTGGTACACGGCGAGGTGGTACATTGTGAGGTGGTGGTACATTCTGAGGTGGTGGTACTCTAGGACCGCTACCAGTTTGAATACTCTCGACACTCTTGGACAATCTCTCCAAAACAGTATTCATGTTCTCCATCATATCTGTAAATTTCCTATCCAAAGCCTCAAGCTTTTCATCAGTAGTTAGACCTGCCATCTCAACACTAAACAAACAGATTAGAAATAACAAGAAACTAAAGCAAATATCTAAATCCTCACAATCTCACATGTTTACACTCGAATGATATCACTCCACTCGTGTTTGCACTCTATTGGCTTTCACCTGATATTGTGCTCACAATCACTGCCTTTTACCACTCTTGAGTTCGTCCTCAATTCAAATGTGAACCACACTCAATCCAAGAATACAAACCAAATGTAGTCCTCAAGCTAGCATGAACACAACGGACCCAAAAATATAATATATATATAGGGCAGGCGAAAAACAAAACGCGAACAGGAATAGTAATGACGAAGACTCAATCAATAATACTTAAGCTAGAGTAATTAGAAATAAGGAGTAAACAATTAGCACAATGGAAAAAAATAAGCATGCAAATTCACGGTCGTATGCAATTTCGGGAGAAAATTTGGCACCTCTATAAAAAATTTGATGGAATACCCTCCACGGGCGCCTAAATGATAATATGGAACAAACTAGATTCACACCAAAAAATTTCACTTTTTTACTCTCAAGTGATCACTATCACTCAAGTCCCTTTTTCTTTTCTTTCTTTTTTTTTTTTTGATAACGTCAGATGCTAAATGTGGTTCTGATTTCAGAGGCTGATTTAGGTTCTGATTTCAGAGGCTGATTTAGGTTCTGATTTTAGAGGCTTGTTTTCAAAGCCTGATTTCAGAGTCTGATGATGGTCTGAATCCAGGGTCTGAATTCAGAGGCTATTGGTCTGGGTCTGATTTCAGAGTCGAATAAGGGTCTGATTTCAGGGTCTGAATTCAGAGGCTAATTTTCAGAGGTTACTGGTTAGGGTCTGATTTCAGAGGCTATTGGTCTGGATATGATTTCAGAGGTTACTGGTATGGGTCTGATTTCAGAGGTTACTGGTCTGGGTCTGATTTCAGAGGCTACTGGTCTGGGTCTGATTTCAGAGGCTAAGTTTCAGGGTCTGATCTCAGAGGCTGATTCAATGGTTAAGTTTCAGGGTCTGATCTCAGAGTCTGATTCAATGGTTAAGTTTTAGGGTCTGAACCCAGAGTCTGATTTCAGAGGCAGATTTCAAAGGTTACGTTTTAGGTCTGATTTCAGACTTCACTTAGTTTTTAGGGTCTGATTTCACACTGCACTAGGTTTTAGAAACAAAACACACAGCCGCCAAAGAACATGCTTATTTCTTAAACATATGCTAAAGAACATAATAACTATGACGAACTGAACTGATAGGAAGAACAGTTAAGAAGCCCAGAACTGGAAAATGATGAACTGATATGCAACTATGACGAACTGACAGGAAGAACAGAACAGAAACCCAGAATTGGAAAAAGATGAACTGATATGCTTCACAACAAAACCAGATCCAGAATATAAACAAAACAAAAACAGCAACAAGATCCAACAAGAACTGAAACGAAAATAACAAAGAACAAAAGAAAAACAGAATCAAACAAAAGGAAAGTTAGAAAAATCAGACCTTGGAACCCTGAGCTCTGATACCAAATGACAAGAAACCCACTTGGATTCGAAATCCAAGCAAACCCCAAGCAACGGACAGAACCCCAAGAACCGCGAATATGATTTTGTAGAAACAAAACCCTTCCAAGGCCACAAAGAAGACCCACAAAGAACTTGCCCTTGAGAACCTTTAAGATGAATCCTTGTAGTGTTTTGCTAGCAATGGAGACGCCACTAAGTTTGCCAAAACTTAGATAAGTCGATTCAAACTTGAAAAGGGGAATCCCTCCCTTACAAGAATTCGGCCATAGCCAAAGCTTTAAGCTTTTTAGTTTTTTTATAAATTTCGTTGGTTGCCTCAAATGAAGAAGAAAGTAAGCTTAAATAGTGTTACAAAAAGAAACCCTAAAGGCATAATGACAACAATGCCCCTAAAAACGAAATTACACAAATATCAAGTCTTTAAGTCTTCAAATGCCTAGGAAGCTTTATTCTAAACTGATTTGGGCCAAGTGAAATGGTTTTGGGCCCTTTCCATCAAAGCCCACATGCATCTCTATTTGTTTGTTGCAGTCAGCCATAAAACTCTGAACTAATCCCGTCATTGCTTCTCTGAGTCTTTTGGTCCTCTGCCTCGTAATTGGCCCTTCTGGTACTTGTAATGCGTCCTTTGGTTTGTTGTCGGCCTGGATCATGTCACGAGGCATATATTGTTACAAGGTGATGCCATTCGGCCTCAAGAATGTTGAAGCCACATATCAACGTCTGGTCAACAAGATGTTCTCCCAACAAATTGGAAAAACCATGGAGATATACATAGACGACATGCTGGTGAAATCTTCAAAATCAGAGTAACATCTAGGGCACCTGGAAGAAGCCTTTAACATAATGGAAAAGTACGAGATGAAGTTGAACCCCACTAAATGCGCATTTGGTGTCGGTTCAGGGAAATTCTTAGGATACTTGGTCACTTGACAAGGAATTGAAGCAAATCCATATCAGATCAAATCCATCATTGATATCCCCTCTCCTACCAGTCCAAAAGATGTCATGCGACTAGCAGGGAGAATTGCTGCACTAAATAGGTTCATCTCCAAGTCTACAGACAAAAGCTTTTTGTTCTTCTCAGCCCTTAAGAAAGCAAAGAACTTCGAATGGACTCCAGCCTACGAGGAAGCTTTGAAAGAACTCAAACAATATCTGACCTCTCCACCTCTGCTATCGAACCCACTTGAGAATTTAAGGCTTTTTCTCTACTTAGGAGTTTCTAAGAAAAATAGTTAGCGCAGTCTTGATCAGAGAAGAAGAGATGACACAACTTCTGATCTACTATGTGAGTAAAGCACTGGTGGATGCAGAGTCACGCTACCCCCAAATGGAGAAATTGGTGTTGGCTTTAGTGATGGCTGCTAGGAAGCTACGGCCCTATTTTCAAGGGCATCCAATCACAGTTTATACATCGTATCCTTTGAGAAGCATACTCCATAAGCCGGAGCTGTCTGAGAGGTTGATGAAATGGGCAGTGGAACTTGGAGAACATGACATCACTTACCTGCCTAGGACTGCCATCAAGTCTCAGGACTTAGCAGATTTTATAGCTGACTTCAGTCCTAGCCTGCAAGTTACAGCTGAATCAAAAATCCATTCTATCTATTCAACTACACCCTGGAAGCTTGCAATCGATGGATCAAACAATAAGAAATGTTGCAGTTTGGGGATAGTGATCATTACTCTATAAGGCGACATGCTACAGCAAGTAGTCAAGTGTGGTTTCAGAGTCACCAACAATGAGGCAGAGTATGAGGCACTAATAGCTGGTCTGACCTTAGCCAGTGAACTTAGAGCAAAAAAGATAAAAGTAAAATCTGATTCACAATTGATTGTCAACCAAATCCAAGGGTCGTATTAGGCACGGGGTCCTCAAATGGCATCCTACTTACAGAAGGTAAAAGACCTTCAGTCAACATTTGAGGAACTCACAATAACCCAAGTTCCAAGAAGTGAAAATTCTCAAACAGACGCATTGGACACCTTTGGCTCGACAATGCAAGGGGACAAAACCTCAATCTATTCCAGTAGTATACTTGCTTTGGCCATCTATTTAGAAGGAAGAAACAAAAAAGGTCGGCTCAATTACTCCAGTCGACTCATGGATGACACCCCTAGTAAGATACCTACAAGAAGACGTACTTCCAGAAGACAAAATTGATGCCAGGGGAATCCAAAGGCAGGCTACAAGGTTCACCATATACGGCGGCCAATTGCTGAAAATGTCATTTTTCGGACCCTACCTTAAGTGCCTCACCCGTGAAGAAGCGCAACACGTGTTGGCAGAACTACATGAAGGAGATTGTGGGAATCACTCTGGAGGAAGAAGCTTGGCATGTCGTGCCCACTCGACAGGTTACTATTGGCCTACCATGAGAGCTGACTCTGCAGACTTCACAAGGAAATGTGAGAAATGTCAAAGGTTCGCCCCAGTTTCGCACCTCCCACCAGAGAGACTCAATCATATCTTATCCTATTAGCCGTTCATGATGTGGGGGATGGATATCGTTGGGAAACTTCCAACCGCCCTAGGACAATGAGTCTACATGCTAGCACTTACATACTACTACTCGATGTGGATTGAAGCAGAATCTTTTTCCAGGATACGAGATAAATAAGTGCAAACATTCATTTGGAAGAATATCATATGTCGATTCGGCATACCTAGAGAGATTATGATTGATAATGGTTCACAATTCATCAACCATCATTTCCAAGATTTCTGTAAAAATTGGGGAATCAAATTAAGCTTTTCAACCCCATGATTCCCACAAGCTAATGGTCAAGCCGAGTCATCCAACAAAAAAATAATGAACACTTTGAAAAAATGATTGGAGAAAACAAAAGGAGCTTGGGCAGATGAACTCTCTGGAGTCTTGTGGTCTTACAAAACAATGATCTGATCGTTCACTGAAGAAACCCTATTCTCCCTGGCGTTTGGTACGAAAGCAGTCTACCAACAAAGGAAAGCATTCCATCTCCACGCTACCAATGGCTCAATGAGGATTCGAATGGACAAATTATGAATCATAGTCTTGATACAATTGATGAATTGAAGGACCAAGTTTCCATACGACTTGCAGCCCATCAACAAAGAATAGCCAAATACTTCAACAATAATGTTAGGATCAGAACCTTCAGAGAAGGAGATTGGGTCCTATGCAGAGTTTTCCAAAACACCAAGGAAGTTGGAGATGGTAAACTAGGACCAAACTGGGAACGTACATACCTCATTACAAAGGTCGTTGGGCAATGAGCCTACAAATTAGAAACCGTAGAAGGGACACTCATCCACAACAGTTGGAATGCAATTCATCTCAAACGATTATACTAGTAACGAGTGCATGGTTAATTATGTTTCGATTGAGAAATAAATGATATGTTATTTGTAACATGCAAAAGCGATTCGACGTAAAAACAAAATGCATTCGAAGACTAAATTTAAATTTATTTTCCATTCGACAATGATTGTTTAGCACAAAATGGAAAGAACATTTTCAAACTTCTGGAGTCTCGGCCGGTTGATCTTCAGCAGCTTTCTTTAGCTCCAGCAGGAACGTCTTCCTCTTGAACAGCAAGATCGACTCCCATTTGACCAACGTCTTCACCTTCCTTCGTCTGACCGTCAGTCACTACCATCTAACTTCAGCCACTGCAGCTTCCTTGTCCCCAACCTCCTTTAATTCAACTTCCTCTCCTTTTTCTTCTTCACCAACTCCACTCGACGAAGAAAGTCCAGCCACCAGCCTGTCTTAGGCTTCCATGCATTAACTTTTCCTTCAATAAAATCCTTCATCAGATTGATTCTTTCTTTCATCATGGACTCGAAAGCAATCCCCTCAAGTTGCTCGAGCAGTTGCTTGTAGGCTTTAAGTGTGGCTTCGGATACTTCTATCTCCACTTTAAGTATCACTTTGGTCTCTTTCAACTCTTTCTTCATCCATTTTCCCTTCCTCTCAGAAGCATCTAATCCAGACTTCAATTCAGTTGCTTTCTTCCTTATTGCAATAAGGGATTTTTCAAATTCTCTTATCCTCTTTTGACTCGACTCGGCATACTGCTGCATGAACAAGCTGCATTTCATTATCTGAAAAACTCTAAGTTAGCTCTCATTCGACCAAAAATAAGAGAAATATCAAAAGAATAGTTCTTGAGAATACATATTTGATAACTCAAAGCTGCTATTTTCTTCATTGCCTCGATTGGACCTATCTCAGTCAGCCTGTTTTCATCCTCCTCAAGGAGAAGCCCTTTGATGAACTTGGATAGACTCGAAGGATCCAAAATCGCAGTCGACCCATGAGGAATCCTTACTATGACATTCTCTAAGTCCTCCTCCACCTTAGCAACAACTTTATTTTTCTTCCCAACCACAGTCATCTCAATCAATTGTCCGTTTGCAACTGGAACCTCATCCGAAATGACTTTTTTTAGTTTGGGAGCCTTAACCTTCTCAACTTCAGGTTCTTTCCCCTTGGCTCTTTTGGCTCTCCTTCAACTCTTCATTTCATCGATTGAGGATACTTTAAAATGCCCTAACATTATATCTTCTACGCATAAAAGTTCTTCAGAATTTAAATGCTTTAAAAATGTTGTCTCTCTGTATGTCTCCCAACTCGACCAACTAGAGTATATCACAGTCAAAATGTGTTTACAAAAGGCCAAAAGGGGTACTTTTTGGATCGTAAATGTCCTTCCATAACAGAGTCGACCTCAATCTTTTCTCTACCAAGACGACTCTCCAGTCTATATCTTCAGCAAGTAAAGCTATGATAGCTTTAGTGTTACAAACGGTTCGACTTGTTGTCTCAAACGACCTATTTCGATGAGGACCTGCAAAAACAAGAAATATGTTATTAGTCTCATTCCCCAAGTGTATTAAAAAAGAATGCATGATAGAGATGTAATACTCACTCGACAAACTCCAAAATTCTGGGATTCGACCTGCTCCAGCCGACCCAAAGACACTCTCACCCGCACAAAGAAATAATTGGACTGCTAGTTCCCTCTATCATTTGTTGGGAGCCCAGTCACTAATTTTTTTTCTTTTGGTGAAGATACAAATTGTACCTCCTCTTTTTTGTCAGATGCTTCTTTAGGTAGTATGAGAATAATACATCATTTACTTCAAAGAACACTCATAATTCAAAAGCCATACACTCAATCGACAGTAAGATCCTCCAAGTATTTGGCATCAATTGAGAAGGAGCGATCTGATAGTTGTCCAAAACCTCCCAAACTAACCTCGGTATGGTAAATATAAACCCATCTACAGAGGTCGCTCATAGAACCCAATCCAACCTAAGACTTTGTAATCTATTCTTTTAGTCGACAATGGTAACCTTAGTTCTAATTAATTTGGAAACCTGTACTTGCACCTGATTTCCCTCAATGATTTCTCTGTCACTTGACTGGTAGGATTTTTTGTTAACTGATTTTTTGATTCACTAGTGCTGGCAATTCCACTCGACTCTCCAGCTGCTGGTAATATCGTAAATGGTATCGCGTCAATAGAAACCCTTTGAGGTAACTCTACTACCGTTATTAGTCCTGCCTTGATAAGGTCCTCAGGCGACCAATCCCTATATGTTTCTTCCCCATTCGACTCACTTGAAGATGGTTCAGCATATCTATCAATTTGAGAACCTAAGCTACCTAGAGATTCTTCACTCGACATTCTCCAAACGACAAGCATACAAACATAAAATTTCCTAAAAATTTATTCCCTAAAGATCGAGCTCTACACCAATCCTCAAATACAATTTCGACAATAAACTCTACGATTTAAAAGATCAAACAGCCTATATTGACTAAGAACAGCTTGAATCTACACTATGAATATTTAAAGATATTTAAGAACACGAGATGAGTTTTGAAGAATACCTTGAAGGCTTGAGACTTCTCCCAACTTGATGACTGAAGTGAGTTTTTCCAATGAGGCAAAAGAGCACTCAAAGTTCTCTTTTATACAATCCTTATTGGCGCTTCAAATCCCCGCCTAAAACGCCTCGTAACTCACACCAGGGTTGTATTAATGACTGAAGAAAAGTCTAGAAGAAGTCGAGGCCCATCATGAGAGTGGGAAGTCTTTCAATAATGTCGACTGAAAGTAGTTATGGTTAAAGATGCCTTATGATCAACATTCAGTATTTAACAAGTACTAAACTTGGCATAAAGAATGGTGTCATTCGGTACGGCATCATGTGAAGGCTTCTCACCATGGATAGTGTCACTCGACACAACTCTATTTTAAGGCTTCGCACAAGCGATGGTGCCACTCGACACGACGTCATGTGAAGGCTTGGTACAAAGAATGGTGCCATTCGGTACGACATCATATGAAGGCTTCTCACCAGGGATAGTGTCACTCGACACAACTCCACTTGAAGGCTTTGCACAAGTGGTGGTGCCACTCGACACGACGTCATGTGAAGGCTAGGCACATAGAACGGTGCCATTCGATACGACATCATGTGAAGACTTCTCACTAGGGATAATGTCACTCAACACAACTCCATTTGAAGGCTTTGCATAAGCGGTGGTGCCACTCGACACGACATCATGTGAAGGCTTCTCACCAAGGATAGTGTCACTCGACATGACAATATGTGAAGGCTTCACACCAAGGATATTTCCACTCGACACGACATCGCGTGATTTCTTGGCATAATAGAAGGATTCACGTGACACGACATCATATGAAGACTTGGCATATGGAAAGGTGCCATTCGACATGCCATCATTGGTAATCTTGTGACAATGAGATTCCACTCGACACTACACAAATAAAGATTTTTCATTTGTCCCATACGACACAATATAAGTGATGTCTCAGCATTACACAAAATATGGCCATACGACACTACATATATGATATTCAACACCTGACTCAAATCTCATTCACGATTGTCTCATTCGACCTTTATATGATAAAATCCTAGATGACTTTGAAGGCTCCACCTATCGTATGGAGTACAACCTGAACCTTCATCTAGTTCAGTCGGTTGGGTACATTCCTCATGGCTCATGTCGAGTCAAGATGAAAACCTGGACTACTCTCAGTCCAGTGGACATTGAAGGCTCCACCTGTCGTATCGAGTATAACCTGAACCTTCATCTGGTTCAGTCGACTGGGAACACTCCACATGGCTCAAGTCGAGTCAAAATGAAGACCTGGACTACTCTCAGTCCAGACGACATTGAAGACTCTACTTGTCGTATGGAGCATGCCTTGAACCTTCATCTGGTTCAGTCGACTGGGGAACATTCCCCATGGCTCATACCGAGTCAAATGAAGACCTGGACTACTCTCAGTCCAGACGATTTTGAACACTCCACATGTCGTATGGAGTATGCCCTAAACCTTCATCTGGTTCAGTCGACTGGGGAATATTCCTCGTGGCTCATGTCGAGTCAAGTAGAAGACCTGGACTACTCTCAGTCTAGACGACATTGAAGGCTCCACCTATCATATGGAGTATAACATGAACCTTCATCTGGTTCAGTCGGTTAGGAATATTCCCCATGGCTCATGTAGAGTCAAGATGAAGACCTGGACTACTCACAATCCAGACGACATTGAAGGCTCCACCTGTCATATGAAGTATAACCTGAACCTTCATCCGGTTCAGTCGACTGGGAACACTCCTCATAGCTCAAGTTTGAGTCAAAATGAAGACCTGGACTACTCTCAGTCCAGACGATATTGAAGAATCCACTTGTCGTATGGAGTATGTCATGAACCTTCATCTAGTTCACTCGACTGGGGGACATTCCTCGTGGCTCATGTCGAGTCAAGTAGAAAACCTGGACTACTCTCAGTCCAGACGAAATTGAAGGTTCCACCTGTCGTATGAAGTATAACGTAAACCTTCATCTAGTTCAGTCGACTGGGGACATTCTCCATGGCTCATGTCGAATCAAGTAGAAGACATGTACTACTCTCAGTCCGGACGACATTGAAGGCTCTACATTTCGTATGGAGTATAACATGAACCTTCATCTGATTCAGTCGACTGGGGGACATTCCCCATGGCTCATGTCGAGTTAAGATGAAGACCTGGACTACTCTCAGTCCAGACATATTAAAGACTACACCTGTCATATGGAGTATGCCCTGAACCCTCATCTGGTTCAGTCGATTGGGGGACATTCCTCATGGCTCATGTCGAGTCAAGTGGAAGACTTGGACTACTCTAAGTCCAGACGACATTGAAAGCTCCACCTGTCGTATGGAGTATACCCTGAACCCTCATCTGGTTCAGTCGACTGGCGGACATTCCTCATGGCTTATGTCTAGTCAAGATGAAGACATGGACTACTTAGTCCAGACGAAATTGAAGGCTCCACATGTCATATGGAGTATGCCATAAACCCTCATCTGGTTCTATCGACTGGGGGACATTCCCTATGGCTCATGTCGAGTCAAGATGAAGACATGGACTACTCTCAGTCCGGACGACATTGAAGACTCCACTAGTCATATGGAGTTTGTCTTGAACCTTTATCTGGTCCAAATCGACTGGGGGAGATTCGCCATGACTCATGTCGAGTCAAATTAAAGACTTAGACTGTTCACAGTCCAGACAACATTAAAGATTTCATGACTCCTCTGACCAAACGTGTGAATGGCAATAAGAATTGAGCTTGATCGCCTACTGACTTAAACGACAAAGGCATTTTAAAATCAAGGATAGTACCTAGAACTCTATATTCTTAAGAGGTACTCCTATACATCTTGTTCCAAACGACATGCATAAAAAATACTCTCCAAGTCAAGGACTTCTTGACTTATAGAGTATAGGACAAACTGTACGGGCCAAATTTGGACCATTGGTAAAATTATCTTTTCACTTCAAACCCAACATCAAACAAAGCCCAAAATGGTAACCTGGCCCAGAAAACTTTAAACCTTTTACATAATCTAACCAACAGCCTAAAGAAAAACCCCTTTTAATTATTCACCGAATTGTTTCCATTTTTCCTAAACACATTATTCTTCATCTCCAAAAGATGAAATCTTGAGCATGTTGTGGGCCCATCGCCAAAGATGTCAGCACATTGTGGGCCACATCATCACAAGTACAACTCCTCTTAAAGCTATAAAGTGACTTCTTTCAACCTATAAAAATGAGGAGAATTGAGCATACAGGCATGGAAGTTCAACTTCTCATAATTTGAGCCCTCAAAAGCTTATAAACATAAACCATCAGCCCTCACGACAGCCCAAAAAGTTCAAGATAATATCAAACCTTATTCTCTTCATTTTATTTAGAGCTCACGCTTCTTTACTGACTTGAGCGTCGGAGTGCCTACGGCACCCACCGCACTGGTGGGCAATATCCTCTACACTCATTCTACCTTTGTTTTGCAGGATCGCTAGTGCCTCATATTACATATTCTCGATTTTGGACTTTGGACGAAAATCAGTATCCACACTTGACCACCAATAAGATTGATGTGGTGAACTTAATTAAACTTGACAAAGGAAATTCAGATTTAGCCTTAAATCCAATAGCACACGATCTTTTCTTAGGTATTTCTTTACATGATATAAATATATCTGTAGGGCGTGTGTATCCATAATTGGAAATTGATCTTAATAAATTTAGGGTTAATTAGTTGACATAGAAATATAGTTAATTAATTTACTCTGAATATTTGCACATGACCATCGAAAGAGGCTTTTCGATATCTTAGTGTTCCAGGTTAATAAGTCAATTTATTACACGAGTGTAGGGAAACAAATTCATCTGTAGAATAATATTGGGTGGATTCACTGGATGTCTCTCTCTCATTGATTGTCTTTGGACTTTTCATAAACCATATTTATTTTCTTTAGTATTAGTTTAATTCAAAACATCTTCTAGTTAAATACCAATTAGATAACCGTAGGTAGTTAGTTCTAATAATGAGTAAAGTATGTGATAAGACCTCGAGTGATCAATATTTTTTATACTACTTGAGCGATATGTGAGCTTGCGTAACGTGTGAAAATCGTGATCAATGTTTTGACGTTATTGTCAGGGACTTATTATAACCCTAATTATTAATTTTAGGACTATGTATTTTACTTGTTATCTAATCATTTTTATTTTTTTTAATTTTGTTGTTTTAGGTCTATTTAAGGTTCTTGAGTGGTTATATAAGACGAAATCGAAGCTGTGAACTCCTTTCGTTTGACCCATAAATCTAGAGAACTTTTCGTCAGTTGATAAGGGACAGACGAGAAGACCAAGAGGTGCATCTCAACATGAACAATCAGGAACCGGAACCATTGGAAGCAGCACCACCAATACCCATTCGGGATAGGACAATCCCGATGGTTGGTAGTTTTATCTCCCGCATCATATTGCCACATCTGCCAATAAACACATGTGACATCAAAACATTCATTCAGATGATTCAGCAGTCAGTGCAGTTTGGGGTTGGTGCATCTGAAGATTGGCCGCGAGCCTTTCCATACTCATTAAGAGATAGAGCTAAGGGATGACTTCATTCACTATGAGCAAGGTCCATCACTATTTGGGCAGACCTGGCAATAAAACTTCTAGCAAAATACTTTCCCCTAGCTAGGACTGCAAGATTAAGAAATGAAATCACATCCTTCGTGTAGTATGACTCTGAATCCCTTTATGAGGCATGGGAATGGTACAAGGAGCTGCTACGGAAGCGCCCTCATCACGAGATCGCCAAATGGCTATAGATATATACTTTCTATAATGGTCTTAGTGGGATGATAAAGTCCACAGTGGATGCAGCCGCGAGAGGTGCACTAATGGGAAAAAGGGAAAACCAAGCGTGAGATTTATTAGAAGAATTGGCTAATAATAATTCATTGTAGCCAATAGAGAGGAATATGCCCCAATGAGTAGAAGTCATCCATGAAGTTAGACTCAATACAATTGTGAGTGCCAAACTCGACCAAATCTGCAAATGCCTAAAGGTCCTGAGTTTGTAGGCCATGAACAGTATAGGTGCCTAGAGTGCCGGATATATGGAAGGACAGAATGGGGAGCCATACACTTAATATGGCGAGTCTGTAAACTATGTTAACAACTTCAACAGGCTAGGCCATAACCCCTATTCAAAAAGCTACAACCCTGGATGGAAAGATCACCCCGATTTTAGATGGAAAAATAATCAAGGGGCATGACCACATGATAGATCACATATACCACAACAAAACAGAGAGGTCATTCAAGATAGCAAGCCACCCATGGAAGAGCCACTGATGCAAGTGGTGAATCACAAAAATCTTCTCACATAACAGAGTGTGAAAAATGCCAAGAACAACACTAGATTAGAAGCATTAGTACATAGTCAAGCCGCGTCTTTGAAGACACTGGAGAATCAATTGGGAAAATTGACAAGTAGGCAGAACTACAGACCATTGGGTACTGTATCGAGTAATGCAGAACCTAATTCAAAGGGCCAAAATAGTGAGTCGTGCAAGGCCATCACACTGAAGAGTGGGACTGTCATCGACAATGACATTGGAATATGACAACCTACAAAGAAGAAGGCAGATCATACTAAAGAATAAAGGATAGATGAAGGAAAAACTAAATAGGCAAGTCCTACAGATTATCCACCTTCTCCATTCCCTCAACATTTGCAACAACAGACTCTAGATAAGAAGTTTTCAAGTTTCTTATAGATCTTCAAAAAAACTGCATATCAACATTCCCTTTGCCTATAAAAGATGTCCAGCTATGTTATGTTTTTGAAGGATATCATGTCAAAGAAAAAAAAGTTAGGCGAGTTTGAAACTGTGACCCTCACAGAGAAATGCAGTGCCATCCTATAGAAGAACACATTTAGCAACCACTATTTAGGGAAAGCTCAATGTGTTTTAGGTGGGAACATCAACCTCATGCCGTTGTCTATCTATAAGAAATTGGGTTTGGGAATGGCAAGACCAACCACAGTTATGCTGCAGCTAGTAGATAGATCCCCCACCTACCTGCTAGGAAAAATAGAGGATGAGTTGGTAAAAGTAAACAATTTCATCTTTCCAGTGGACTTCATAGTTTTAGATATGGAGGAAGAAAATGAAGTCTCCATCATCCTTGGAATACCTTTTTTAGCAACAGACAGAACACTGATCGACGTGTAGAAGGGTGAGCTGACCATGAGAGTACAAGATCAAGAGGTGACCTTTCATGTCATCAAAGCCATGCCATGCCCGTAAGATGATCAAGAATGCCACATAATAGATAGTATTGGAGGTCCAGAAATAGTCAACATGGGTCACCATAATGATAGCACTGAGACAAGCCCACCGAAAACACTTAGTGAAGACAAGAGAACTGAAGGGGTTCATATGTATGTTTGTGACCCGCCACCTCATGTGAGAATTGATCCGTAGATGGAGACATCCATTGAACCATTGACAGATCATGGGGGACATTATATATACTGAACATTGCAACAAGACGATCAATTATTTCCATCCCATAGGCAGCAAAAGAGTGAGCATTGAGCGGTTCTATCTCAGACAACTAAGCTTACAAAGGAACCACCCTGACCAATTGGGTGATTATATCTAGCTGAAGATGTTAAACTTAGAGCTAACATAGAGGCAACCCACGTATTTATTTTTAATTTCTTGACTTTATTTTAATTATTTAGTTTATTTATTAATTTTTATTTATTTATTGTGTGTTATTTGTGTGTTTAACAATGTTGTATGTGTAATTATGCAGATACCGGCACAACCTAACTAGTTCGCGTAACCAAAGTCTAACCAGAAGCTGAGCCAAATGCGCATCACGCCACTAACCCATGGCATCGTGACGTGACACAGTATAAAACTGAGACAGACAGTTGGTGATATTGGATGAATGAGAATGTTACACCCCATACACAATAGTGTTGTTCCTCACTCTCATTCTTTACGCTTATTTTACATTGAAGACAATGCAAATTTTAAGTTTGGGAGTGTGTGGTTATGTTAGTTAGTTTCTGCTATTGTCATTATTAAAAAAACTTAAGTCTTAGGTAGTGAAATATAGTCTGAACGATGAGATTGTTTGTCTTGGTGTGAAATCTTAGAAACAATAATTGCCCAATTTAATCTTACCTGATGCCTTGAGTAGGTGATCTAGGTTAGACTCGTATGCACTTAACAATAGGTTTCTAATAGTAAGAGCCTAGGTAGTTGGCAAAGTGACTAGTTGAAAAAAAAATTGTTTAACGATGAATGATCGTTTTCTTAGATATCTATCTCTGTTTGCTAGCGTTATGAGGTATGGTGTAGTTGAAAAAAAAATGAATGAAAAAAAAAGTTAAACCATATATAACCGATAAGCGTGAAGCTACCCATAGGCGAGTGTTACGACCATCATGAGGATAAATACTACATCAAATGGTAGGTGTTTAAAAAATAAGAAAAATAGAGAAAAATCATACCATACTGAGCAAAGAGAGGCAGACACATATGCTTTTGAGATATCTAGGTTGGTTGACCCATTAGATGTAAATTTTTGAAATGAAATCACTGAGTTGACTTACCTAGGATTCGAACTACAATTGGATCTTTATAAACACATTATGGGTGTGATTTAGATAATTTATTCAAGAACTTAGATTTGAGTTGTGTTGGGTACTTTGAAGGTTCTTGGGTTTCTTTACTGGGAATTATCTGAAGACAATATTATGTGCAACTCCTAGGACTGTTTTACGTTTTATTTTTTTTTTTTTTTCATTTTTTTGTGCTTGCATGTGTTTGTTAAATAATGTTTGTGGGTGTCATCTCTGTAAGCCCTCACGAGACTATACATCATCCATTAGGGTCATCTAGGTGTTTAAAGGCTTGTTGCATACGCTAAATGCAATTGTGATCCCTACAAAAGTGGCTTAGGTTAATTAGTTTTTAGTTTGTTTATTTTCATTTTTATTTTATTTCTTTTTGTTTTGCTCGAGAACAAGCAAAATGTTAAGTTTGGGGGTGTGATAAGCCACCAATATGCATATATTTCCTCATCTAACTTAATATTTTGTGAGTTATCTCAAGTTTTATTAGTGCTTTTATGTGTTTTGGGTTTATTTTACATTTAAAAATAATATCACGACTCAACGTTATCAATTAGAAATGAAAAAGGTAAAATATGAAGCAAATCAGGCCAAATTCAGAGTTAAAACGTGAGTCCCAACGCTGGATCACTCGTCGAGACGTGCGCACATTGAAAAATCACCTAGAAAGTATCACAAGGTGGCGCGTCGCGACGCCCACCATGGCGCGTCGTGACACCCATCACACGCTTCGCAACATGGAAGACGTCTCTAATTTATTCCGGATCCGATTTTTAAGCAGGAAACACCTCATGGATCTCCTATATAAGCAACAACTCATCCCAAAACCCAATAGAGAGTCTCATAACATATTTTGAAGCCTCCAAAGAGATTTTTCAGAGAAGACGAAATACATCAAGCGAGCACAACACATAAACTCAACAGCAGTAAGCGAAAGACTTTCGATCTCGACATAGTTTCTTCTTTCCTTTGCTTCCATAATATTTTGTTTATTATTGAATATGTATTTAGAGTTTTTGAGCATGTGTAGTAACTAAACCTTTAATCTGGGGCTGTGATGAAACCCAGTATTTTGAGCTTATAAATTGATTTTTCTTATATTATGTTTGATGATTTGGCTTATTTATTGAATTTTATTCTTAATGCTTCTTATTGCTTCATCAACAATAAGACTGATGTGGTGAACTTAATTGAACTTGACAAATGAATTTTAGGTTTAGCCTTAGATTCAATAGCACATGATCTCTTCTTAGGGATTTCTTTACAGGATAGAAAAATACATGTAGGGCGTGTGTAGCCATAATTGGAATCTGATCTTAATGAATTTAAGGCTAATTAGTTGACATAGAAATATATTTAATTAATTTACTCAGAATATTTACATATGGCCATCGAAAAAGACTTGTGGATATCTTAGTGTTATAAGTTAATAAGTCAATTTATTACACGAGGGTAGGGAAACCAAATCATCTATAGAATAATACTCGGTGGATTCACACCCTAGATGTCTCTCTCTCATTGATTATCTTTTGACTTTTCATAAACCATATTTATTTTCTTTAGTATTAGTTTAATTCAAATCATCTTCTAGTTAAATATAAAATTAGATAATCGTAGGTAGTTAGTTCTAATAATGAGTAAAGTATGTGATAAGTCCTCGAGTGATCAATATTTTTTATACAACTTGAGCGATATGTGCGCTTGCGTAACGTGTGAAAATCGTGATCAATTTTTTGACGCTATTGCCAGGGACTTATTATAACCCTAATTATTAATTTTAGGACTATGTATTTTACTTGTTATCTAATCATTTTTATTTTTTTTTAATTTTGTTGTTTTAGGTCTATTTAAGGTTCTTGAGCGGTTATATAAGACGAAATCGAAGCTGTGAACTCCTTTCATTTGACCCATAAATCTAGAGAACTTTTCGTCAGTTGATAAGGGACAGAGGAGAAGACAAAGAGGTGCATCTCAACATGAACAATCAGGAACCAAAACCATTGGAAGCAGCACCACCAATACCCATTCGGGATAGGACAATCCCGGTGGTTGGTAGTTTTATCTCCCGCATCATCTTGCCACCTCTGCCAATAAACACATGTGACATCAAAACATTCATTCAGATGATATTAATTTACTCAGAATATTTACACATGGCCGTCGAAAAAGACTTGTGGATATCTTAGTGTTATAAGTTAATAAGTCAATTTATTACACGAGTGTAGGGAAACCAATTCATCTATAGAATAATACTCGGTGGATTAACACCCTAGATGTCTCTCTCTCATTGATTATCTTTTGACTTTTCATAAACCATATTTATTTTCTTTAGTATTAGTTTAATTCAAATCATCTTCTAGTTAAATATAAAATTAGATAATCGTAGGTAGTTAGTTCTAATAATTAGTAAAGTAGGTGATAAGTTCTCAAGTTATCGATACTTTTTATACTACTTGAGCGATACGTGCACTTGCATAGTGTGCGAAAATTGCGATAACCTATTGAAATAAGATCCTAAATAGCAGCCGCCCACAAAACCTAATCAATTTTTTGGATTTCGAGTTTATTTTTATTTATTATTTTATTTTGAATTATTTTTTATTTTTTTCATGAATTATTTTAATATTTTTTGTGCTTAGGATGCAGACTTTGACTATTAGTTCTTGAATAGTGAATTAAAAATATTATTTAAGAACTGAGAGATAAACGAATGAGGTATAAATATTTGTAAATAAATCGTCTCATTTAAATTATAAAACCAACGAGATCCGAAGTATTTACAATATCATTAGGATTTTTGTAATGATATAAAATTATAGTTAAAAATATTTTCAACATGTACAAAATACGGGCCTTATGATTGTATTATATAAAATTTAGTTTTAGCTCAATCAAGTTTAGCTCTCAACATATGTATGTGTAAACCACCTTGATGATTAAAGTTTTATGGTCTATTTAATATATTTTTTTATATAGAGTTTCTTCGAGTAAAATTGTATAGAGTTGTTGGATTCTCATTATTGTTTGGGAGTGGGAAAAAACAAAAAAAAAAATAATTATCGACGAGTCCGCGAAAATGGGACTCCGAAAATCACCCTCAAATGCCATAATTTTGTATTGAGTATTGATAGTAGGTTGCAATCTATACAACTTAGTCTCAAAAGTTATGGTAAATTATTTAATGCGTGTTTAATATGATTTTTGATATAGGTAAAAGTATTCTTTTAATCCCATAAGATTTTTTCAAAAACTTTGGTGATATTTGATTGTATTTTAAGTAGAGTGTAGGCATTGCATTTTCGCATGTGAAACCCGATGATGAGTCTCAGTTGGACGCACTACCTTTTTAGCTAAGGATATTGCGGGAAACGGAGGTCGGAAGGGGAAATTCAGAATAAGTACGTCATCAAGTTCATTTCACAAGTTCACTGTCTTCGTTAGTGCTGCGTTCGTTACTTCGTTCGAACGTCAGGCAGATTGCGGATGTTCGTGTAGCGTTCGAATGGGCGTTCGAACGGAGTCGGTATTTCTGGTTTTGCTGCTAGCCTCGCACCCCAGCCCAATTAGCCCCCCAAAGCCCATAAAACACATCCCAATTAAATAAAACAGAAAATATAATCATACCTAATAAAGATAAATCAAATATATTAACTTCTTAACCAAACAAATCACATACTAAATTAAAAGGATGTCATGCCTAATTAAAATCAATCATAACAAATTAAATATTTTGTATTCCTAATCTAGCCAAGATTTGTCCCCCCTCAATCTTTGACTTTCCTTGCTCAAACACCAAATCATATCTCTCTTTAATGCCAAAATCCCTTCCTTGTGAGAAAAGGTGAAGCCCTAGCCCTTCTCTATATAAACAACCTCTAACCAAGGCATTCATCTCTCCTAGCACATGCCAATCACAAGGATAAGTAACAAAAAAATATTCTTTTCATCTCCTCCACTCCATAGCCGAACACATCACCCTCCTTAACCCCTCCATAACCAAAAATAACAAGCCTTTATATCTTCCTAAAGCCACCGAAACCAGCCCTATACAGCAGCCCTCCATCACCGACAATTACAACCAAAAACCAAACTGCAGTGAACACAAAAACTGCACTGTTTTACACGCCTAAACAGCAGTAATTAACCCCTAAAACAGCAGCAAAATACACTTAAAACATTCCCTAAAAACCTTAAAGTAGTAACATAAAAAAAAACTGCACTCCTATTAGCCCTCAAACAGCCCTTAAAATCCTCAAAACAGTAACATAAAAACTACATTCATAATCCTTAAAATAATCACACAAGACTGCACTAAAAACCCATACAAAAACTCGGAACAGTCCGTTGAAACGTCAAAACAGGTGACCTGAACAGTGAGCAGCAAAACAGAGGCCGAACAGTAGCAGAACGGAGTTCGAACAGCAAGCTAAACAGCAAAGCAGTGAGCTAGGACGCTAAACCAGTGAACCGGAGAAGTTGAGGAGCTGTACCCTTCCGACGTCCGTGAAACGCAAGCCTGAAAATTGGCAAAAAGGTTAGACCTGAGGGTATCTTTCACACTCATTTTTTTGTTTTTTTTTATTTTTACTTGTATTATCTATTGAGTATTGCTTGCATGATTGTCATGTTAAAATACATGTTGTGGCCCTTGAGTAGATAAATATGCATGAATTATGAGATGTTGTATGTTGTGGCTGTGGAATAAAATGAGAGATGTGTCAACTCTCGCGGTATATCGGATGGAAACCCGGACATAAATTTCATAGCCAATTCCGAATGGACGGTAGTATGATCTGTACTCGGGATACAACTTCACGTACCGCTTGAGTAAACGGCACCCTCTTTTGTTTTGTGTTGCTTTGGTTTATTTATTTTTCGTCACTTGAAGTGGAATGAAAGATCCCATATGGGGAGGGGTTAAAGCCCTTTACCACGATGCTTTGCCGCGCCGGTTGATGTGTGTTCGGTTGAATGCAAGATACGTTCAATCGGGCATACTAAGTTTGATATTATTGCTTTTAATTCTTTGTATGCATGATTCAATCAATCGAGTGCATGGGCTTAGTAAGTGGAATGAAAGATCCCCTATG
The DNA here is from genome assembly GCA_019454045.1 of Zanthoxylum bungeanum. Lineage (NCBI taxonomy): Eukaryota > Viridiplantae > Streptophyta > Magnoliopsida > Sapindales > Rutaceae > Zanthoxylum > Zanthoxylum bungeanum. The sequence goes on along the minus strand of SKCR01027546.1, from coordinate 330,253 downwards.
GGGAGGGGTTAAAGCCCTTTACCACGATGTTTTGCCGCGCCGGTTGATGTGTGTTCGGTTGAATGCAAGATACGTTCAATCGGGCATACCAAGTTTGATATTATTGCTTTTAATTCTTTGTATGCATGATTCAATCGAGCGCATGGGCTTAGTAAGTGGAATGAAAGATCCCCTATGGGGAGGGGTTAAAGCCCTTTACCACGATGCTTTGCCGCGCCGGTTGATGTGTGTTCGGTTGAATGCAAGATACGTTTAATCGGACATACTGAGCTTGACATTGTTGTCTTTATTCTTTGTGTTGCATGCATCAGGTCTGGTTCCGTTCGAACGCGTTCTCGAACGCTACACGAACGCGAACCTTCTGTTTACCATTCGAACGCGTTCTCAAACGCTACACGAATGCACACGCACTTTCTTAGTCTCATCATGCATCAGGTCTAGTTCCGTTCGAACGCGTTCTCGAACGTTATACGAATGCGAACCTTCTGTTTACCGTTCGAACGCTACGCGAACGCACACGCACTTTCTTAGTCTTATCATGCATCGGGTCTGGTTCCGTTCGAACGCGTTCTCGAACGCTATACGAACGCGAACCTTCTGTTTACCATTAGAACGCGTTTTCAAACGCTACGCGAACGCGCACCCACTGAACTGAGTCCTTTTCATCAGATTTCATACATATTTTTCCTAGTAGTTATCCCCACATGTATGAATACAATGTGTTTAATGTATTACGATTCATATACCTATGTCATGATAACATTTGAGTATTATTTCTTGCGGTATATCGGATGGAAACCCAGACATAAATTTCGTAGCCGATTCCGAATGGACGGTAGTACGGTCTGTACTTGGGATACAATTCCACGTACCACTTGAGAAGGTGCTCACATGTGTGCTTGTGTGGTTAGTATGTGTGCTTGTGTTTTCTTGAATATAATCTGCCAGTGAAGTTGTATGTTTGTCGCTCATTTGATGTAATTTCAAGCATGCAATCTTAGATGTGAAATATATGTAAACTTAGGTGTAAGTTTTATTTTGTACATATGAATTTAGAAGCATGACACTCTTGGAAATAAGTGCTACTTAAGCCTGATTAAATTATTACATAAATCCTTTCATTACAAGTGGCATAAGTAAGGGACCATTCCAAACCCAACGGTTTGAGGTCTTCCCTTGCGAGGGGTGAGTGCGGCCTTAAATCTCATTTTCCCGGTTACACCGGGTGGCGACTCCATTATTCTCCGGTTTAGTCCCCCGTGGCTACTCCGTACTCCCGAACAGGCTGCGAGCTCGGGACAGCATGCGTCGTCCAGTTTCCGTGTTCCCACAGTCTGGCGACTCCACTGGGGATAGAGAATCGGCCCCGAAATATTGTCTTGTGATGTTTCGATTTATGTTTGGATTTATGTTTTAATTGACCGTGTCTATAGTGGATAAAGTGAGGGTTTAATCAAAGGCATTTTGAGGTTAGGTAATGGTTTGGTGTCTTCCTTCATTCACTACCTTTCTAGAAGTAAAAGCTGTGAAGGCACCTAGATAGCCATCTACTCGTAGCCTATTGTGATGGACTAATTTAGAGGACTCGTTGTTTGTTCCTGACACCAAGCGATAAGAGCCTAAGAGGCTTGGGTATTTAAGTGAGCCTCGCTCCACCTTCCCTCTGGGGAATCTACAACGGGAAATCCATTTGACAGTCCGTCACACACCATAGCTCATTGGCACGTACCTTAGTGTATAAAAAAGGGTGCGCTCACTTGGTTGCTCGAACCCTTGAGGGGGGAGACCTAGTTGTGGGCCATCCTTCGCCGGTGAGAGCCTTGTTGGATAATATGACCCATAGCGTCACTATTTGCACAGATCATTGTGTTGTTGTAGCAATTAACTATGTAATAAGGAAATTGCACTCTCATCATTTGTGATTAGATCACCATAGATATATAAATGAAGAGAGGTCCCTATGATTAGTTCCTGGATTGAGATGATATGAGACAGTATCAGTCCACGAAGGATTAATCATTAAATATCCCTAGCCGTAGTATATCGAGACTGGACATCGATAATGCGGAATAGGCTAGTATTGCACTTGTGTGCGTTGTGAGGGCACAACGGCATAGTTCTCATATATATAAGTGTTGGATACTTATGCAAGTGCGATAGGAGGTCGTGTTTCACCGATGGTACGGGAAACAGCTTCGCTCTGGATAGACCCCTCGGAATCCCATTGGTATTATGAATATGTGTCTATGGGAGGCCGAAATCAAGGTTGGTGTGTATAGTCTTAACCTGAGACTTACATCGCTAATGCTTACGACAATCGATATACTTTAGTTGAGGTCGTCTAGGACTGTAACCGGTTCTGTGTACGCCAATGCCGGGTATATTGAGAATCGTAGTGTATTGGATGTGATGTCAAGACGGAAGTGTCACTCCAGTCATAATGGAGATGATGTCACGCAGGATACGGTATTAGTGCTCTTAAAGTGATGCGCATCCAATCGTGATATTATGACCAGGTCATGAATATCCGATTATAGAGACTAGTTACCAGACATCCGATATGTGTTTCGGACGGGGCAGACACTTATCCAGCCCCAGCCCTAGCACGTGATTATCCGATACTGGGCCGATATGCACAATACATTAGTATACTACGCTTGATACAGATCTTAAATATTCTTTAATGGATATGTCCGGAGAATTAGGTAGACTTGGTGCTTTGCTAGGAGTCGACCTTGTCTCGTAAATCGGTAGAACGTAGTACTTGGTACGTACGTGATTCGGATACTCCGACGACCGTATTTACTGCCAGATTATCCGGGGATCTCATGGGTCGCTTCCCGATAATCCACCGATGACGCACAACTCGCACTCTTGAATAATCTGGGATTATATATAGAAGAGAGAGAAAATTAATCTAGGATTAATTACGGAGATATTTTATCTAACATAAAATATCGTCTAGAGAGAGATAACGATTAATTTGGAATTAATCGGTAAATTAATATATTCGATATATTAAACGAAATTAGATTTCGACGCGGAATTAAAATTAGATTTTAATTCGGGCAAACGAATTAATTTAGAATTAATTTGTTAGCGACGTAAATAATAATTTCGCTAGGCGCAATTATTTATTTAAATTCGATTTAATTAACGTCGCGACGTAAGCTCGGTATTTCGGAAATATCGAACCCGAACGTGTGAGTGCACGTGGGCCCGCTTTCATTTGGAAACGTGTGGGGCCCACATGACACATGTCATATTATGTATTATTTAATTCTAATGCATTGCATGAAGATTGTGTAGAATACACTCAATGGTCTTGCATGGAGTTTGAGTGTTTGACACTCTAAACCATTGCATGATTTGTGTCATAAATTTATTATCAATTTAATAAATTTTTATGGCATAAATATAAATTGATTTTTGGTAAATCAATTTTAATAGAACACAACTTCAATCTCTCTCAAATTCTCTCTTCTCCTCACGCCAAACACAAAGTGTGGACTGTTTTCTTGACTGGTTTGGGCGTGACAATAGGGAAGCAAGGGTTGGGTTTTCATGGTGAAAACCGCAAGTGCTAGCACACTACGAGTCTTGCGAAGGTGGTAGGGAGGTTCACCCATGAGGCGGGATTCATCCGACGGAGTTTGGAGCTTCGTTTTGAGACCCGAAACTGCCAAGACAGTGAGCATGGACTGCTGCAGTGGGCTTACAAAGGCAGTGCGTTTTTGGGCATGATTCGTCTTCAATTCGACATAACCGATCAATGTGAGTATTCCGCTACCTCCGTTGATGTATTCACGCATGTTTTCATGTCTTGATTTGATCTTGGGACCTTAGATAATTACCAACAAGCCTTTGCCTATACTCTTGCTAACCCACCCATAGACCGGGTTGGCTAAAGTAACAATTATTTCATTGAATATGTGCTTGTGGACCATCCTCATTTGGATGCAGTTGGACTATTGTCAGAAATGCGGACTTGCTGGGCCATTTAAACTGGGGCGAGTTCGTACCTTATGACTATTAGGCCCGAAGCTTCTGAAATGTTGATGGGCCATTATGTAGAAATTATTACGTTATGTTGCATCATCTTTCTTCTATGCTTGTGTTTGGGAACATCGTCGTTTGGATCCATTTGGACCATTTGTCATGGGATATGGGCTTGTTGGGCCATTTAAACTGGGACAAGAACGTATTTCATGACTATTGGGCCAAAGGCGTCTAAGTGTTGATGGGCCACTTTGTGCTTGTGTTCGGAACATTACCATTTGGACTTAGTTGGGCTCCTTGTCATAAGATGTGAACTCGTTGGGCCATTTAAACTGGGATGGGTTCACTCCTGTGACAATTAGCCCGAAAGATTCTAAAATGGTAACGGGCCGATTTGTTTGAAAATTTTAATGATTTAATATGTTATATATGTTACATGCATCTCGTGCACCTCATACATACATATATCATGTTAACACCATCTATGTCTCAAAAAGACATCATAGATACCGTTTGGGTTAGAGAAGGGACAAGACTCACTAAAAGAACAAGTATGAGTGAATCTGATAATGAGGTGTCCCGTATGGATCAGTTAGAGAACGGTCTCGCCAAGATCACTGAACAGTTGCAAGCTTTGACTATTGATATGGCTGGTATAGCTGGGTCTCGCGCCGGGGTTAATTTTGGGGATGTGAGGCAAGAGGAATCTCCGAACAGATTGGGGGATGATACCCCGCTTTTGAGGATGATATGGCAGAGTATGCAGCAGGCAGAGTATCTGGGTCTCAGGCAGAGGAGTTACAGAAACTTCGGGATCAGGTTGAGTCGGTTACCCGCAAGATGAGGGGTAGAATGAGGATTTGCTAGATTATGACACACTGACTTTCGAGGAACAGTTGCCAGCACAGTTGAAGATGCCTGATATGGCTAAGTTTAACGGGAATGGGGATCCAATGGTGCATCTCCGACAGTTTGTATCAGTCATGAGTTCAGTTGGCTTATCTCAGCGCCAAGTGCAGAAAATGTTGGAATGTCGCTTGAAGGAGCTCTTGTGGTGTGGTACCACAGTTTGGAGAAGAAAGTGAAGGAAGATTGGAGGGAGTTGGCTGATGCCTTCCTAAAAGTATTCACTGACCTAGAGATCGATCTGTCACTCCGTGATCTAGAGAATGTTAAGCAGAACGGGAGGAGAGTTTTAAGGGATATGTGGACCGTGGAGGGGTCAGTTATTGAAGATGCAGACTAGGCCTTCGGAGAAGGATCAGATTAAGATGATTATCAAGGGCACCAAGCCCTCCATTTACAGCAAGTTGAGGAGGATGACCTCCATGATTGCAGACTTTCGGCAGTTGAGGGAACTGTCATGGATATTGAGAAGAAGAGGCCGAGAATAGAATTCTATGGTTTGAACATGAGGCCCATTGGGGGAACATCGGGAGCAAAGCCTGTTTCTGCTGAGATTACCGCTATCCGGAACCGGCAGTTTTCCAACTTGGGAAGGGCCCATGTCCAAGGTGCTAGAGAAATTGAAGAGGCAAGGGCTCTTAAAACCCTTGGAAGCCAAAACCATTACCCAATCCCCTACCACCACATTATAACCTAAGCCTTTACTGTCACTTCACCACCAACAAAAGGGCTATGACACTGACAATTGCGCCCGACTCCACCATGAAATCCAAGACTTGATAGACTCCAAGAAAATACCTGACCCAGAAACAGAACAGCCTGACACACACAGAAACCCCTTACCCAATTACCGCGCCGTACCACCACCAGCCTATATGATAAATTATGGCCTCCGAGAAGACCTTGTCCTGAAATCCTTTCACCCTCAACCCTTTTATCTGGGAATCTGGGATAGTACTAGTGAAGATGAGTTTGAGCAGGAAAAAAAACTTTTGGCTTGATTTCTCTAGCAGTGATGAGGAAGAAGTAAGGGGAATGACGCGCAGTGGTCACTTCTACAATGATATGGCGAAAAAGGGTAAGGAAGTTTTGACAGATGGTAGAGAAAGTGGTTGAGACTGCAGAAAATACTGAAGGGGGAGGAGTGCTGAGGCAATTGAGAAGACTAGAGCAAAAGTGAGTATCTGGGAACTGTTATGTGCATCTCGGGAGCATAGGCAGGCTATGGTTGAGGCCTTGAGCAAGATTGTGGTACCGGAAGACGCCAACTCTGCAATGTTTGTTGGGTCGGTTCAGAAAGAAGCTTTGCAGCTATCTTTTTCTGAGGATGAACTCCCGGCGGAGGGAAGAAATCATAATAGGCCTATATTTATCAGGGTCGAAGTGAGGGGCAAGAAAACTTCATATGTAATGGTGGATGACGGTTCGTCCATCAATGTATGCCCGTTGAAAATTCTGGCAAGATTGGGTATGAAAGCAACAGACTTGGACCCCTCCAGTATGACTATTAAGGCTTAATATGACAGTAAAGGGGAGTTGAGGGTACTTTTGTGGCTATGGTCAAGGTAGGGCCAATTGAAGATGAGGTTGAGTTCACAGTGCTGGACATCCCAGTCACTTTTGCCTTATTGTTGGGAAGGCCTTGGTTTCACAAACTTGGGGGCGTGCCTTCCACTTTGCATCAGATGATCAAGTTCCGTATGAGGGAGAAGTTGTTACCATCCGGGCTGAGTTAGATAATGTCGTGGCTGCCTTGGAGGTACAACCTTTCACGAGGTTTCAGGTGTCAGCTACTTTTGAGGAGTGGGTGGATCCTAGGGTGGCTAGGATTATGGAGAAAATGAAGTTTGAGCCGGGTAAAGGTTCAAAATTGCCAGATTTCAGAGGACAGACCACTCGGAAAGGTTTGGGGTATAGATCTGATGAAGAAAAGCCAAAGGTCAAGAAAAAGGGCCTGAAACTGATGGAATGTTTTGTGAAAGCTTCAGGATATCAAGGGGAGCTTGAACCTGTGGAAGTTAATTGGATTGTGGTGCCTGGATTTGAGATCTTCCAGGATTTGTTGGGTGAGAAACCGCTGACTAAAGAAGTTGTGGAAGCAGAGAATTGGGAAGAAGAATTGATGAAGTTGGAGAGCCTGACTCTGGGAGAGGATGAAAAGCCTGAGGAAGACCTGATTGCAGATGAAGAAGTGTCTATAGATGATGAAGACATTTACCTTCCTGATTTGATTGAATGTACTTCCGCATTATCCAATAATAAAGACATTTCTTTTGCTTACTTGTCTGAGTCATTTCCATTTACTCTGCACGAATCAAGCATATTTGATATCAGTTCGGCCAGAACTACTGCATTTAACTTGGGTACGCTTGAGAATCCCAAGGAAATTCTGATTGCAAGTGAAGTTACCTCTGAAGAGAGGGAGAAACTAGAAGAAGTGTTGGTCAGATATGCCAAAGTGTTTGCTTGGTCCTATGAGGACATGCCCGGGGTAGACAGAAACATTGCCCAATACACAATACAAACTTATCCGAATATGAGGCCAGTAAAACAGAAACTCCGACGGATGAGACCAGAATGGGCTGAGAAAGTCAGAGAAGAAGTTAAGAAACAGAAAGATGTGGGGTTCCTGGAAGTAGTAAAGTATCCTGAGTGGTTGGCTAATATAGTGTCGGTGCCGAAGAAAGACGGGAAGGTCAGAATGTGTGTAGACTACAGAGATCTCAACAAGGCTTGTCCGAAAGATGATTTTCCTCTACCGCATATAGATGTTCTGGTTGATAGTGCGGCTTTATCTGCTATGTATTCGTTTGTAGATGGATTTTCAGGTTACAATCAGGTTCTCATGGCTGAAGAAGACAAACCTAAGACTGCATTTGTTACTGAGTGGGGTACTTATTGCTACAAGGTTATGTCGTTTGGGCTTAAGAATGCGGGGGTTACTTATCAGCGGATGGCCACTACACTTTTCCACGACTTGATGCACAAAGAGATTGAGGTGTATGTAGATGACATGATGGTGAAATCAGAGACCAGGGTTGGGCATATTGAAGCACTGGAGAGGTTTCTTCAGAGAGTTGACAGATACAACCTGCGGCTAAACCCTAAGAAATGTGTGTTTGGGGTGACATCAGGGAAATTGCTTGGCCATACGGTGGGAATGGGCGGAATAGAGGTAGACTCCGAAAAGATCAAGGCAATCACAGAAATGCCTGCACCAAAGACAGAGAAAGAAGTCAGAGCATTCTTGGGAAAAATTCAGTACATCAGTCGGTTCATCGCCAAGTTAACGTCAGTATGTGAACCTATCTTCAAACTGTTGAGAAAAGATCAGGCAGTGAGATGGAATGAACAGTGTCAGACAGCCTTGGACAAAATCAGAGAGTACTTGGTAAAGCCTCCTGTATTGAAACCTCTGAGACCGGGCAGACCTTTGATATGTGTATTTGGCTATAGAATCAGAAGCACTGGGGGCTATGATGGTACAGGCAGATGAGACAGGGGTGGAACATGCAGTTTACTATCTGAGTAAGAAGATGCTCCCGTATGAGGCTCGATATCAGGAAGTTGAGAAGATCTGTCTTGCAGTGGTATGGGCTTCCAGAAAGTTGCGACATTACTTTCAATCATACAAGATCCAAGTAGTGGCAAAGGAGAATCCTCTAAAATATCTTCATTCGGTGCCGTCGCTAGTAGGAAAATTGGGCAGATGGTTGGTATTGCTGACAGAGTTTGACATTGAGTATCTCACCTCCAAAGTGATCAAAGGGCGAGCAGTAGCAGAGTTTCTGGCAATGCAACCTATTGAGGGGGATCAGTATAAGTTTGAATTTCCAGATGAAGAGATCCAAGCAATAACAGTCCAGAGATGGAAGATGTATTTTGACGGAGCAGTGAATTACAAGGGAGCCGGAATTGGGATCGTGATAGTGACCCCCGAGGGAGAGACTTTGCCTTTAGCCAAGAGGTTGACATTCAGAGTGACTAATAACATGGCCAAGTATGAAGCATGTGCTTTCGGTTTGACAGCATTGATAGCCTTGAAGGCCGGGAGTGTGGAAGTCTACGGAGATTCTATGTTGGTGGTCCAGCAGATGCGAGGAGAATGGGAATTGAAAGAAGAACGGTTGAAACCTTACCTTTTTCACCTCAGAAAGTTGGCACAGGTTATCCCGAGTGTAAATTTCAGCACTTACCAAAGAAGAGAATCAGATGGCAGATGCATTGGCACACTTACAGCAACTTGGGAAAATCCAGAAAAGTTAGTGATGAGACCGTTGATACTGACAACAACGAGCAGACCTGTTTATGAGATAGAAAGAATTCTGGAAGTTGAGGTCGACGACGGTAAACCTTGGTATTATGACATTCAGAGGTATCTGGAACATGGCGAACTCCCGGAAGGGGCAGGCAGAAAAGACAGAATAGCCATTCAGAAGTTAGCTTCCCAGTATGTGGTTTTGAAAGGGGAACTGTATAAGAGACAGGCAAACGGTATTCAGTTGAAGTGTTTGAGAAAAGAAGAAGCTCAGCATGTAATGGAAGAAATACACGCCGGGGTATGTGGTCCGCACATGAACGGGTTGAATATGTCCCGCAAGATAGTGAGACAAGGTTTTTATTGGTCAACCATGGAAACAGATTGCGCGAAGATGGTGAAGCACTGTCATGATTGTCAAGCACATGGTAATTTGAATCACTTACCACACCAGAGTTACACGGGCTGTCAGAGCCGTGGCCTTTCTCAGCATGGGGAATTGATATGATTGGAGAAATTCGACCGAATGCATCGAATGGGCATCGCTATATAGTAGTGGCAGTAGATTACTTCTCGAAGTGGGTGGAAGCTGAATCATTCCGCAATGTTACAGCAAAACAGATGGCAAAGTTTATAGCTCGGAACCTCATTTGTCGGTATGGTATGCCGCATCATGTAGTGACAGACAACGGAGTTCTTTCAAGGAGAGACGAATGCAATGTTGCAGAGGTACGGGATAGGCCACCACAAGTCATCACCGTACAGGCCGCAGGCAAATGGGGCAGTTGAGGCAGCCAACAAGACCATAAAGACGATTTTAGCCAAGATGACAGAGAACTGCAGAGATTTGGCCGAGAAACGACCATATGCTCTGTGGGGGTACAGAACATCAGTAACGACAGAAACAGGGGCCACACCTTACTCTTTGGTCTATGGAATGGAAGCAGTTGTTACCAGTAGAAGTGGAAATACAGTCTATGAGGGTATTAGCAGAGGCAGAATTACGGAACAGGAGTGGGTCGCACAGAGGTTCGATCAGTTAGCACTATTGGATGAGAAGAGAACTAAGTCTTTGTATCACATGCAGTTGTATCAGAAGAGACTAGCCCGAGCATTCAACAAGAAAGTACGTCCCACCAAGATCAGAGAAGGTGATTTGGTACTTAAGCAGTCGAGGCCGTCGACGACAGATCGAGAGGAAAATTCAGACCAAACTGGGAAGGACCTTACATAGTGCAGAAGGTAATGGAAAATGGAGCAGTGAAGCTATCAGACTTGGAGGGGAACGAGTTCACCGAGCCGATCAACAAAGAAAAATTGAAGCAATACTTTGCCTGAGGGAGAGAAGACCGAGCAGTCACCACGGGAATCAGCAGAAGACCTAACCCAACGGAATAAGAAAATCATTCATGCATACACGTAACATTGCATTCTCTTCGTGTTTGTTTTTGTTTTGTGTTCGCAGGTTCAAAGAAAGGATAAAGCGGCAGAAATGAGCCAAACAGCGTCAGCGCAATTTCAGTTTTTGGGATGAGTCCCAAGGGGCGAGGCCCATATCAGTTCGAGGGCGAGGTCCCTATGGTCAGCGGTGTTGGGTCGAGGTGCCCAGGGTCGAGGTGCCCCCGTTGTCAGTTGTAGTTCCGGGTCGAGGTGCCCAGGGTCGAGGTACCCACTACATCATCAGTTCGAGGGCGAGGTCCCTATGGTCAGCGATGTTGGGTCGAGGTGCCCAGGGTCGAGGTGCCCCCGTTGTCAGTTGTAGTTCCGGGTCGAGGTGCCCAGGGTCGAGGTACCCACTACATCATCAGTTCGAGGGTGAGGTCCCTATAGTCAGCGGTGTTGGGTCGAGGTGCCCCCGCTGTCAGTTGTAGTTCCGGGTCGAGGTGCCCAGGGTCGAGGTGCCCACTACATCATCAGTTCGAGGGCGAGGTCCCTATTGTCAGCGGTATTGGGTCGAGGTGCCCCCGTTTTCGGTTACAGTTATTGGGATGCGTCCCAGGATCGAGGTCCACTGCAGCACCAACTCAGCTTGAGGCAGCAGCCGAGCCAGGTAAGTGAAAATGCATCGCATAACTTTGATAGGATTGTTCAAAACCACACACTGCACAAGTCCCATCAAAGTGGGGGCGACTGTAGGCATTGCATTTTCGCATGTGAAACCCGATGATGAGTCTCAGTTGGAGGCACTACCTTTTTAGCTAAGGATATTGCGGGAAACGGAGGTCGGAATGGGAAATTCAGAATAAGTACGTCATCAAGTTCATTTCACAAGTTCACTGTCTTCGTTAGTGCTGCGTTCGTTACTTCGTTCGAACGTCAGGTAGATTGCGGACGTTCGTGTAGCGTTCGAATGGGCGTTCGAACGGAGTCGGTATTTCTGGTTTTGCTGCTAGCCTCGCACCCCAGCCCAATTAGCCCCCAAAGCCCATAAAACACATCCCAATTAAATAAAACACAAAATATAATCATACCTAATAAAGATAAATCAATATATTAACTTCCTAACCAAACAATCACATACTAAATTAAAAGGATGTCATGCCTAATCAAAATCAATCATAACAAATTAAATATTTTGTATTCCTAATCTAGCCAAGATTTGTCCCCCCCCCCCTCAATCTTTGACTTTCCTTGCTCAAACACCAAATCATATCTCTCTTTAATGCCAAAATCCCTTCCTTGTGAGACAAGGTGAAGCCCTAGCCCTTCTCTATATAAACAACCCCTAACCAAGGCATTCATCTCTCCTAGCACACGCCAATCACAGGATAAGTAACAAAAAAATATTCTTTTCATCTCCTCCACTCCATAGCCGAACACATCACCCTCCTTAACCCCTCCATAACCAAAAATAACAAGCCTTTATATCTTCCTAAAGCCACCGAAACCAGCCCTATACAGCAGCCCTCCATCACCGAAAATTACAATCAAAAATCGAACTGCAGTGAACACAAAAACTGCACTGTTTTACACGCCCAAACAGCAGTAATTAACCCCTAAAATAGCAACAAAATACACTTAAAACATTCCCTAAAAACCTTAAAGTAGTAACATAAAAAAAATTGCACTCCTATTAGCCCTCAAACAGCCCTTAAAATCCTCAAAACAGTAACATAAAAAACTACATTCATAATCCTTAAAATAATCACACAAGACTGCACTAAAAACCCACACAAAAACTCGGAACAGTCCGTTGAAACGTCAAAACAGGTGACCTGAACAGTGAGCAGCAAAACAGAGGCCGAACAGTAGCAGAACGGAGTTCGAACAGCAAGCTAAAAAGCAAAGCAGTGAGCTAGGACGCTAAACCAGTGAACCGGAGAAGTTGAGGAGATGTACCGTTCCAACGTCCGTGAAACGCAAGCCTAAAAGTTGGCAAAAAGGTTAGACCTGAGGGTATCTTTCACACTCATTTTTTTGTTTTTTTTGTTTTTACTTGTATTATTTATTGAGTATTGCTTGCATGATTGTCATGTTGAAATGCATGTTGTGGCCCTTGAGTAGATAAATATGCATGAATTATGAGATGTTGTATGTTGTGGCTGTGGAATAAAATGAGAGATGTGTCAACTCTCGCGGTATATCGGATGGAAACCCGGACATAAATTTCATAGTCGATTCCGAATGGACGGTAGTATGATCTGTACTCGGGATACAACTCCACGTACCGCTTGAGTAAACGGCACCCTCTTTTGCTTTGTGTTGCTTTGGTTTATTTATTTTTCGTCACTTGAAGTGGAATGAAAGATCCCCTATGGGGAGGGGTTAAAGCCCTTTACCACGATGCTTTGCCGCGCCGGTTGATGTGTGTTCGGTTGAATGCAAGATACGTTCAATCGGGCATACTAAGTTTGATATTATTGCTTTTAATTCTTTGTATGCATGATTCAATCGAGTGCATGGGCTTAGCAAGTGGAATGAAAGATCCCCTATGGGGAGGGGTTAAAGCCCTTTACCACGATGCTTTGCCGCGCCGGTTGATGTGTGTTCGGTTGAATGCAAGATACGTTTAATCGGGCATACCAAGTTTGATATTATTGCTTTTAATTCTTTGTATGCATGATTCAATCGAGCGTATGGGCTTAGTAAGTGGAATGAAAGATCCCCTATGGGGAGGGGTTAAAGCCCTTTACCACGATGCTTTGCCGCGCCGGTTGATGTGTGTTCGGTTGAATGCAAGATACGTTTAATCGGACATACTGAGCTTGACATTGTTGTATTTATTCTTTGTGTTGCATGCATCAGGTCTGGTTCCGTTCGAATGCGTTCTCGAACTCTACACGAACGCGAACCTTCTGTTTACTGTTCGAACGCGTTCTCAAACGCTACGCGAACGCACACGCACTTTCTTAGTCTCATCATGCATCAGGTCTGGTTCTGTTCGAACGCGTTCTCGAACACTATACGAACGCGAACCTTCTGTTTACCGTTCGAACGCGTTCTCGAACACTATACGAACGCGAACCTTCTGTTTACCGTTCGAACGCGTTCTCGAACACTATACGAACGCGAACCTTCTGTTTACCGTTCGAACGCGTTCTCGAACGTTACGCGAACGCACACGCACTTTCTTAGTCTTATCATGCATCGGGTCTGGTTCCGTTCGAACACGTTCTCGAACGCTATACGAACGTGAACCTTCTGTTTACCGTTAGAACGTGTTTTCAAACGCTACGCGAACGCGCACCCACTGAACTAAGTCATTTTCATCAGATTTCATACATAGTTTTCCTAGTAGCTATCCCCACATGTATGAATCCATGTGTTTAATGTATTATGATTCATATACCTATGTCATGATAACATTTGAGTATTATTTCTTGCGGTATATCGGATGGAAATCCATACATAAATCCGTAGTCGATTCCGAATGGACGGTAGTACGGTCTGTACTTGGGATACAATTCACGTACCACTTGAGAAGGTGCTCACATTTGTGCTTGTGTGGTTAGTATGTGTGCTTGTGTTTTCTTGAATATAATATGCCAGTGTGAAGTTGTATGTTTGTCGCTCCTTTGATGTGTACTTTCAAGCATGCAATCTTAGATGTGAAATATATGTAAACTTAGGTGTAAGTTTTATTTTGTACATTGAAATTTAGAAGCATGACACTCTTGGAAATAAGTGCTACTTAAGCCTGATTAAATTATTACATAAATCCTTTCATTACAAGTGGCATAAGTAAGGGACCATTCCGAACCCAACGGTTTGAGGTCTCCCTTGCGAGGGGTGAGTGCGGCCTTAAATCTCATTTTCCGGTTACACCGGGTGGCGACTCCATTATTCTCCGGTTTAGTCCCCCGTGGCTACTCCGTACTCCCGAACGGGCCGCGAGCCTGGGACAGAATGCGTCGCCCAGTTTCTGTGTTCCCACATAGAGTTTTTGAAGATTAAAAAAACTATTTTGCCTCTACTAGCAAAAGTTCAAAATTTAGGTTTTTGGGAGCAGAACTTGAAAAGTTTTTTTAAATATTTAAATTATTTATAATATCTTTATTTAATTTAACAACATTATTTCATTTCTTTCATAACACAACTTCGAAAAACTTCTACAATAAAGTAATTTTATAATGTTTAATAAAAAATTTCACTCACAACCAAGCACCTAATTTTTTTTTTTTATCAAAAGCTCTATTTTTAAAAGCTCTACTTGAAGAAACTCTATTTAAAAAACTATACCAAACGGACCCTTAATTTCTATTTGGTATGGTTTTTAATATAAGTAAAATAGCATTTTCATTTTCAAAAGCTCTTTTCAAAAAATTTGATAATATTTGGTTGTATTTTAAGTAAAGTTTTTTATGATTAAAAAAATTATTCTGCCTCTACTCCCAAAAACCTAAAAATTAGGTTTCTGGGAGTAGAGGCAAGATAGTTTTTTTAAAAGGTTAAATTGTCTATAATATCCTTATTTAATTTAGCAACATTATTTCATTTATTTCATAACACAACTTAAAAAAATTTATCAAATAAATAATTTTATAATTTTTAATAAAAACTTTCATTCACAACTAAACACTTAAATTTTTTTTTTATCAAAAGCTCTACTTATAAAAACTCTACTTGAAAAAAATTTATTTGAAAAATTATACCAAACAGACCCTTAATAGTATAAGCTTACTTGCGTAGTTGAAAAGTTTCAGTCATCGTATAATTATGATATTGAAATTGATTTACTTGTACATGAATGAGGCTTGAGCTTGACAGGATGAACATGTTGAACAAATCAAAGAACCTGTAAAGAAAATGACCCATTTGATTTCTCCATGTAATGATTAATTATTAACAATACAAGAAAATCGAGAAATAGAGACGGAAAAATCACCTCTATTCCGTCGCTAATTGATATTAGCGATGGAATAGAGACGGAAAAATTGTCTCTTTTATGTTGGTCGCAAATATTATAGCGACGGAAATAGTAATCCGTCACTAAATATTGTGACGGAATTTTATTTCGTCTCTAATTAGAAACGGAAAATTCATCACAAAATTAGCGACGGATTATTATTTCCGTCTTCATTCTGTCTCTATATAGCGATAGACTTTTCCGTCTCTATATAGCGACGGGAACTTTCGTTTCTATATAGAGACGGAAAAATCTGTCGCTATTTTGAAACTGATCATTCTGTCGCTATTTAGAGACGGAATTTTCCGTCTCTATATAGAGACGGAATTAGAGACGGAAAATTCGGTCGCTATTTCCGTTTCTAGTGAATTACTAACAAATATTTTGTAATAAAATTGTTATTTTTTAAATTCTTAAAGAAATTAAATTTATTTTAAACAATATTATTAATATTAAATAAATATATTAATTAGTTAATTTATAAAATAAACACAACAAATATTAAAATAAAAATTTTATTACATAAAAGTTATGTGTAAAAAAGTACAACATAAAATAAATACATATAAGTTAATTCTCCTTATCTCTCTGCTCATAATCAGTCGGAGGATCAGGTGGACCTGAAGAGGTAGGCTGTGAACTCAAGTCTCTCATCATCTGAAAATACCGCTCCATATCTGCCATCTTCTGTTTGAGATCAAGCACCTCTTCATTTCTCTTCCGCTGCTCTTCCTCTAGTCGGCGGTGTATCTCTTCATTTCTCTTTCGTTGCTCTTCATCCAGTCGTTGTTGTATAGTCTGTATTTCAATCCTAACTCACTCTTGTACCCGCTGCTCAAATGTATCATCAAATGTCGTACCGTAGTGTGATCTACCTGAGCTGCGTAACGAATCTGGATATGAAAGCGATGCAAGAGAGCCGAGACCGTACACTCGGCGTTTCTTAGTATCCACTTTAACCACATCTAAGTATAGGCGATTGGTGTCAAGCTGAGTCCTCTGATAACTGAGATGCAATCGCTGCCATTTGCTCCACAGCAGCCTACCATTAATAAAAAAATATATATAAGAAAGCAAAAATGATTTTGAAAAGAAAAAATTAAAAATATATAATTTATAAATAAAAATTTACATTAATGTCGCTTGATCTCTTGTCAACAAAAGTATCATCCTTCTTTGTGTGCATATGCTTAAACACCTCATAGCCTGTGGGTGCACGTCCTAACTGAGATTCATATTTAAAAAATAAAAAATTAATAAATAAGAATAATAAAAGTAATAAAAAATATTCGCATGTTTAAAAAATCTAACCATATCAATAGAATGTTGAATGGTAGACCTCGAGCCACCGGTGTGTTTAGAAACACATGATCCTTCTCCAGCCTTCTCAGTGTTTCTATTTTTTTATGCTTGCTGAGATTTTAATCTAAACACTGTACTACTCCAATATTCCTGCCATTTGTTCCAAACATTATCTGGAACGCAGAGTGGCTTCCCTCCTTCTTTATATTTATAGCGCCATTTATAGAGTTTATCATTATACCGATTCTGACACACATTATTCCATGTAGTCCTAACAGTGTTGATTAAAGCCCTTTATATGATAATTCAATCTGATATTATCACCATATACTGTTTTGAAGGGAAAGGGAACATCTCTTTTCTAAATGCCTTTATATTTGTTTTATGCCTTTTACCTTGCTGCACTCAGTGGAAATTTACTCTGTATGAGAATATTTTGTTCTAGTTGTTGTGTTAGATCAATGCTTTCAATTTTAAACATCAAGGTGGCTGTTGGTCTTGGTCAAGTACTTTTATGATATCAGTTAATTTTATATTTGAAAATTTTCCTGCACTTTCTGCAATGGTCGTGAATTTGGTAATATGAACTGGAATTTGGAAAATGGCAAACCTTGAGAGTTTATGTACAATTCAGGAAAGGAAAACCTGTTAAGTGGTCTCACTTCTTATGCATGTTGCATTGTAAAATGTTGCTGTTAATCTTAGATTTATAAAGTTTATGATAAACTGATTGTAGCAGTCTGTTTTATCAGGCCTCTATATTTCATTTAGGTAATGTTAAACATATCAGCCAGTGAACACAAAATGAACATGTTCTTTGTTTTAAAGTTTTAAGTGTTAATGTTATGAGATGCTTTTTGTTTTTTGAGAAGTTCGATTAATGTTGATAATCAAACAATAAAAAGTCTTTCGTTATATGATGACGACCTATTCGCAGAAGCTAAACTTCGGGAATACTGAACTCGAATCCTAAACCTAGTGTGCTCTTCAGATTTTGGGAACCTTGGTCCAGCTCAAGAAGTGAAGTGCCTAAATTCGAGATAAGTGAAGTGTTTGCATTCAAACATACTGAAGTTATCAGGAAAAAAACTTACTGATTAATGAAAACAGAGCAGACCAATTTCCCTTCTTTATAACAGGCTTAAAAAAATCATCAAAACCACCAAACCAAATAAATTTCCCTACAATCAAACCAAACCAATTTCCCTACAATCAAACCAATTTCCCTACTTTCAGACAAAAAACACAATCAAACCAGATACGATAACATACAAAAACCCATCAGATCAAAGAAAGAAGAAGGATTGTCCTATGGACAGCAAAGTTGATTTCAAACAACATAAATCGAGAAAAAGGAAACAAAAAAATAAAACAATACTGACCTGCTAAGCTTTGCTGACAGTGATGAAAATAGAGAGAGAGACAAACTAGTGAATGAAAGTAGAAGGCTGTAGATTAAAGAGAAGAAATTTGTAAGCTGGGGTTACCAAAGGTTTCCGTCAAAAAGAAAAATAAGCACAAAATTGAATTACCTGCTCTTCCTCGTGAGAGTATGAGGGGCGAGGAGCGAGTGAGACCAAGATTTAGAGCGACTGAGAATGAGAGTGAGAGTGAGAGTGAGAGTGGGAAATTTGAGCGAGGGCGATTTAGGGCTTCGGTCTAGGGAAACGAAAGAGAAGCTGATTTATTTATGTAGAATTAGCGACGGAATTATTTTTCCGTCGCTATTTAGAGACAGAATTTTTAATTCCGTCTCTAAATAGCGACGGAAAAATAATTATGTCGCTATGTTAGAGACGGATTCAATAATCTGTCGCTATTCCGTCGCTTTATTTCCCGTGATTTCATTCCCGTCACTGTTAGTTACGGAATTTTTTTCCGTCGTCAAATTCGGTAGCTAATGCTCTAATCCATTTCAATTCCATCGCTATTCCGTTTCTAATAATTGAAACGGATTAATCTGTCGCTATTTTCCGTCGCTAATTTCGTCTTTTCTTGTAGTGTAAGTAGTTTAATTGAATCAAAATTGGAATCAATTTGCTAATTTTAACCAATTATTTCTTCCAATTCTATCATATAGCAATAACATGTTGTTTGTGGCAAATAAACTAAATACATATATTAATTTATTTACAAATAAAAGTTGCAAAGTTTCGGCCAAAGTCATTTTCTTCTTAATAAATATAAATTTGAGATGAATTGAATGTTTCTCTAGCTCACACATGGTTAAATTGAAGTGATTGCATGCTTTCCAATAGAAGATGAGATAAAGAGTCTATACTACAATTGGAATAAAATTAAGCCAATACTTGAATTAAAAGCACTTATTTCTTTGACAGATGGTGAAGAACAAGTGCTTCTACGTTGGTGATTTTTCACTCTATAGAAAGTTCAAATGTCGATGATAGTTTTGTATTTGGCCAAAAATAGATGATAAAGGTCCAAGGGTCCAGAAAGAGATGGGGTTCGATAGAGAACCCGACCTAGTTGTAAATAAGAGTTCTCCCAAGAACAAGAGCATCTTGAAAGATGAAGTAAGTTGGGATACTACCCGACCACATAAAGAGCGATGGATTTGGGGTTTTTAGAAAGTTTTCTGGAACCAACCCAATGAGGTCTCTATGTGTCAACTCAACCTGGTTAAGAGGGATCGTCTGCCTCGGTATACTGATCCGAGAAATGAAGATTGGATCACAGGCCGACCTCTATTGGAATCATGTGACGTATGTCTTAGTTAAGAGGATAAGCTTCTAGAAGGCTAATGATGACGGTGGGAAAGTAACGGTTCTCATTGGAAGTAACCTCTGCCATCCGTTATAGGCCGGTGCAGTGGCAGAGAGGTAGCAGAGTAGAGCCGCCATAGGCCGCCAGAAGCCGGTGTAGTGAGAGTGAAATGGGTGATTCTGATTGACTCATTTAAGGGTATTTGAGGAGAGTTGCCATAGCAATGATGATAAGGGGATATAGGCTGTCGTCATTGGCGGTGGAATAGCGAGTTTGGGAGCCTATATAAAGGGGTTGAAGTTTTGGAGTTAATGATTAGCAAATTTTGCATCTCACGATTTGTAAAAAAAACTATGAGCTTAAGAATTAGTGATAGAGGGGAAAAAACTGGTTGGTTATCTAATCAAATGAGAGAATTGTACCATACTAGTGTAAGATTTGTGGTGTATTGATGAGTGGTATTTATATCACTTATTCCCACTCATTTGACCTAATATTTTGTATAGTTTCTGAGTTTTGTGAACGTTTTGATATGTTTTGTGTTATTTTGTAGATAAATAAAGTTTGGAAAGCATTGGAGGCAATTTGGGGCAAAAACGGACAAAAATGCGTCAACAGGGATATTTTGGTCTTAAGCGCGTCGCGACGCCAAGCCTTCCGCGTCGCGACATCTAAAATGCGCCGAACAGTGCTAACGTGCGCCGGGTCCACAAATCAGAATCTGAGAAAAGTTTGACTTTGCTAAAATGCGCCGTGACACGTGTCACCATCACAGCCGATCTGCTAATATGCGCTGTGCCACGTGTCAGCATCCTACGGTGCCGACAGTCATCATCGCCACGTGTGCCACGTGTCAGCCTAAGTGTCTCCATGTCATCAGCCACGTCAGCAAGTCAACAAGTCAAAATTGCCACGTGTCGTGCCACATCAAACAAAGGCAATCAGGAAGTGACACGTGTCGCAATTCTATGGTGCCGACAGTCTCTTTCCCAGGCGTCGCCACGTTACCGCCACATCATCGCCACGTCAGCATCAATAATTGAGTATATAATCCTTATCTGACACGTGGCGGATAAGAATCTCAGCGACCAATCAGAAGCCGCCACGTGTCACAATAATTGAAGCTCAACCACCGCGCCACGTGTCACCTTATCAGCTTATCCAGAATCTTCAAACCAGCGAACCAGAGCGTGCCACGTCGACAAAAGCTGGCGTAGCGACGCTGAGGACCTGGCGTCGCGACGTTGGAAGCCTACCGAGGCCTATAAATTGAGCTCGAGATTTCAGAATTCAGAGCACCACTCTCTCTCTTATAATCTTTCTAAAGAGAGAGTTTCTCTCTCTACTTTCTTTTAATTTTTAGTTTTTTAGTTTTTTAGTTTTGTAATTAATTTTATTACGTTTTGTTAATATAGTAATTTAATTTTACTTTTTACTTTTTACAGTTTTTATTATTTACCATGAGGAGGTAACTCCCCCAGCTAGGGTGAAAGGTAATTCTTTTACTGTTACTATTTAGATTAATCTCCCTTAAAAATAATATATTCACTATTTAAAATATTGACTTAAAAAGGATACCGCCAGATTGGTCGGCTGGTAATTCATTTTAATCTGATTTAAACCTGACTAATAAAGGATACCGCCAGATTGGTCGGTTGGTAATTTAATTTTGGTTCCGCCTTTATGGCTGGTTGGACTTAATTTGACTTAATCAGGTTACCGCCTATATGGTTGGTTGGAAAAAGAATCACAAGTTTATATATTTTTTATGGGAGATATCTAAATTAGTAGTAGTAAAAGTAATTCCTTTTACCTTAGCATTTTATTTTATTGTAATTTACTTTTCAGTATTTACTTTACCGTATTTTTACTTTATGTCTTTTATTTTCAAGTTTTTACTAGCCCTAGTTATGTGTTGTAACTAAATTAGTTATCTGGGGTTGTGATGAAATCCAATATCACCGTTTTATAAGGGTTAGATTATAGCTTGGGTAATATAAAGATTTATTTATTGAGTCTTAAACTTAATGTTTTTTCATTAACTGGCCATTAATAAAATTGATCTGGTAAATCTAAAATGAACTAGACATAGGGATTTTAGGTTTCAGCCTTAGACTCAATAGCCCACGATCTTCCTTGAGGATAGATAACCCTTTAATAGATTTCCTTACAGGATAGGAATATACCTGTCGGGCGGGGGTAGCCATAATTGGAACTTAAACTTAATTAATCCAGATAATTTGGTTGACATAGACATATGGTTCAATTGGGTTAAACTGGGTATTTGTGTCTGACCATCGACAGAGGCTTACACATAATTTAGTGTTCCAGGTTAATAAATTAATATATTACCCAACTTTAAGATAATCACTTCATCTTTAAAATGATATTGGAAGAAATCACAACCCTAGATAGTTTTTAATATTGAATTTTCTTAAAACCTATTTTCGACAATTTTATTTACTTGCTTTTAAATTTAGAATCGTCATCATTTCAAATCAAACAATCAACCTGTTAGATACTAGTAATCATTTGACCTCATAAAATTAATAGTTTTGATTTTAAGTCCCCGTGGGATCGATATTTTTATACTACTTGAACGATACGTGCGCTTGCGTTATACGTGTGTGTTTACGCCGGTCATGTATTATCACTTAGTGAGTTCATTTCCCCATTATAGCTCGGGTTGGTCTTGACCTCAAGCGGTAATAAAATACACCTCATTTCTCCCGTGAACGTAGGTAAGAGACACTTTCCGCTGAACCACGTAAACTCTGTGATTTATTTATCTACCTGCTAAGTTTGCTTTGGTTCTCAACTAACTAAATAGATTCACCGTTAGGAGAAAATTATTCGATGGATTAATTTCTCATACTATCCTTGGAACGAAAAACAACAGTAAATAACTCACAATTATGAACAATGCGATTTCAGTAAGTATAGTTTGTCAATTGAATGTGTGGAGTGGAAAGAAGCTATCATGCAAAGGGGGTCTTATATTTTATTCAAAAGAGAAAAAATAGTATAAATGCTTATTGTTGGTGGAAGTTGTCAATTTTCCACAGCCTAACACAGTAACACCATAAAAGTTTTTGCTGCATTTTTTCATGATAGGGATATGACATTTTAGCCCATCAATTAGTGGGAAAAACTTAAAATTTTCAAACTTAAAATTTTTATTAGATTAGATAAAAGAGAGAGGGTCTTAGTTTTTTTTTTTTTAAAAAAAAAAATTTATAACTGCGCGTAAATATATATATTAATTTACCATCTGAAATTTATTAGAAAATTAGATAGACACAATTGTAAATTGTAATATAATCCATGTATCTCAAGCCTCACACTTCTCTGAAGAGGCTCTTAAGTGGAAAGAAAATATTGATGGCGGAGATAAGATTTTATTTTGAGGGTAGCTAAATTTTTTTTCATATTGTATTAGAAGGGGCAAGTATTTTATTTTAAAAAATAAGAAAAATTACGAGATCCATACCGAATTTGAGTATGGACAGTTCACTTTTGGTGCCACTTGGATGTGAAGTAATTAAACTCATTTTGACATTAAAAGTAGGGTTGGCAACGGATCAGGTTGGGACGGGATTTGTCAATCTCGGTCATATAAAACGGGATAAAATACGTCTCGGTCCTGTCTCGTTTTATAAAAAATCTTGTCCTGTCCTCTGAAAATCTCGGCCCGTCCGATGAAAATCTCGGTCCGTCCCGTAAAAATCCCTTCCCGATTCAAAATTTATCATCTCGGTCTCATCCCGTTTTCAAGACGGGACAAAAAATATTTATCCTGAATCTCGTCCCAAATAGGATAGGATCCCGTTGAAACAGGACGAGACATTAAATTTTACAAACCCTAATTAAAAGTCATATACATTTTGGGGCCAATTATCTTAAAATGCGAGTTTATCAAAACCACCATCAATCTTCTATATAACTTGTCAATCAAAATCAAATGTGCCAATGCCCATCGATTTCCACCATTCAGCATTAATAATAGAGTAAATTTCAACTCTAATGCCTATTTTCAACCAGTCAAAAGATAATAGCAGGACCATTAATGATTAGAGTTCATTTAATACTATGATTGGCTTAAGCATCCTAACGCCAACTATGAGATATCAAGTTTGTGTTTATATATTTACATAAATAATGAAAGGGTAATGCTAACAAGTGCCCTTAGAGCACTCATTAATAATTATTAAAATGCCACTATATTAATGATAATTCACAAAATTTCATGTATTGAAATTATATATGTCAATTTTCCTAGAAGAAAACAAATATTTTATAATAGGGAAATGCTAACGAGTGCCCTTAGGGCATTCGTTAATGATCCATTTTAGGAAATTTTTTATGGAAAAACGGAAAAAATAATTAATGTTTTGACAACTTTTTACATTTCCCATAAAAAATGATGTGAAAAATTTCCAAAAATGGATCATTAACGAATACCCTTAGGGCACTCGTTAGCATGACCCTTTAAATAAACCAAAAATACCCTCCAATTTTTTCAACCTTCTTCATTCATCCCAAGAAATAATCCCCACGTCAATCCAAATTTTCAACCTTCTTCATTTATTGCTTAATTTCCCCTCCATGTCATCTCTTTTTTCTTTTATTTTTCCCTCCAATTGACCATTTCTTCCGGCATCTGTTTATCTCCCGTCTTTTTTTTTTTTTATCATCATTCTTCTTTTTACGTAATTGGAAAAAACATAATTTAATAAAAATATTGACACATGTTGGAGGTTATGATCCATGGACAATAAGCAAAAGTTCAATAAGTACATTCCATCAAATCTTTTAAAAAAACATGTTGTCAAAATGACAATATTAACAAAATATGTGTCATAATTTTTCTTTCACAATCTCAAAAAGCTTTCACTTAATATTTCAAACAAAATACCGGGTTCAATCCAATATCTACTGATGAAGTTTTCTTTTTCTTGTTTGCACAATTTGAGGAAGCGCTACTATTCTTCTCCGGACATGTAGAGATATTATGACCAATATGCTTACAAAGTCTACAATACTTCTTTTGCTTTCCCAGTTCTCTTCCACCTTTCATTCGTTTTTGCTTCGGACGACCTTTTGTCTTCGACATTGGAGGACAAGAAATAAAACAATCTTCATCAATAACATCATTAACATCACCATTGATATTGGTTTCATTATCTACTAAATCTTCATCATTCAAAACTAACAATTCTTTTCCCTTTAGCGATGCTTCACAACTCCAACGTGATAGTAGATATATATGTGGAATTTGGTGGCAATCTTTGTGAAGAAATATCCTAAGTATGTGGCGACAAAGAATACCCCAAAATTCAAAATGTCTGCAACTACAATGAGTCATTTCATCATCCCACAAAACTTTATGTTTTTGACTAGTTTTGTCTTTGTAATATTGCAACACAAATTCACTGCCATTTTCTTGAAGCACGGAATATAGTGTAGCACTCCCTAACTCTGCTTGAAATAATTTGAAAGCATAAGGTGTCAACACACTATGGGCTTGCTCTTCTAATGGTGAAAGACTTCTTAAAGAAGAACTCCTAAACGTTTCCAACATTGTATCATGTGATTGTATTTGTTCAACATCTTCAATGGCAAGGTCAATCTAAAGTTAAAAAATGACAACAAATTATAAGCATTTAAATAACACACCAAGACTTAAAAAAATAATATAAAAAATATTAACATTGACAAATATAAACATAAATAAAATAAATTTTAAGGATAAATAATGACTTACTTGTTTAACAAATTGGATTAAGCTTATGTGGGAACTAACAAATCGTTTGATAAAGGCATTTATGCTTTCAGATCTTCCTGTTGTTGTCATTCCTCCAAAAAAATATCCACGAAGGTAACATGGTACCCAAAAGTGCTTAATTTGGTATATTCCAATCACAAAGCATTCATACATATGTCATATTTTGTAATAACTTGTTTCCATTGGTGCTCAAATTCTTCACATGAGTCCAACTTATATAACTTGTAAAAATCCATGCACCAACTCGAATATTGACTACGAAGAATTGATGTAAACCAACCACTAAATTTAGCGGTAATATGCCATATACAAAAGGCATGTTTTGTGAGTGGCAATTCTTTTGAAATTGCCTCTGTGATTGGATCTTGATCAGTCAAAATAGACTTAGGTGGCTTCTTCATCAATGATACAAAAGTCTGGCAATCAAACATAAAATTATTACAATGCAAAAAAAATCAAATACTATCCAAATAAAAAATAATTGTGAATTTTTACAAGATTAAAAATTTACCTTCATTAACCATCGAAAAGTATTAGTTGTTTCGTTGCGAAGAAGTGCACAACCAAAGAGAATTGTCTTTCCATGATTATTGACACCCACAAATACACCGAAAGGCATATCATAAGCATTCACCTTATATGTAGTGTCAAAAACAACTACATCACCATATTTTTGGTACCAATCAATACAAGGATAAGGTGCCCAAAAAATATGCTCCAATTTTCTCTCATCATCTATTTTAAAAGCATATTGAAACTTTGAATTCTCATTTTTTGCATCTTTGCAATATTGTAAGAGGCTCATGGCATCACTCGTTGCATGCTCCCTTCTCATTTTCTCAAAAAAGTTACGAATATCTTTTTGAAAAAATGGAAGATGTCCATGTTCCACTTTTTTCTCAAGTTCCATAATACGCATTATTTGTCTAATTGAAAGATTAGCTTCTTTCAACAATTGAATGTGTTTTTCATCTTCTTTACTGATAATTTGATTACTAGGAAGAAACCGCACTTCCGAAGGAGCCAACAATTCATGATTGTGATCTATAATAAATTTAGTGACATGTCATTCTTGTGGAAAAATATCAAATGACTTTCGTAAGACAATCCTTAAATGACCTTTGCATCCACATTTTAAAGACTCTCTATTTCTTTGCTCCTTAGATGGATCCACAATGTGGATGCAAAGGTAAACCAGTATTAAAAATGTGACATAAATCATATAGGCGAGCAAGCATCGACAATGAGGAGATCTTTAGAAAGGGAAAATGCCAAATAAGATAGGGAAACGACTAGGATTGTCACGGAGACAATGATGGAGAATATTGAGAGGTTGGAGAAAATGTCGGGAGAGCAAGCTCTCACAGGGCCTGGTCATATGGGGGAAGACATCGCCAACAAAATGAGAGTAGCTGGCGAATGATGCGCCATTAGAGGAGCTTCTGAAGAGGCATGATGATAAGCAAACACTGAAATCACTAAGCAGCAGCTCTTATCATAGGGAGTATGATTCAGGGCATTATTATAAGCGATGACAAAGAGCTCTACGTGAGAGAGGACTATAAGGAGAGAAGACTAGAGGAATCGATTCAATCGGGAGATGAAGAGAAAACTATGAGGAGATCTCCAGTAGGAGACAAGAAAATCTTGAGAGCCACTAGAGGGATTTGTTCAATCGGGAGATGAAGAGATGAGAGATGGGAACGCGAAGGACTGCCGCAAAGATCAGGATTTGGAGATCGAATCTCTTTTTACAAAGGAGATCCTAGATATGGAGTTTCCAAAGAGGTTTACCATGCCCACAATGGATGTGGACAAGGGTAATACTGATCTTATGTCACACGTGGAGAAGTTTGTGTTGTTTATGGAGATTCAAGGCATGGTTGGGCATGCAATTTGTAAGATATTCCCACTGATGCTGAGAGGGCCTGCCAGCCTATGGTTCAGAACCTTGAGGCTCAGAAGTATCAAAAGATTTTCACGACTGTGAAAGTTCTTTATATGCCACTTCAAATGAGCTTGTGCACCAAGAAATAAGATCGGGTCATTGAGAACAATGAAGCAGTAGGATGATGAGCCGCTCAAGGGTTTTCTGGATCGATACCATAACTTAGTATTAGAGGTTTGGGCATATGAGTCCCCATAAGCTTTGGAGAGTCTCAAGTACACGCTAATTGTCAGGAGATTATGGTCATACCTTAGGATTCAAGAGATGTCTGATTATGCTATAGTCTTGTAACACGTTAGGAGATTAGTGTTGTTGAAAGAATATGAGAAGATAGCCCGATGAGGTAATGCTCGGGAAAGAAAGAAGTAAGAAGAGATTATTGTCGTGATAGCGGCAGCTGGAGAGGGCCGAGTCTGAAGCAACAAAAGTTCAGGCCTATTACTCAAGGGAACCTGATACCGGAAGGAATACTCTCAATTAAGATTGTTCAAGTTACGGGGGACATGATATACACAGCTCTCAACAGACCTTTATCTCAAGTGGCTTGGGAGATTTAGGATAAATAGCTGCTGATGGAGCCTGACCCTAGAAGGTTCCCAATTGATAGAAGAGACAATCGAGCATATTGCTCCCACCATAATATAATGGGCCACGGGATCGAGGGATGTAGAGACCTGTAGAAATAGGTCAAGGACCTGGTCAGAAATGGCTATCTTAAGGAATGTATAGATCATGAAGCCATGAGACTAAGATAGCATCGAGAGCAACAAACTGTGTTTACTATTACATGAGGAAGAACATTGGCGGGAGGCTCGAATCAAGCTAGGAAGAATTATTATTGAATCAATAAACCCGAGATGTTGAACACAGACAGATCCTCGAGGATACGGAAATCCTGACCGATTCTAATAATGTTCACCGACGAGGACGCTCATGGAGTGAGTTACACTCACAATGATATGCTTATAATTACTGCCAATATAAGCAGGTCGGACATAGACATGATCTTGGTGGATCCTGGGAGTGCGGTGGATATTATATCAAATGAAGTATTGAATGGGCTATGTGTGGAGTTCACCACATTGATAAAAGGATGTCAGCTATTATAAGTCGGTGCAGTGGCATAGCAGTAGCTGCTATAGGCCGGTGCAGCGGCAGGGAAACAAGCTTATTTGATTAGTTGGGAAGGTGGCGGAAGTAATGACTAGAGGTTGTAACGATGATTCAGTGACATAAGCTGATGTCAGGGTCGGTTGCAATAGTGGTTTTGAGAACCTATATAAAAGGGTTGAAGTCACATTAGAAAAGGGTTAACAATTTTTATATTTCACAATACTTGTAATTTGAGAGCAAAGCTAGTAAAGCAAGCTAAGTGATATGAGAGAAAGTGAGTCGTGAATCCGACCACATTGTAAACCCGAAAGGTTATTTGTTGTGCATCGTGTAATTTCTTTGTTAGGCGCTCAAGTCGTTATTTACCCCGAGCCCAACAAAAACATTCTCATTTCTCCGTGAACGTAGGTTATAGACACTCTCCGGGGAACCACGTAAATCTCTGTCTCTGTTATTGTTTTTCTTTTTGTCAAGTTTGTGTAGTTCCCACTAATTGAACAAATTCATAGTTAGAGGAGGTTTGTTTAGGAATAAATTCCCAATATTATTCTTGTAACGAAAAACAGCAATCAACATTAATGAAGTATTCTACCATAGTTCTATTGCAACATTAATCAAGCTACAGCCCTCACAAAACTAGCCCCATACATTTATTAAATGCAACCTACAACTTTTCTAATAAATTATTCACAACATTAGCATAAAAGTAAATGCTTATAAACTGAGACAAACCATAACAAGTGTTCCCCACCTATAATCATTTATGGATAAACCTTAACACCATTCTTACCTTAACCAACCTGACACCAGCTATCTTCATAATTACATTATAGATAATATTTTAACACTTTATCTTATCCCTTTTTTTTTAACTGTTCTTCATAATTGGATTGCAAGGGCTCTATCATTTTTTTTTTCAATCTTTATTGTTATTATTATTTTTAATAGCCACACATCATTCTCATTCAATATGAGAGAAAAAAATTCATGATACGTTGAAACCCACCGTCAAATCATTCGATTCATGTTTAAATTCCCAAACTTTGACAAAAAAAAATGCACGCAAATCCAAAACTTGAGAACCAAATTCTAAATCATTTATCTCAAAGCCACACCCATTGGGAGCAAAAAAATTCAATATTCCTTAGAACTAAATGAGGGTAAATTTCTCCCAATATTAAAAGTAAATTAAAATAGCTCATTTAATTTCCAAAATTTGGTCTGCAATATAATTAATATTGTTTAATGCTCACTTAGGTTAATGTAATATAACTTCCACCAAGTTAATGTATTACACCTTTATCTTCATCGAAATAAATAAAATTCACAAACATAAAAGAGTTTGGATATTCATTTCTAAAATAGTAGTAGTTTAACTATCGTTTATCTGTAGAATTTAACTGTCTATTATAACAAATCTTAAGGATCTAATATATATATATATATTAACAATTTGTTGGTGATCTAACAATGTTTTCAGCAAAAAAATCACAAAATCAAAAGGAGTCTATCTATTCTATACAAAGTAATAGAGTGACGTTGTTTGGTGGTGTAGAATTTAGGATCTCACCTTAAGTTTTTGAGTTCGAATCCAAAGAATGTGTTTCTTGTAATAGTTTATGACAGTTGGAGATTTTACATGCTCACATTGAGCCCGAAAGATTCTAAAAAATATATATAATAGACTATTTTTACCATACACCATTAGGCGCGAGCGTATGTGTATATAATCCTTTATAAGATAACTATGTTCTCTCTCTTACATAAACTTTCAAATTTCAATAGGTATGAATATAATTAAAATCTAACAAAAAAACAGTAATAAAAAATTGTACATAGAAAGGCATTTGTACTTGAGAATGAAGGCTCTCATTTATTAATAAGTTAAAAATAGATACACATTCTCATTTGTTCCAACAAAGTTAAACAAAATTAAAATTAAAATTAACCGGAGAAATAATAATAACTAAAATTACACACTTGGGTTTTGTTCGAACTCAACCTCACTCACTCACTCACTTACTCAACTCAGTCAAACATTGATTAAAGTAAACTCATCTGAGTTGACCCGGTGGTGAGTTGCCAAGCCGAGGTGGCAATCAGCGGCCGTGTGTGCCACCCAAGCATTAAACAGCCGTTATTCTCCTCAACTCTATACCCATCGCCACCAGCAAACAAAGCCAGCAACATACTAGCTTGTTTATACGCATTTGAACCCAAGTGAATCGGGTCGAACCCGGCCGAACCTAACCGAGTTCTCCACTGAGTCAATGTCTCGTGCCTCTCAATCCTATCGGTTCCTTCACAAGCAACGATATTGCATATCTGTCTCCCCAAGTACACCTCGGACATAACCTGATCCTGACTCGGTGGAGTCAACCCAGACCCCTCTATCGAGTCAAACAAACTCGAGTAATAATGCAAAGCTTCAGTGAACCGGTCTAGAAAAACCGGACTATTATGGTTGGCTTCTTGTTCAACGATTGTAATAATCTTGGGCTTCATTGCTTTGATAGACGAAACAACTTTTTCAATCCCACCAGGTCTAGCCAAGAGCCGATGAATCTCAAAAACCGAATTGACAGCCACGGTTTCAACTTCGGGAGGCCGGATATTGAGCATGTCCGGTTCAAGATCGGCTAAGCTATTACAAACGAACCCACGAAACTCGAATTCAACCCCAATGGTGTCAGCTAATTGAGCCAATTTCCAACCCACATGCTGCAACGCGTCTGTGTTATCCGGCTGAGGCGGGCCGACGCCGGTTAACCGAAAAGCCGGCGGCCCACCGGGCCTTAAAGCGAGTGCTTGCATCAAAGCGGGCCATTGCATCCCCTGTTTGAGGCTAAAATCAATAACATGGACTCTATTTGAATTGTTGAAAGCTTCAAGAATTGCCTGGTTTGCAGTGAAGTGAGCAAATTTAAGATACGGGCAGGTCTCGTAGAAGTGCATCTGAAGGATGTCGTTGTAAGATGAATCAAGACAATCTTGTGGGTAAATCCTGTAGATCCTTCGAGCTAATGCTTCCGCAAAATAAGTAGCCACCTTCCTCATAGCACCGGCTTGTGATGCTGCGAGCAAGCCTATGTGCTTCACCAGCGCATCAGCGATTTTCAAATTCTGTTCCTGGATTGCTTCTGCACATGCCATGAGTGTGTGGACGAGTTGGACTCCAGTTTCTTGTGAGTCAACAACCATTATTACAGGCCGTGATAACTCGGAAGAAACAGCAGCAGATGTTCTCATTCTCTTGTTCTTTTCGATTTCCGAATCAGGTTGTGGGAAAGCAGCAGAACCAGGGATAGCTCTAAGATCGTATTCAGAATCATCGTTGACGGAGGAAGATTCAGGAGCAGGGGTTTGAGAATCGAAACCAGTGTGGTTGAGCTCAGAGAGCATGGTTTGAACCCAACTGGAAAGATCAGAAGGATTGTAATGGATAGTATCAGTAGCAAGATGGGAAATTCCATCTTCTTGAGCAGAACCCATCACCATCTCGAGCTGTTCAAGCTTCTGAGCAACATCAGCCATCTCTGAAGATCGTACCTTGTAACCCAAAACCTCCAGTAACTCGTCCATGCCGCCAACGTCTTGCTCTGCTTCCCACATCTTTGACTTGTTTGCATTTCCCATTGATGATGAATAATCCCCTTTTCCTCTATTTGCACTACCGCAACAACTTTCTTGGCGATCTCTCTTCATGATGATGATGAATTTTTCTTCTTTTTTTTTTTGATTGTTATGTTTTGTTGGGTTCTTTGATTCTGAAAGAAAGAAGAGGACTGGAGATG
This sequence comes from Zanthoxylum bungeanum, assembly GCA_019454045.1. NCBI lineage: Eukaryota > Viridiplantae > Streptophyta > Magnoliopsida > Sapindales > Rutaceae > Zanthoxylum > Zanthoxylum bungeanum. Next base: position 298,078 of record SKCR01027546.1, on the reverse strand, counting down.
CTAGAATTTGGACAAGGGAGGGTTATATCGGGAAAAGTATTTCATTTTTCAAAAAAAAAAAAGATTTTTACGAGGAAATGATGAATGCCAATGGGTGAAAGGTCCAATGAAGGAACAGGAAGGGCTGAGAGTGGAAGAGATAAACGAACAACAGAGGCCATAATAATGGGTATTTATTTATTTATTTTAAAATATTAAAAATATAAAAAGTTTTTTTCACCGAACAATTTATAAAATTTTATCAATTATCTATGCTAGCAGTAGAAAATGATACACTTTTAAAATTGGATAATAATACACTCACACACTTTTATTTAAAATCTTACTAATTCTCTCATTGTAATTACAGTAATTTACCGTAGATCACTAAATTTCAATTACCTAATTTTTTTTCCCCAAATGCACGTTAAAATTATTAGGATCTCACAATTAACATGTACAAATTTGAAGCTAAGTTACTCAATTAGTATTTGACAATTGTTTAATTGTACTATATGATTGAGAATACCCCGAACGAATGTTGAAACTTTTTACCCATTTCGAGAAATTAACATTTACTGATTAAACCAAAAATTATGCATAAAATGATACACGACTCTTCGACTACTTCGATTCATTTTATTAAATAAAATTGAAAAAATATTTTCATATAGATAAATTATTTTTATTATTTATTTACTTTATTGTAGTCGATTTAAATCATTTTTATTTACATGATCATAAATAAATGAATATAAAAAGATTACAAAAAAGACAGAAAGGGGAGTTTATTTTTATTTTTTTGAAATCGTTGAAAATTCTACCGTCAAATCATCACTTCCAAACTTAAATGGAATATGTAAAACCTCCGACTTTCTCAGACTGTTACAAGAAATATACTCTCTAGATTCGAACTCAGAACCTGAAAAGCATATCTTGAATTTTATATCACGAAGTCACGTCTCTTAGGGACAGTTTACTATATTATTAAAACTAATTTTTTATTTTTTTTTTATTTTTTTGTGTATTTAAAAATTATAATTTAATGATTTCTTGATATAAAAAAACTTACGCACGCTCCTCATGTTTCGAGTGAACTAACTGTTTTACTGCAAAACATAGGCACATGAGGAGAGATGATGGGTCAACTGTAACAAACCACGCGCTACCAAGGCAAGTACGTCACAAACGCCGTGATGATAGAGCTGAGTGTCCTTTTAATAGCCACGTGGTGCAACTTAAACAGGAAATGTCTGCCACGCACCGCACAGATCACGTGCCAAAAACTGAATACTGAAGGGAACTTATATCATAGTTCTGATTGGGGCCCACAAAATGGTGAAGATGATATCGAAGGAGGGAGATTCAGACGTCAACATCGATGTTAGTAGTGTCATAACATCCTTGTGGGACCCAACTCTCAAAGTTAAAAGGTAACGCAGTTAAATATAGACGGTGTCAGATGTTTTTCAGTTAATCGGAAATCGAAACAAATCATTTGAGGGTTAATTGGAGTGATTTGAGATTAATCAAAAATATTTAATAATTAATTAAAGTTAATCTGAAAAAATAAAATTAATATTTTATATAATTTAGAATAAAAATGATTAAAATTTATTTAATAATATCTTTTAAAAATCAATAAAAATGATTTATTTATCATAAAAATATTAAACAAAGAGAAAAAAAAATGAATATTTATGGACAATTAAAAAATTGATGATCAATTAATGATTAATCAATCAAAAATCAATTAAATGCAATAAAAAAAATTAAGCCAATAATTTAGTTGAAATCAAATCGCACCACTATTGATAAGTGATTAATACACTTATTAGAGTGCATAGTTGTTTCATTCCCGTTTTTAACCTGCGGTTTGTTTTTTTGCAACAGTGATGGCCCTGGATTACAAGATTGCATCATAGGGTGTCCACATCTGCCACCCAGTTAGACCCGGCCGGCGGTTCGGAACCGAACCGAACCGGCCGGTTACCGGTTCAATAAGTGTGGAACCGGAACCGAAAACCGAACCGGAACAGAACCGTTCGGTTCCGGTTCGGTTCGGTTCCTTTTTTTTTTAATTAATTAAAATAAAAAATGAGATTAAATTTATATAAAAAAAAAATTTATTACATTGAAGAGCTTGAGCTTAAATTTTAAAAATTTAAGTTGCCTACGTATCCTCCAAGGGTGAGAGGAATCAAAGCTCACGTAGTTCCATTACAAGTTTTAGTCTTTTAGACATATCCCCTTTGTAAATTATAATTTTACAATTATCAATCATCATTATCGGTTGATCCTTCGGCTCCGGCTCCGGTTCCGCTTGCACTTGTTGCAGAAGCATTATCGAACAAATCTTCACAATCATCGGGGGCATCTTCTTGTTGTCTCAGATCAGCTCGAGTCCAATCATCCACACAAGCTGTTGCTTCTAGAGTGCTTGGATGTAATGAAGATCGCCTAGCTTCCAATATATTACCTCCCAAGCTGAAGGCTTGCTCAACCGCAACGGTGGAAATAGGTGCTGCCAAAATCTCTTTAGCAATAATAGATAAAACATGATATATATTTTGATGTCGGTTCCATCATTCAAGGATTTTAAAATTTTTACTGCATAAACTTTCATTAGAAAACTCAAAATTTGTAGATAAATAATTATCTAATTCAGGGTTATTAGTTGTCGTATCCCTAGCTTTTTTATTTCGTTGCAATAACCAACGATCCCCTGCGCTAAGTCTTGTTTGAATTACCGGTTCGCTACTACTAGATTGACCTAATGTTCATAAGTTATATCTTACAATATAATCATTAAATAACTCAATTAAATCATTTCTTAATTTCGTCATTAATCTAGTAATGTCAATTTCATCTAATATTCCTAAATAACCATAATAAGCTTGTAAAGCACCATTCAAACCTTCTAATTTAAATCTAGGATCAAAAACAGCAGCAATAAGATAAAGTAAAGGAATTTCTCTAAAATAGTTTAACCATTTTACCTTCATAACAGTAATGGCTTCTAACAAAACAATATCATTAGGATCGCTACTGTCAACATGCTCATCGAGAGTGCCAACAATATTTAAACTCTCAAGAAGAAATAAATGTGCTGTAGGATAATAAACGCGCTAAAAACTAAAGTAGCATCATTAAAAACTTTTAAAATATCTAAATTTTTTTCACAAATATCTCATTGACTAGGATAAAGTGTGATATTTTGAACATGTTGAGAAAAAAAACTACATAATGCATCTTTGTATTGAAATGCTTGACATAAAAAGAAAATAAGTAGAATTCCAACGTGTTGGAACATCTCTTGAAAATTTAATCGGTTTAATACCATTTATTTTACAAAACTTGGTCCATTCTCTCCTAATTTGAGAATATGACCAAATATAGTTAAGTGCCGTTTTAATTGGATCAAGGAAAGGTGATAATAATTTTAGACCGTCTTGCACACATAAGTTGAGGACATGACATGTACAACGAATATGAAAAAACCGACCCCCTAAATTTGGTTGACATATTTCTTTTAAATCATTGATGGATGCAGTATTTGCAGATGCATTATCAAATCCAATTGTTAAAATTTTTTCTCCTAAACCATATTCATCAAAAATTACATTCATCATTCTATAAATATTATGTGCAGTATGTTGGTCATCAAAAACTCTAAATGCAATAAGTCGTTTTTGCATGGTAAATGATGCATCAATCCAATGACAAGTCACACCCATGTATGAGTGTGTTTGCCAATGATCACTCCAAATATCAGAACATACAGAAATACGACCTTTCATCTCTTTAAATATTCATTTAAAATAATTTTACCATCTTTGTATAATTTAAATATATGACGTTTTGTTGTGTTTCGAGTCATTCTACATGCAGAAGGGTTTAAAGCATTATGCACGTAATTAGTAAAATGAAGTTTTTCACCAAAGCTTAAAGAAAGATGTGCCATACAAGTTAATTTCGCAAATTCTTCTCTATTTTTGCATCAGAATATTTAAATAAATCTAAAGCACTCGTACCTCTACTTGATGATGCGTACCTGGCCATTTGAGTTTGCGTCGTATCAATGCCAAATTCAACCGGATGATGTTTTTCCATGTGCTTGATCATATTGCCATATCCACCAGAAAATTTGTAGATAACCCCACAATAGTTACAAACTGCTCGTTGTGAATCATCTTCTAGGCGTTCCAAATTAAAATGAATTTTGAAAATATCCGAGGACTGAGCCTTAACTTCTCTTCTCCGTGATTGTGCACTGACACTAGGGCCGCTCTCTTGGGTTGGCATATTTGACATTATGTTCTCAGATGAGCTTGCCATTTTTCGTTTGAGAAATTAGGAAGAAAAATAAGAAAATTGAATAATTGCGATTGCGAATAACAGAATTATAGAAAATGAGAGAGTTGAGAATTTGGTGTGATGAAATTATGAAAAATGAATCCTATTTATAGAATTTTAGAATTTTTTTGATACCAAAAATGCCCCTAAATATAACCGTTTTATTACCGTTATTAGGGGTACATTAGTAATTTTTATTTTATATAATAAAAATATAAATTTTTTTATTTTTTTATTTTTTTTTGGCAGGGAGCCAAACGGCTCCCTGCATCCCCCAACGGCACTAGCCGTTGGGGGAAATTTGGCCCCCAACGGCTAGTAGCCGTTGGGGGTCGTAGGGTTCCTGTTGGAACCCGACGGTTCCAACCGGAACCGTTAGGTTCCGGTTGGAACCGTCCGAACCGGTGGAACCGTACGGTTCCACCGGTTCGAGTTGGGGTGGAACCCCAACCGAACCGGTCCCATTCCGGTTCGGTTCCGGAACTGGAACCGGTTGGAACCGGAAACGGTTGGAACCGGAACCTTCGGTTCCAAGGAACCGTGGCCGGGTCTACACCCAGTTGCGTTAAGGGGATTTATCTATATTTTATTAATTAATTTTAATATAATAAATAAAAAAAATGAAAAAAATTAAGTGAAACTGAGGAAAAAGCTATACTGACAGAAGGACACCTCCACCTTAACACTGATCCAATCAGCATGTGGTGATGCCACGTTGCACAGATTCCCTAATCTTGGTGGTCCCCTGAAACAACTTGCTATCCTATTTTATTATTTATTTATTTTTTAAAAATATTTTTAATAAAGAATGAAAATAAGAGGTTTGATCCGGTGTTTCTCAGGTGTCTTGGAAATGGAGAGTTGCAAAGAATTGTCACGCCAGGAGAAAGGAGAAAGGTTTTGGCTTACCGAGGATGTCTAGTGTATGTGTGAAATGGAAAACTAATAATATTCTTGAATTAAATAGATAATTTATATTTTTTTTTTATTTTATTCGATAAAAAAAAAAAAAAATTGTATGTGAAAAAGAGTTTAGTGTAAATGTTGCTTTCTATTTTTCACATTAATTTTAAATTTGTGAAATCTATTATGTTTTCTCTCCTGACATCGTGTTCTACAATATCATAGGTGTTGATTTCATTTTTAATCTCTCTTTCATTGATATTTGAGATATTTACTTATAAATACATATTGGGAAATGCTAACGAGTGCCCTAAGGGCACTCGTTAAGAATCTATTTAATGAAAGTTTTGATAGAAAAAAGCAAAAAAGTCATTAATGATTTGACAGTTTTTTTCATTTCCCATAAAAATAATGTCAAAACTTTCCTTAAATGGATTCTTAACGAGTGCCATAAGGGCACTTGTTAGCATAACCCATACATATTATTACTGGGAGTTAAGATTGTTGAGATTTTTGATGTTTTGAACGTCTAGTATCATCTAGAGAAGCACTTGTGTTGTAATCTCATTAATTGCTAGTGGAAATTTATATCGGACTATGATCTCGTGGTTTTTATCAATTTAGGTTTTCCACATAAAAATATCGGTGTCGCATTTTTGTGGTTGCTTGTGCTCATTTTATTGCCTTAATTGTGGTTGTTTAGTTTCCGATAATTTATTTTGTGGTACACAATCCATTTTAATCACACAAATAGGGTAAAAGTTATTTGTGCTGCAGTTAGTTCCTTTCCCAACAAGTGATATCAAAGCTTTCAAGTTGTGTGTGATTTGATTACTTGTGTGGATTGAGATGGAGGAGTCTTCGGCTTGTATGATTAAATTGAAGTCATGGAATTATGGTATTTGGAAGTCTAGGATGAAGGATTTGCTCTACATGAAAGACTTACATGAACCCATTGTAGGTGATGATGCTAAACCCAAAGATTTGGATGATAGAAAATTGGCTCAATTGAACCAAAAAGCTGTATGAACTATTAGGTCATGGATTGATCAGAGTGTGTACCACCATGTAGCAAAGGAGACTAAGGCCGGTGTTCTTTGGAAGAATTTGGAAACAATTTATGAGCATCCAACATAGAACAAAGCTAACTTGATGAAAAAGCTTGTGAATTTGAAATATAAGAAAGGGCGCAACATAACTGAACACACTAGTGAGTTTCAGGGCATTGTTGATCAGTTGACTACAATGAAGATCACATTATATGATAAGTCGCAAGGATTGTTATTGCTTAGTTCCTTACTTGGCAGCTGAGAAACACTAGTGGCGTCAGTGAGCAATTCAGCAGCGAATAGGAAGCTAACCTTGAATATGGTTATTGACAGGCTTCGAAATGAAGAATCTATAAGAAAAAATCTTGATGTGGCTGTCTCTCAGTCAGATGCACTTGTTTCAAAAAAACATGATAGGCAGTGGAGAAGCCAAAATAGAAATTCCCGTCATCAACATAATGAAAACTACAAAGAAAGATCTAAGTCCAAAAGGAGAAGTGTTAAGTGCTTTCATTACAATAGAAAATAATTTAGGTGTGACAATCACAATAAGACCATTCAATAAAATCATACATGAAGCTTACATTTTCTCTTTTAATATCATTATCACTCTCATGGTTAGTTAATTTTAAAATAAATGTATGTGGCAAGATTTTATTAAATTGTTATACGAGTAACGTGGTATGAGTAATTTAATAAAGATAATATTTGTATAAAATAATCCCAATAAATAATGACTTTCACAATAGCATTTCTATGTTAGGATCATGCAATTGCAATAGTAATGCTAATTTTCCTTTTACAGCCTTACAATAAAATTCTCTCACATGAATTTGCAACAATAACCAATGAATGTTGTTTCTTTTTAATACAAGTCCTACTGTTGCTAGTGCTAGTGGTCTCAGGAATTTTCCAAAACAGAGTTAAAGGCTAGCTCCATCTATCATGTAATCTTTTTACTATATTTAGAATAACAATTACTCTTCATAATTTTCTTGTGGGGTAAGCAATTTTCATGACTTCAATAATTTGTGGATCTCACTGAATTTGTTGGGCAACATGTTCAATGTTTTGAAAAAAAAAATGATATTTGATAATGATACATGATAAATAAGGATTTGGATTTAATGTTAAACTTAACTTTGTAATGAATTTTAAAAAAATTATGAGTGATAATTATTATATATTGTGATATAAGATTATGAAAAGTTTAGTGTAGTTGAGTTGAACAATGTATACGATTTTGATAAGTAAATTTTACTTAAAGTCATGTAAATTCAAAGAAATCAAAATAGACTCATCGAGATACAAGATTATGATAAAGATTAAAATATAAATTCGTAAAAATAGGTAATGATTCAAATATATATTAATTACACATAATGAGTATGTGGGATTTGAATGCAAATAAGCAAGAATTGAAACAAAAATTAATTGACACAGATTTGGAATGTAAGAGATTTGAAGATGAGATTTTATCTCTAATATCATGTTAGTTAAAACTCAATAGATACAAAAACTTAAAGAATTAAAAGTAAATCTTAAGCACCCATTATTTAATTTTGTTTAATGTGAACTATGTTTCCAATTCCATCATAAAGATTCTTTAAATTTAATGTGGATATGGACCATGTGGTGATAAAAAATGGATCAAGGATAATGAATGCTCAACCACTTAAGTCTAAATTAATTAGCCAAATCAAAAACATTCTGTTAAAAGTTATTGACAAAGTTCAAAAATTGATTCTGCAAGTATTTTTTTTAGTGGAACTGAAGACCCTCAAAGAATTGATGCTCAAGTTTAGTATTTAAAAACTTTTTTATTTTTTATTTTATTTTTTATTTTTACTTTTTTTTTACATTTTCCAATACTTATGAGTCACCTATTGAATCAAAATATAGTGTAAATTTTCATGATTTTTGCCTAAATAAATGTGCTGAAATTTCTTACTCCAAGAAGAAAAGGCATTATGTAATTTTGATGCAAATCCAAAAACCAAGAAATTTTTTTGACCAATTAGCCGGTTAATGACTCTACCAATATATGTACACTGTGATTTGATCCCTTCTAGTATTTAAGTTGTTGGCGACTTGGTCGCGTAATTGGATTTTGATGACGTCAACGCAATTGACGACTTCGACGTGCAAACACGAAGCAATACAAAAAGTGTCGAAGCATAAGGAGTGAAGAGCGAGAATGTGAAGACTAGCGGCAAATCGAAGATAATGATTAAGAGCTAAATTTTATTGTAAGTGAGTTTACTCAAGTGATCTAAAGCTCTTAGGAATCATACATTTTGCATCACTTGCATTTAAAATGGATTAGAATGCTTAAAGAATCATTTGCACTTTATTTGCACAAAAATGAATTTCTATGCACAAGTGCATCGGTAAATGATCTTCCAAAAACTATCAAACGGTTGAATTAAACTTCAAATAATATACCGTTAGATAGATATGTGTCTCTAGTTTGCTACGGTTCAAACGGAACATAATTCCGATGCATAGAACTTTTTCTAGAGCCTTTTTAGTACAACATGTTCAGATGTGCGTTTTCTGCATACACGTCACATTAGAAAAATTCCATAAAATTCATCTTAATGTTTTTGGAGCTGAATTTTTTACAGAGGCTAGATCTATGTGTCTAGTTTATGTATAAATTTACGGATCATGATTTGGAATTTTCTAGAGAAAGTTACGGCCAAAATACCAAGTGTCGTCAGTCTTGACTGATCATGCACATACTGAAACCAGGGAGCTCCATGCCGGTCCCCATGCCGGTTTGCTCGCCGGTCTCCATGCCGGTTTTAGCTGAGAAAATAATTCTCTCTGGAACCAGGGAGCTACTCGCCGGTCTCCTCGCCGGTCTCCTCGCCGGTTTGCTCGCCGGTCCAACGGCTAGTTTTTTGAACGTTATGTTACCGTTGGAGCCCTAGACCGGTATGCCGGTCCCCTCGCCGGTGTGATCGCCGGTCTCGCTGTAAGTTGGGGAAAACTTTGCATTTTGTTATAAATAGAACCCCAACTCCTTTGCCTTAGATTAGAGATCTAGAAAACCTTCATATACATTCTCTAAGGCAAACAAAGAGTGATATACACCTTCATATTCATAAACACTCATCCAAGCTCACACACACATCTTCCATATCATTTAGTGAGCTTAGATCACTTGGGTTTGCATCTCACACAATCTTCATTATATTTGTGAGTGCCCAAGTGTGTTTTACAATTTCTTATCAAAAACACTTGTGGTTTGTGAAATCCCATAGTTTGGGTAAGTTGTAAAGGTTGTGAGTGCACCTACGAACAAAACTCAAAGTTAAAGGTTGTGAGTACGCCTACGAACAAAACTCAAAGTTGTAAAAGGTTTGGAGTGCACCTTTGCGGAAAACTCTTGGTTACGAGTGAACCACGGAAAACTCGATTCTAGTGGAAATCTTCAAGCGAGGCTTGGGGAGTGGACGTAGGCACGTTTGGCCGAACCACTATAAATCGCGGTGTCGTATTTCTCTTTCCCTTAACTTTTACTTATTTGCAAGTTTGATTACATTATAATATTGATTAGAAACTTGCATATAGGCTATTAATTGGAATAGAGAAAATTGCCTAAAACTCCCACTTGGTAATAAGAGCTTAAAATCGGCAAAGATTTTATAATTCCGCATTTTAGCGATAACCCAATTCACCCCCCCTCTTGGGTATAGAGTTTCTTTGTCGCTATTGCTTGTAGGTACTTTCAGTTGGTATCAGAGCGAGGTATTCTCAAGAAAGACTTGACCGTCCGAGAATAGATCATGGCATCTACAAGCAACTCGTCAAATCTTACCGAGGGTTTTTCAACGACTAGACCTCCGTTTTACACCGGAACGGACTACAATTATTGGAAGATGAGAATGCTAAATTATCTCCTAGCCAATGATTCGCAATCCTATTTGATTATCACACGGGGTGCAAATATGCCAACAAAGAAGGATAGCAACGGGGTTGATATTCCAAAGCCAAATTTGGAATGGGATAATGAGGATGTAAAAATAGCCTCACAAAATGCTAGAGCACTCAACCAACTCCTATGTGCCATTGATCGGGATCAAGTAAACAAACTTCCGGAGTGTGGAAATGCTTATGATTTGTGGAAGTCTTTGGAAATGGTCAATGAGGGCACAAGCCAAGTGAAGGAATCGAAGATCAACCGGTTCATGTGTGAATTGGACAATTTCAAGATGGAATCCGGGGAAGAAATCGATCACATGATTTCAAGGTTTACAATCATCATCAACCATTTGGGAGCCTTGGGAAAAGTCATCGGGACATCGGATCAAGTGAAGAAAATTTTAAGATCTCTCCCGAAAGAGTTTAGAAGCTACACCTCCTCCATTAAAGAAGCAAACGACATAAACACTTTGAAGATGGATGATTTGGTCGGCAAATTGCTTGAGTATGAAATGGAGATCAAAATGGATAAAAAGGAGGAAGATGAGAAAAGGACAAGAAAGTCATTGGCCTTAAAAGCAAGAAAAAGAGACGAGTCAAGCTCAAGTGAAGAAGATGATAGTGATGATGAATTGACAAGCATCACCAATAAAGTAAAAGAGCTTCTCAAATCCGCAAAACTCAAGGGAAAATCAAAGGCTAAAGAAGAAAAATGGCCGCGGAAGAATAAGAAAATTGTGTGTTATGAATGCAACAAACCGGGTCACATAGCTACCGATTGCCCATTGAGGAAAATGAAAGGAAAATCAAAGAAAAAGGCAATGAAAGCAACTTCAACTTGGAGCGATAGCGATTCAAGCTCATCTGAGGAGGAAGAAGTTGAAGTCAAAGATAAATCAATAGCATTTATGGCTATCACGGATGAAAACATCCAATTTCAAATTGAAGAAGAAAGTGAAGAAGAAGAGGTACACAATTCTGAATTACTTGATGCTTTTAATGGTTTAAAAAGAATTGTGTGATATGCTTAAAAAGAAATTAAATTGGTCAAAAATGAGCATGCTACACTTAAAATTGAACATGCAACTAGTATGGATAAAATTCATGTTTTAGATAATGATGTGATATGCTTAAAGGCTAAACATGAAAAAGAAATTGCATGCCTAAATGATGAAAATGCATGTTTAAAATTGAAAAAGCTAGAACTTGAAAATGTCATATCAAATATGCCATCTAGCTCTAAGACATGCGATTGCGAATCTATATTGAATGAAAATGTCTTGTTAAATACTAAGATTGTAGATTTGCAAAACATACTTAGCAAATTCACATTGGGACATAAAAATTTTAATATGCTTATTGGATCCCAAAAATGTGCATTTAAAAGAGAAGGATTAGGATATAGGCCTTATATTAAAAGAAATTTTTGAAGAATTATTTTGTTAAGGCATCCTATTCTCATGCTAAGAATGAAATAGATGAAAATGTCACATGCCATGCTTGTAACAATAAGGGACATAAAATTTTTGAATGCATGTATATGAATGTGAATAAGAATGCATGGATTCCTCAAGGAATCAAAACTAACCCCAATGGACCCAAGAAAGTTTGGGTACCAAAGTGTAATTGAAAAATTTGTAGGGGGAGCTTTGGGAATGGATCCTTAAAGAGAATTACAAAATTGATCCCAAAGGCTCAAGGAAATGAGGAATCGCAACGGTAAAGGTAAAATCCGTATTCACGGAAACATTGGTACCGTTTCCTCTAAATTACTTATGTATGCATATTTCTTATTGGTAAAATTTTTTGAAGCATACAAAGTGATAAGGAAATTTATTAAACCTTCTATTGGTATCAATTGTTCATTTGATATCCTTTAGTGCCTTAATCATATATTTAAACCCCTATTTTATTTCAATTGGTATCACATGAAATTTATTGAGTCAAATACAATATATGTGATCACTTGATTGAATATGCCTTGCCATATGAACTAATTGGTTGAAAATGAAATGCATGTAAATTGGCATAGTCTTAGATGAACTTCATGAAATGTATGTATTAGAACATAATTGAATAATCATGAAAAGCATGGATTTTGATTGTTTAGTAATTGGTAAGATATTCATAAGAAGACAATCATTAAAATGCATTGAAGTCATTGGTCTTAATTGGTATCATGATATAAAATGACTCATTTTGAAAGAATATTTAAAAGTGATATGATATTCAAATGAATTTATTGATTTATTTTTAATTTGTATCAAATTTGGGGAGAAATCATGATTAAAATGCTCTTAGATTGTAAATGGTATTCATGTGATTTATATTTTGAAAAATGCTCTTTTATGCATGAATTTTGATTTTCTTATGGCAAAAAGGGGGAAATGCCAAAATGTGCATATTTTTTATTTTGGTATCTTTTTATAGCACATATATAATTGGTATCTCATTTAGATTTAAATTTTACGTCTTCACTTTTTGATAATGTCAAGGGGGAGAAATCATTATAAATGAGGTTAAAACTTGTTTTACCCTCACCCTTGGTTTAAGGGGGAGTAAATGTACTAATGTGTTTGTCAAGTTGTTATAGAGCTATTTTGAAGACAATCACACATTGAGGGGGAGCTTATGTTGAGGGGGAGCAAAATGGTCAAATTTGGACTCAAAGAAGCTCACAAGTATCAACAAGTTTTAAGGGGTTGCCATCATCAAAAAGGGGGAGATTGTTGGCGACTTGGTCGCGTAATTGGATTTTGATGACGTCAACGCAATTGACGACTTCGACGTGCAAACACGAAGCAATACAAAAAGTGTCGAAGCATAAGGAGTGAAGAGCGAGAATGTGAAGACTAGCGGCAAATCGAAGATAATGATTAAGAGCTAAATTTTATTGTAAGTGAGTTTACTCAAGTGATCTAAAGCTCTTAGGAATCATACATTTTGCATCACTTGCATTTAAAATGGATTAGAATGCTTAAAGAATCATTTGCACTTTATTTGCACAAAAATGAATTTCTATGCACAAGTGCATCGGTAAATGATCTTCCAAAAACTATCAAACGGTTGAATTAAACTTCAAATAATATACCGTTAGATAGATATGTGTCTCTAGTTTGCTACGGTTCAAACGGAACATAATTCCGATGCATAGAACTTTTTCTAGAGCCTTTTTAGTACAACATGTTCAGATGTGCGTTTTCTGCATACACGTCACATTAGAAAAATTCCATAAAATTCATCTTAATGTTTTTGGAGCTGAATTTTTTACAGAGGCTAGATCTATGTGTCTAGTTTATGTATAAATTTACGGATCATGATTTGGAATTTTCTAGAGAAAGTTACGGCCAAAATACCAAGTGTCGTCAGTCTTGACTGATCATGCACATACTGAAACCAGGGAGCTCCATGCCGGTCCCCATGCCGGTTTGCTCGCCGGTCTCCATGCCGGTTTTAGCTGAGAAAATAATTCTCTCTGGAACCAGGGAGCTACTCGCCGGTCTCCTCGCCGGTCTCCTCGCCGGTTTGCTCGCCGGTCCAACGGCTAGTTTTTTGAACGTTATGTTACCGTTGGAGCCCTAGACCGGTATGCCGGTCCCCTCGCCGGTGTGATCGCCGGTCTCGCTGTAAGTTGGGGAAAACTTTGCATTTTGTTATAAATAGAACCCCAACTCCTTTGCCTTAGATTAGAGATCTAGAAAACCTTCATATACATTCTCTAAGGCAAACAAAGAGTGATATACACCTTCATATTCATAAACACTCATCCAAGCTCACACACACATCTTCCATATCATTTAGTGAGCTTAGATCACTTGGGTTTGCATCTCACACAATCTTCATTATATTTGTGAGTGCCCAAGTGTGTTTTACAATTTCTTTATCAAAAACACTTGTGGTTTGTGAAATCCCATAGTTTGGGTAAGTTGTAAAGGTTGTGAGTGCACCTACGAACAAAACTCAAAGTTGTAAAGGTTGTGAGTACGCCTACGAACAAAACTCAAAGTTGTAAAAGGTTTGGAGTGCACCTTTGCGGAAAACTCTTGGTTACGAGTGAACCACGGAAAACTCGATTCTAGTGGAAATCTTCAAGCGAGGCTTGGGGGAGTGGACGTAGGCACGTTTGGCCGAACCACTATAAATCGCGGTGTCGTATTTCTCTTTCCCTTAACTTTTACTTATTTGCAAGTTTGATTACATTTATAATATTGATTAGAAACTTGCATATAGGCTATTAATTGGAATAGAGAAAATTGCCTAAAACTCCCACTTGGTAATAAGAGCTTAAAATCGGCAAAGATTTTATAATTCCGCATTTGTAGCGATAACCCAATTCACCCCCCCTCTTGGGTATAGAGTTTCTTTGTCGCTATTGCTTGTAGGTACTTTCATAAGTATCATCTTGATTTAATATATGTACACTGTGATTTGATCCCTTCTAGTATTTAAATTTATTTAATTAATTATTTTACAAGCCTTGCTATGCTTAGATTAAGTATCATTTTGTAAGTAATTAATTTTGTTGATTGTTTAAAAATAGAAAACCATTCTCATAAATGGGTTGCTCAATTTCTCCCATTTATTTAATATTTAATATTTTTTTACATATATAACTGGCCAAATTATTCCTTTATAGTCGAAAAGAAGAATCACAAGAGAATTTTTAAACTATAATAAATATATTTTTTTAAATATAATTTAAATATATCTAGCTCAAAATCCTAACTTCACATGATTGTCTGTATTCACATGAAAATCCCCAATATTTTTTTCATCTCTCATTTGGCATATCACCTTGATACAATATAAGTACTCCTCGTTCAAATAGAAGTCAATAAGATTCCTTTTTTTTTTTTTTTTTTTTTTTTAAATTGACATTTATTCAATTTGCCAATCTCGTTGCTAATAAAGACTATAACATTAAAGTTATAGTTTGTGTTAATTAATTGTAAATCACTTCGATTATTGTTCCTTGAGTACTCACGCCGGCAGAAAAACGATACAAACCCAAATAATACCACCAAGTGATTAATAATTATACAAATCAATATCTTAATCTAATCCATGTTTGATTAGTACCAACTTGTTCAGTTAATATATGATTTTATTAGGTAAATGCTAAAATTATGTACATATTGCCACGTTTGATGAGATCACTTGAAGATAATGGAAGAAATGACCCCCGAAAAAGAAAAATAAATGGGATTATCTTGTCATTGAGTTGAATTATTAAGTCAATCACTTAATAACTCATTAAATATGACTAAGTGTTTATTTGATAGTGTTTAAAATTATATAAAAAATATTTTTTCAAGATTAAAATTATTTAAGATCATTTAATGGTATATTATAAAACGTTAGTTAAATAGTACTCCCAATTTATTATTAAAAAATATGCAACGGAATGATGTTGATGTAGAATTATTAAAAACAATTAAAAATGGGCCTCATAATACATTATAAATTGTGAATTCGAGACTAAACTATTCTATTTTCTCAAAATTTGAAAATATACAATATCCGTATTAGAGAAGGACTCGCAATATGAATATATTATTTATTACTATTATTACGTTCACACAAGTATATTTGAGTTGGACGTTTATAATATGATTTTTAATTTATTATTATATTGATATTAAAATTCCATTAAGATATCCAAGCAGAAGAAGTGTTACTAATAATATATTTTAAACATTTCTTCTGCTTGGATATCTTTGAAAGAATTTTGATTCCTATATCATACATCGATATAAATAATATTAAAAATACAAACTCGAATCATTTATATAAATTGATGTATAAGTATTCTATTATTGCCAGATGTTCCAAGTTTCAGAGAAATTTAAAACATATTATAGCCTCATACACACTGTAAGTATACAAACATACTCTTATTTTTTTTTTTTTTTTAAATCTGTCACGTACTGTACGTCTATTAAGGTAGATTTATTTTAACGTAGTGAGCATACAAACGTATTTTTACTTTTTATAAATTCATACAAACCAAAAAATAATAGTAAAAAACTATTTTATAACCTAATAAAAACTACAACTTTAGAGAGAGTATTTTTTACAAAATCAGTCTCCTATTAATTCCTGCATTGATGGATGCCGAATTGGCTTTATTGTCGTTTGGCTACTAAGAAATTGAATCAAAGCTTAAAAGCTTAAAAGCTTATGCTTTTATTGAAAGTGGCTTTGAGTACACTAACAGACAATGTGCAATGCATTGGTGGCATCAACCATTATAATTCAAGCAGGAGCAGACAGTGGGTGGTGGTGGTGGTGGAGATAGACAAATATTTGTCAAATCAAAATGTCCCATCTTGCTGGAGCACTACTACTAATTCAATTTTTTCTGCTATTTTAGTGATGAATATTGCTTCATTTTGGTAAGCTTTTGTTACTTGTTTTCATCAGTTTATATACTGAAGTTGATAGACATGATAGGGGAGACCCCTTGCGGCCCCATTATATAATCAATATACCACCCTCCATTTGTGCATGAGGGTCCTCAATTTTCCATCATCTTGATCAGATCAGGCCTGCATAGATGTATAGTGCAACGAATTATATATCTCTAATTTTTGAGATATATGTATCCACAATTGAAACTTCATATTCACAATCTATCCATGTCCGGTAAAATTTTCGTAATCGATATCAGCATATCCAATTGTCCACTAATGCCGATATTTATATCCGTCCGAAATTTCTATAAAATAAAAAAAATAGAAATTTCTAACGGATATCTGATATCTAATATAAGATATATTATAAAAAAGCACAAGGATTTATAAAAGACCATTAGGAAGAACAGAGAGGTCGCGCTTGCTCAGAAATCAGAAAGAAACTCAAGTGGATGGTGGTCTTTTTGGAAACCCTAAAAAATTAGTGACCTTATTTGTGGATAACTTACCAATTGAGATGGATGCGAAATGGTGCAGGGTTTTTTAAATTTTATGTGAGAGTCTTGGATGTTTTTATTCCCAAAGGGAAAAACGAAAGAAGGGAGAAGGCTTAATTGATATCATATTATTATTCCCATTTAATATCAATTGGTATCACATAAGACTTATTGGTTTATATGATATGTGTGATCCTTTTGAATTATTAGCAATGAATATGCATTGCCTTTGATTTATTAGTTGAAAATGAAATAAATGGATATTGGCTTAATTTGAGTGATTTTGATGATCTATGCATAAATTTCATATTGTATGGAAAATGGGAGAAATATATGAAAAATGTTAAGTGTGAATGTTAATGAACTTTCATATGTCTTGTGCATATATTGTTTGGTATCTCTTAGAGCTTAATTTTTACTTCTCCCTCATTTTTTATAATGTCAAAGGGGGGAGAAATCATACATATTATGAGATTAAAACTTTTATTACCCTCACCCTTGTATTAAGGGGGAGAAAAATTATACTAATGTGTTTGTTTAAGTTTTATAGAGCTATATTGAAGACAATCACATGTTGAGGGTGTTAGTCTGTAAGACATGCCACAAGATCCTAAATGTGATTTTATGTGTGAAAAATCAAGTAAAAGTGGCGGAATCACTTATATTGATTTGGAGAAATTCGAAAATTTCTTTTTGGATGAAGCTCCAAGCTTGTTGTTTGTTCATTGGGTGAGTTTCCCTATCACCTCAAATGACTCCTCCAAGTGCTAGCTTTGTGAAATTTTTGAAGCAAAAATTCACTTCCATGGAGAGCAAGGTTCGGCCAAGAGGAAGAAGAAAGAGAGAGTGTGAGTTGTTTTCCAAAAACTTGGTTGGTGTGTGTTTAATGTTTTTCATTAAATAAAGCCAACTACTTCCATCAATTGTAGACATTTGATGTAAGTGATGTGGTCCCACCACATTTAAATTCAAAATTTGTGTTGGCTTCCTCAACACACAACTAGATTTGGGTCCGGGTTCGTTTAATTCCGATTAAACAAATTTTCCGTCGCTACATAATTAAATCCAATTTAATTAAATAATTATGCCTCGCAAAATTATTACTATAGTCGCTTTCGAATTAATTCTAAATTAATTCGTTCGCCCGAATTAAAATCCAATTTTAATTTCGTATTGAAATCTGATTTCAATTAATATATCCGATATATTATTTTAGCTCCAAATAAATAAATTAAAAAGAAAAATCCAATTTAACTATTAAATTTATTTTATCGATTAATTCTAAATTAATCGCGTTATCTATTCTATATGAATTTAATCCCAAATTAATTTTCTCTCTCAAAATTAATCCCAGATTAATTCTATTTGAGTCAAATTTCATTGGTGAATCTTTGGGAAGCGACCCAAGAGGTTCCTGGATATGTTGGCAGTAAATACGGTTATCAGACTATCCGAACACGTGCGTACCCCGTACCATGTTCTCAACGATTTACAAGACATGGTTGGCTTCTAGCAAAACACATTGCCTACCCAATTCTCCAGAAATATTCACAGAGGAATATCATCTGTATCACGCATAGTAATACTATGTAATACGTTATACGATCCAGTATCGGATGTCACATGTTAGGCCTAGGGCTGGTTCTGTGTCTGTCCTGTTCGAAGCATATATCGGATCCCGTGTAACTAATCTCTGTAGTCATGAAGTCATGACCTAGTCATACTATCCCGATAGTTGTAGTTTTTAGAGTACTAGTTCCGTATCCTGTGTGACCATCATCTCCATATGACTGAAGTGATACTCCCATCTTGACATCACATCCAATACACTACGATTCTCAGTAAACCCAATACAGGCGTACACAGAACCTGTTAAAGCTCCAGACGACCAATACCAAAGTAAACTGACTATCTCAAGTAATAGCGACGTAAGTCTCAGGTTAAAGATCACATACACCTACCCTGATTCGGATTCCCATAGACACATAGTCATACTACCAATGAGATTCCGAGTGGGTCTATCCAAAGCGAACTGTTCCCGGTCCAACGGCTAACAGAACCTCTTATTACACTTGCATAAGTATCCAATACCTAAATATATGAGAACTATGTCGTTAAGCTTCCATAACGCGCACAAGTGTAAAACTAGTTTATTCCGTATTATCAATGTCCAGTCTCGATAATACTTCGACTAGAGATATTTAATGATTAAACCGTTTGTGGATTAATACTGTCTCATATCTTATTAATCCGATTTAACCATATAGACTTTTATCATTAATATATATCCAAGTAATCTAATTATAATAATGATAAAATATCAATTTCCTTTTGTCACATAGTTAATTTGTACAAAAACACAATGTTCTTTACAAATAGTGATGCTATGGGTCATAATTGTCCAACAATCTCCCACTTGGCCTATAGCCAATCACTCAAGTATTTAACACCTGAACTATGTACATGTCGCTCAAACTTTTGCTGAGATATAGCCTTCGTCAGCGGATCTGCAGTGTTATCATCTGATGCGATCTTTTCGATCTTCATATCGCCACGATGTATGATCTCACGAATCAGATGAAATCGTCAAAGTACATGCTTGGATCGTTGATGAGACCGTGGTTCCTTAGCATGTGCGATAGCCCCATTATTGTCATAATACAAAGAAACGGGCTCAGCCGCTAACGAAACTACTCCTAATCCAATTAGGAATTTACGGATCCAAACTGCTTCTTTTGCTGCCTCAGCTGCAGTAATATATTCCGCTTCTGTTGTTGAATCAGCAACAATCTTTTCCTTGGAAGATTTCCAGCTCACTGCTCCGTTGTTCAAACAAAATATGTACCCTAATTGTGACTTACAGTCGTCTTTGTCGGTTTGGAAACTTGCATCGGCGAACCCAATCACCTCAAGTTCTCCTTCCCCATAGACTAAGAAAACATCTTTAGTTCGTCTAAGATATTAAGGATGTTCTTTACAGCAATCCAGTGACCATCACCTGGATCGGCCTGATAGCGACTGCACATGCTCAAAGTATATGAGACATCAGGTCGCGTACATATCATGGCGTACATGATCGATTCGACTGTTGAAGCATACGGGACCCGAATCATTGCATCTCTCTCATCTTGAGTTTTAGGACATATATCCTTCGATAGAGAGATGCCATGTGACACCGAAAGCAGCCCCCTCTTGGACTGATTCATGTTGAATCTCTTCAACACTTTGTCAATATACGAGCTCTGGGAGAGTGCCAACAGATTTCTAGATCTATCTTGGTAGATCCTTATTCCTAGAATAAAAGCTGCCTCTCCCAGGTCTTTCATGGAGAATTTTAATGAAAGCCAAGTTTTCACCGATTGTAGCATGGGAATGTCATTGCCAAGAAACAATACATCATCAATGTATAGGACAATGAATGTCAGTGCACTCCCACTAACCTTCTTATATACACAAGAATAATCTTTATTTTGAATGAAACCATATTCTTTTATGATCTCATCAAAACGTTGGTTCCAAGAATGCGGTGCTTGCTTTAATCCATAAATGGATCGGTTTAACTTACAAACCTTGTTTGCATGTCTTGGTACGACAAAACCATCAGGTTGTTGCATATAAACATCATCCAAAAGGTTTCCGTTAAGGAAAGCGATTTTGACATCCATCTGCCATATTTCATAATCGAAATATGCAGCAATAGCAAGCATTATCCGAATGGATTTAATCATGGCAACGGGTGAAAAAGTCTCGTCGTAATCGACACCATGTCGTTGACGATAACCTTTATCTACAAGCCTAGCTTTGTACGTTTGTATGTTGCCTTCCATGTCTGTCTTCCTTTTGAAGACCCATTTATAACCAATAGGCTTAATACCTTCTGGTACATCAACCAGTGTCCAAACTTGGTTGGTATACATGGAATCCATTTCGAACTTCATGGCTTCTTACCATAAAGCGGAGTCGATACCTTGTATTGCTTCCTCATACGTAGCCAGTTCATCTTCCTCAATAAGATTAATTTCTACATGAGGTGAGATCAAAACCCATACCTCTCAGGTTATTTTCTGACTCTCTCCGACTTACGTGGTTCTTATGTATTAGAAGATTGTGGAACAGTCTCATCCCTGATGGACTGTTCGTGTTCCGTGAGGGGGTCGGTGCTAGGAACAGTATCACTCCGATTTTCATCGAGTTATACTTTCCTCCCACTTAACACTGCATTCATGAATTTCTTTTCTAGGAAAACTGCATGAAGAGCAATAAATATTTTGTTCTCTTATGGGTTGTAGAAATAATATCCTTTCGTTTCCTTACGATAACCTACAAATAGGCACTTATCCGATTTGGGTTCTAGTTTGGTACTATCCAAACGTTTAACATATGCCCAGCATCCCCAAATCTTCAGGAATAAGAAACCCGATTTCTTTCCTGTCCATATCTCATATGGAGTCTATTCAACAGACTTTGACGGAACCTTATTCAAAATAAGTATTGCACTGTTTAATGCGTATCCCCAAAAGGAAATTGGTAGCTCTGTGCGACTCATCATTGACCTTACCATGTCCAATAAAGTTTGGTTTCTCCGTTCAGATACACCATTCAATTAAGGTGTTCCGGGAGGAGTCCACTGTGAAAGAATACCATATTCTTTCAAGTAATCTTGAAACTCATTGCTTAAGTATTCTCCACCACGGTCCGACCGTAATGTTTTAATACTTTTGCCAGTCTATTTTCTACTTCGTGTCGAAACTCTTTGAATTTCTCAAAAGTTTCCGACTTGTGTTTCATAAGATACACACAACCATAACGCGATGCATCATCCATAAAGGTTACGAAGTATTCATATCCACCTCTAGCCTGGCTAGACATGGGCCCACATACGTCACTATGAACGAGGGCTAATAGCTCGGTGGCACGTACACATTTACCACTAAAATGTGTTTTAGGCATTTTTCCTAACAAATAAGATTCGCATACATCATATGAATTAGGATCAAATCCGTCCAAGTATCCATTCTTTGAAAGTGCGGATATACGAGTTTTGTTTATATGTCCCAAACGACAATGCCACAGATAAGTCTCATCCATTTTACTCAATTTGAGCTTTTTGTTTGTCATGTTATATGTTTGAGATTCGTTTATATTCAAAATATAAAGACCATTATTCACATCTGCTGTACATATATCATCTTTATAAACATAACACCCAGTGTTCCTGAATACAAAGGTATACCCGCATCGGGTTAAACTAGATACATAGATAATATTCCTAGTCAAACTAGGTATAAAATAACAGTCGCCTAATGTAAGTACATGCCCTGAGGGCATATTCAAAACATAGGTGCCAACGGCCAAAACAACGACTTTCGTCCCATTTTCGACTCGCAGGTCGATCTCCCCTGAAGCCAGTCTCATGTTATTCTGCATATCTTGCATATCAGTACATATGTGAGTACCACATCCAGTATCAAAAAACAATTTTTAAAACTAGTAGTGGACATGTTTATTTCAATAACAAACATACCTGAAGCCGGAGCCTTGCCCGCCTTCGCTTCGTTCAAGTCCATATGGAACTTACAACAGTCACGCTTCCAGTGACCTCGTTTGCCACAGTGTAGGCAGACGTCTTGGGATTTGTCATTTGTCTTCCCAGAAGACTGTGACGATTGAGCCTTGCCTTTTTTCTTCTTCTTCTTCACACCCCCAGAATCCTTCGGCCAAGCCTTGACCTTCTTGGATGTCGAAGTAAGATGCGCCTCGCGCTTCTTGCCTTTCAGAAGCTCTGGCTCTTTCAGCATAGCCATTAACTCTCCAAGAGTTTTCTCTTGGTTCATCATATTATAGTTCATGATGAACCCGCCCCAACAGTCGGGCACAGACTGTAAGATCAAATCTATGGAAGTCTCAGCCTCGAAGGTAATGCCTAGCTAACCCAGCTATTCAATGTCAACAATCATCTGCGACACGTAGTGTTCGACAGATGTACCCTCTGACATACGAGAGCGAAAGAGATTCTTTTGCAAATCATACTTCTGAGATCTAAGATTAGATCTATGAAGATCTTTAAACTTCAACATCATCGCTAGGGGTGATCACGGTTTCGGGTCAAACCGCAACCCGACCCGAACCGAACCGCGCGGTTTGAAAAAAAATTAAAATTGATTTCGGGTCAATCCGAACCGAACCACAAATTTCGAGTCGCTTTACGGTTTTGACCCAACCGTGACTGGAACAGCCCAAAACCGTAAATTTTGACTCAAACTGCAACCCGAACCGCCTAAACCGCCAACCCGTGTTCAAATTAGATATTATTTTATATTTCTTCTTCTTAAACCATGAAATTTAAGATATTTAATGATCATATGACAATATGCAATGTATAAATGAAAATTAAGTATTTTTCTATACAATTATTATGTGAAAACACACAAAATTTTATTTAAAAAATTTATAATCCAAACCATCGACCTGAACCGCCCAAACCGCTAAACCACCAACCCTTACCGCCGCGGTTTTCCTTATCAAATTTGCGGTTTCAGTTTCTAATTTCCCAAACCACCAACCCGCGCGGGTTGAAGTGAAAAACAAAAAAAACCGACCCGAACCGCTGACCTCTTTGAAGAACTTTTTCCGTTGCTGAGTTGTCCATTCCAACGGCCATTTTCCTGTCACAATATAATTGACATAGTCAGCATACCAAGGGACTTCCTGTTGATTTATAGAAAACAATTGTTCATCTGGAAAAGTTTCTTTGATTGAAGGATCTTTGTCAGCTGTTTCTCCATTCTCGAGCCTCGATAGATAATCTGCCACCTGATTCTCTGTTCCTTTCCTGTCTCGAATCTCCACGTCGAATTCTTGCAGAAGAAGTATCCAACGGATCAATCTGGGTTGGCATCTTTCTTTTGATCAGATATTTGATTGCTGAATGATCTATGTAGACCACCACTTTGGGACCCAACAGATAAGAGCGGAATTTGTCAAAAGCGTACACAACTGCGAGCAACTCCTTTTCGGTGGTTGCGTAGTTGAGTTGAGCTTCATTCAAAGTTCTGCTGGAGTAGTAAATGGTGTGGAAAATCTTTGCTTTGCGTTGTCCCAAAACTGCACCTACAGCAAAATCACTAGCATCACACATTACCTCGAATGGAAGGGTCCAATCTGGTGCTACAATGATGGGGGCAGAAATCAGCTTCTGTTTTAAGATTTCAAAGGCTTTCTGGCATTCTGTTGTGAAGTTGAAAGGCACATCCTTTTCCAGAAGATTACAAAGAGGTTTTGCAATCTTGGAAAAGTCTTTGATAAATCTCCTGTAAAAACCTGCATGTCCAAGAAAACTTCGAATACCTTTAACTGATGTTGGTGGAGGTAGTTTCTCAATTGTCTCGATTTTTGCTTTGTCTACCTCAATTCCTTTTGTGAGATCCTGTGTCCAAGAACAATACCTTCCTGCACCATAAAGTGACATTTTTCCCAATTGAGTACCAGGTTTGTATCTTCGCATCTTTGTAATACCTGTTCCAAATTTAACAAACAATGGTCAAAAGAATCTCCAAACACAGAAAAATCATCCATAAAAACTTCCATACTCTGCTCCAGCATGTCTGAGAAAATGGCCATCATACAACGCTGAAATGTGGCAGGGGCATTACATAATCCAAATGGCATCCTGCGGAAAGCAAAAGTACCATAGGGACATGTAAAGGTAGTTTTCTCCTGGTCTTCTGGGGCGATGGCAATCTGATTGTACCCTGAATATCCGTCCAGAAAGCAATAGAACTCATGTCCTGCCAACCTGTCTAACATCTGGTCAATAAATGGTAGTGGAAAATGGTCTTTTCTCGTGGCTTTGTTCAATTTCCTGTAATCCATACATACTCTCCATCCAGTCACTGTTCTTGTCGGAAATAATTCGTTCTTTTCATTGGTAACCACAGTAATTCCTCCTTTCTTTGGTACACACTGCATAGGACTTACCCAAATGCTATCTGAGATGGGGTAAATGATGCCAGCATCCAACCATTTGATGATTTCTTTCTTCACAACTTCCTTCATGATTGGATTGAGTCTCCGTTGATGCTCCACTGTAGGTTTGTATTCATCATTCATCAGAATCTTGTGCATGCAAAATGATGGACTAATGCCTCGAATGTCTGCTATAGTCCAGCCAATGGCTTTTTTGTGCTCTCGTAAAACTCTTAGTAGCTTTTCTTCCTGCTCCAATGTTAGTGAAGAAGAAATAATAACAGGTAAATCAGAAGAGTTTCCAAGAAATGCATACCTGAGATGGTTCGGAAGTAACTTTAGTTCCAGCTGTGGTGGTTCTTCAATCGAAGGTTTGATTCGATCTTTCTTTGGCAATTCCAAGCTTTCAACTGGTGGTGTTGCTTTGAATCGAAATGGTTTGTCAAGGTAGCTGATACATTCTAGGATTTCAGCATCTAGGTCGCTGTCAATCATATTGGTGATGCAAGCTTCAAGTGTATCTGTGGGATTTGACTCAGTATTCTGAATGATATTATCAACAACATCAATTCTGAAGCATTCTTCTTCTTCCTTTTCATCGCTTGGAAATTTCATAGCTTTGAAAACATTAAAGGTCACTTCTTGGTCCTGCACTTTCATGGTTAGTTCTCCTTTTTGCACATCAATTACAGTTTTACCTGTAGCCAAAAATGGTCTCCCAAGAATGATAGGTATTTCTTTGTCTTCTTCCATGTCAAGGATGATAAAGTCTGCTGGAAGGATGAGTTTGTCAACTTTAACCAGCACATTTTCAACGACTCCTCTCGGAAATGCGAGTGATCGATCAGCAAGTTGCAAAGATACTGAGGTAGGCATTGCTTCTCCAATTTGCAGTTTCCTGTAAATAGAAAAAGGCATTAAATTAACACTGGCACCTAAATCACATAAAGCTTTACCGATGTAATGTTCTCCAATGGTGCATGGGACTGTGAAACTGCCAGGATCTTTCAACTTCGGGGGAAGCTTCCTCTGAATGATGGCGCTGCATTCTTCCGTCAATGCTACTGTCTCGTAGTCCCAATCTCCGTTTTCGTGAAAGGATGTCTTTCATGAATTTGACATAACTGGGCATTTGTTCCAAGGCTTCAGCAAATGGTATGTTAATGTGCAGCTTTTTGAAAATCTCCAAGAAACGAGCAAACTGTTGTCCAGTTTGTTTTTCTGAAGACGCTGAGGAAATGGTGGAGGTGGAGTGATCTGTTCTTTTTCTTTTTCCTTTGCTTCTTTTTCTTCCATCTGTGGAACTGCATCTTTTGGAACTTCCTCAGCAGCTGTTTTGACTCCAATATCTTTGTTGATCTCAGTACCACTCTTTAAGGTAATGGCTTGACATTGTTCCTTCCCTCGGTTCTTTGGATTTGGTTCTGTATTGCTGGGAAGATTACCTGGTGGTCTGTAACTCTGAGCATTGGCCAGTTGGCCGATTTGATTTTCCAGTGCTTTGATGGAAGCTGATTGGCTCTGAATCATGGCTTCATATCTTTTTAATTGAGCTAACATCTCTGCCATCACTGGTTCATTTGTCTGCTCCTGGCCTTTATTCTGTTGCTGGAATCCAGGTGGTGGATAGTTCCGCTGTTGACCTGAATTGTTGCTCCATGAAAAATTAGGATGATTCCTCCACCCTGGGTTGTAGGTGTTGGAATATGGATTGTTCCCCTGCCTGTTGAAATTGTTGACATAATTCACCGTTTCTTCATGTTGATTTGATTCTGGTGCTCCTCCATATGGTGAACTTGTGGATCCAGTGGTAAGAGTCTCCATGAATTTGCATATTTGATCTAGCTTGGTGTTGACTGCTGTATTAGCTCCAACCTCATATATTCCTGCAATTCTTTGAATCAGACTTCTTTCAGTTGGCCACAAAGAGTTGTTGTTGGCCATTTCTTCGATTAGTTCCCAGGCTTGATCTTCACCTTTTGCCATTAAAGCTCCTCCAGCAGCAGCATCAATTGTGGTTCTCATTATTCCAGAAAGCCCATTGTAAAATGTTTGGACTTGAAGCCATTTTGGAATTTCATGGTGTGGACATTTCCGGAGTAAGTCTTTGTACCTTTCCCAAGCTTCATAAAGAGTTTCTGAGTCTTGTTGCACAAAGGATGTGATGTCATTCCTCAGTTTTCCGGTTCTGGCTGGTGGAAAATACTTTGCAAGAAATTTGGTGGCTAAGATGTTCCATGTTGTGATTGAACCTGCTGGTAATGAATGTAGCCAGGCTTTAGCTCTGTCCTTCAAAGAGTATGGGAAAACACGTAGTCTCATTGCTTCTTCAGCTTCTCGGTTGTAATTGAAAGTACCGCAAACTTCCAGGAAGTTGCTGATGTGGGCATTAGGATCTTCAGTTGCATTTCCTCCAAACTGAACTGATGTTGTATCATCTGAATGCAAGTTTTGATGTCACCTGCATTTGCTGGTAATGGAGGGAGTACAATACATGAAATGAGTCTGTCAACCACCGGAATGGTTCTGTCTCGAATGGGTATTGGTGGTGCAACCTCCAAAGGTTCAGGTTCCATGTTGACTAAAGCTTCTTGGGCTTCTCGCTTTTCTCTTCTCAACTGTCTGATAGTTCTTTCAATTTCTGGGTCAAACGGTCGTAGTTCAAAGCTTCTGGTTCGTCTCATTAAGTTTCTGAGAACCTGAAACACAAGAAAACAATAACAATAAGTAAAAAGAAATTAGATACAAGTAAAAGTATCTAACCCCTAAACTAATAATAACAGATAAATAAGTCCCCGGCAACGGCGCCAAAAACTTGACCGGCGTAAACACACACGTATAACGCAAGCGTACGTATCGTTCAAGTAGTATAAAAAGTATCGATCCCACGAGGACTTAATACCTAAGTTATTAATTTTATGAGGTTAATTGATTACTAGTATCTAACAGGTTGTTTAATGATTTGAAATAGCGACGATTCTAAATTTAAAGACAAGTAACTAAAATTGATTGAAAAGATATTTTGAGAAAATTCAATATTAAAACTATCTAGGGTTGTGATTTATTCCAATATTATATAAAGATAAAGTGGTTATTTTATAATTGGGTAATATATTGATTTATTAACCTGAAACACTAATTTATGTAAAAGCCTCTTCCGATGGTCAATTACAAATACCTAGTATAATCCAATTGAACCATATGTCTATGTCAACCAAATTACCTAGATTCATTACGATTAAGTTCCAATTAAGACTACCCCCGCCCGACAGGTATATTCCTATCCTGTAAGGAAATCTATTGAAAGGGTTATCTATCCTTAAGGAAGATCGTGGGCTATTGAATCTAAGGTCTTAAACTTAAAATCCCTATGTCTAGTTCATTTTAAGTTTACCTAGTCAATTTAATTAATGGCCAGTTAATTAAAGAGCATTAAGATTAAGACTCAATAAATAAATCTTTATATTACCCAAATTATAATCTAACCCTTATAAACCCGTGACATTGAATTTCATCACAACCCTAGATATTAACTTAGTTATGACACATAGCTAGGGCTGATAAAAACTTGAAAATAAAAGACATAAACTGCTGAAAAGTAATTGCGATAATGAAAATGCTGAAAAGAAAATTACAAATGAAATAAAATGCTAAGGTAAAAGGAATTACTTTTAATATTACTAATTTAGATATCTCCCAATAAAAAATATATAAACTTATGAAATTATTTAATCAACCGACCAATCTGGCGGTATCCTGATTAAGTCCAATTAAGTCCAACCAGCCATATAGGCGGTAATATTTGTCCATAATCCAGCCATAAAGGCGGTACCAAAATTAAATTACCAACCGACCAATATAGCGGTATTCCTTGATTAGTCAGGTTAAACCAGATTAAAATTAAATTACCAACCGACCAATATAGCGGTATTCCTTTATTAATCAGAATTTTAAATAGTAAGTATATTATTTTTAAGGGAGATTAATCTAAATAGCAATAGTAAAATAATTACCTTTCACCTTAGCATAGGAAAGTTACCTCCTCATAGTGAATAGTAAAACTGTAAAAAGTAAAGAGAGTAAACTATTATTATTACAAAAAGTAATTAAAATTAAATTACAAAAGTAAAAAATTAAAAACTACAATATTCTAGAGAGAGAAACTCTCGCTTTACACGGATTAGAAGAGAGAGAATGGTACACTGAAATCTGAAATTTCGCGTTCTATTTATAGGCAAATTTTTCACTGTTCCAGCGTCGCGACGCCAAAGCTCAGCGTCGCGACGCTGGATTTTGTCGACGTGGCACAATGAGGAGATGACACGTAGCAATTCGGATAAGAGGATAAGGTTGACACTGTGTGTAATGGCGGCTGGAACTCAATTATGAAGCTGACGTCATTGATGACGTGTCACTATTCATGACGTCATTGGTGATGTCACTCTGTTGATGTGGAAGACAACGTGGCGACACGTGGGGCGGCGGCCGTCAGACGAATGAGAGGTTGACACGTGTCGCGCTTGTGATTGGCTGATGATGACATGGCATGTTGACTCGGTTGACTTGCTGATGTGGCTGCTGATGTGGACGATGATGTGGCGACACGTAGGATGACACGTGGGGCGGTGGCCGTCCAAGCAATAGGATTTCGACACGTGGCACGGCGCATTTTAGCATCTCTGTTGTGATGGTGACACGTGTCACGGCGCACGTTAGCAAAGTCAACTTTTCTCAGATTCTGATTTTGTGGACCCGGCGCATGTTAGCAGATTCGGCGCACGCTGGGCGTCGCGACGCGCAGTGTTCCAGCGTCGCGACGCACAAGAGACGAAAATATCCATGTTGACGCATTTTTGTCCGGTTTTGCCCCAAATTGCCTCCAGTGCTGTCCAAACTTTATTTATCTGCAAAATAACAATAAAACACATCAAAATGTTCATAAATCTCGAGAAACAATACAAAACATTGGTCAAATGAGTGAGAAATAGTGATATAAATACCACTCATCAACCGCACCGCGAACACCCCTAATCATCGCATAAGGATCCAATCCTTTGTTCTGACGACGAAACTGAGGAGTTATTACAGCAAGCATAACAGAATGAGAAGTAAAGTTATTATCACGATGAGTCTTCCAAAGCTCATGCTCTACTGGCCGCTCAAGTTCGGGCTCAGGCTCGAGAGGTCTCTCTATTACATAGAGCAACTTCTCAGCTCCCTGGACTTTCATGAGATTCATTTCCCAGTCTAGAAAATTTTCCCCGTTAAAGACATTCTCACCCATGATTATGTCCCTAACGTTATTTAATACTGGCCTCCCACTATTTTTCGGCGAGCCTCTAACCCTCTGTTGAGTACTCGGGAAACCCAGTTTCCTAGTGGGCTAGGATTCCGTTAAGTAACACATAACCTTGACTTTGGCCAACAAGCTGTATAAAATTTAACTAGGTAGATCTGTAAGATCAATTGGATCCCATCCAATTCCTAGATCTGGTAGGTGGACTTCCAAGTCCGAAATATATATCTAATATATTTCCTAACTTGTTTCCTCTGAATCAACTAAGCCTTGGCTTTGGCTCAACAAGCTTAATGATTCCAATTAAGCGCGACCCATTGACAGTGGGAAAGCTTCGTAATCCATGTCGATGAACAAAAGTGACCTTGATTTTGGCCAACAAGTAACAACTTCCCAAGACATGCGATATTAACAAAGCTTTCATGGTTCAAACACATCCACGATAGACAATGATCTTGACTTTGGCCAACAAATCAAAGCCAATCTTGGATCTTGAGAGAGAACCACTCAATGGAAGGAAACACTTAATATTAAATGCGAGGGCGTTTTCATAAATTGGCAACCAATTTATTATCTTTGATTAGGTCTCATCATACACCCTTAAACATGCATTGTAAAAGCATAATAAGGCGCGATAAATATAATAATGATATACAGATGGATATTCACAAACATTTTGTTCCTAGAACAAATCTCTCTCCTGCTAGCTCTTTACATTCTTCAAAGTACCCAATTACATAAAACTATAAGAAACCTCATTTACATTGAGGGGAATTGGTGAGAAGAGAAATACAATGAGAATGAAAGGTGATAGGCTGGACGCGCATGTCCAATTTCAAATAAATACAATATTTACAATAATTTCCAAAATTACCCCCACCCATCTAATATCCATCCGATATACATTATTCAAACAAATACATCCAAGTATTCACATATAGCATGTTGTCAATCAATCTAATCCAATTTATTAATTCTTCAATTAATGACCATCCAATGTTCATACAACGATTTGATTTGCGCGAGTCCAACTCGTTTAAGAATAAATACTCAAAGTAAGTATTCTTGAATTTTATCGAACTACAATATTAAATCCAATTTAAATTGTATTCAATACTAATTCAAGTTTAATTCCAAATTAAACAATTACACTTATTATATTAATGCCTTTATAGACTTGGATTCCAAATCCAATCCAAATGGTCTCAAAGGCCCATTTAGCATCCAATGCCATTTCTATTAGGTCAAATGAGCTTTAATTAATTCTTTAGGCATGAACTTTTGGCCATTATGGATCAAGCCCATAATGCCTTGACCCATTTAGGAATCACCCTATGCCATAAATTAATTTTGGCCCATTAGGCCCAATTAGGTTATTAAAGGCACAAAAGTCATATTTTGGACTTTTATGGAAATAGTTTAGGCCCAATTGGATCCAACCCAATTGTCCACAATCAAACTTGGCCCAACCAAGCCCATTAATCAAAATATAACCAAATTAGCCCAATTAGTATTTTAGGGACTAATTTACATTAATATAATATTCCAAATATTACATTAATCCATTTTAAGTGTAATTAACATAACTAATTAATTAATCTAACACTTCCAAAATATTAATTAATCATGCTTATCATTCCAATTCACGTCCAACACAAATTGAAGCAAAATCAAGTCTCCAACAAGCATGCTTCTCACGGCAATGACAAGAAATTAACATCCAATTTGATTTCAATCTAATTAAATCAACATTCAACATATATATCATGCCATTAACACATCCAAGTGTCAAAATTTTAAAAAATTACCATGAGCTACACTGGGGTCATATTTGGCCAACATAGTGGAATTAGGGAAATTCGATCCAATCAATTTTTCAACAATCCAACAATGCACAACTCTAAGTTACCATCTTCTAACATCAACCAACAACTCAATTTTGAATTTTCATGCTCCAAGTAAAAATCCCTAATTAAAGTTTATGAACCATAGATTTCAAAATCATATTTAGCAAGGCTCTGATACCATTGTTAGTCTCTAAGACATGCCACAAGATCCTAAATGTGATTTTGTATGTGAAAATCAAGTAAAAGTGGCGGAATCACTTACATTGATTTGGAGAAATTTTAAAATTTCTTTTTGGATGAAGCTCCAAGCTTGTTGTTTGTGTTTTCTGTTCCTTGGGTGAGTTTCCCTATCACCTCAAATGACTCCTCCAAGTGCTAGATTTGTGAAATTTTTGAAACAAAAATTCACTTCCATGGAGAGCAAGGTTCAGCCAAGAGGAAGAAGAAAGAGAGAGTGTGAGTTGTTTTCCAAAAACTTGGTTGGTGTGTGTTTAATGTTTTTCATTAAATAAAGCCAACTACTTCATTCCATTGTAGACATTTGATGTAAGTGATGTGGTCCCACCACATTTAAATTCAAAATTTGTGTTGGCTTTAGCAACACACAACTAGATTTGGGTCCGGGTTCGTTTAATTCCGATTAAACAAATTTATCGTCGCAACATATTTAAATTAAATTTAATTAAATAATTATGCCTCGCAAAATTATTACGATATTCGCTTTCAAATTAATTCTAAATTAATTCGTTCGCCCGAATTAAAATCCAATTTTAATTTCATATTGAAATCCGATTTCAATTAATATATCCGATATATTATTTTAGCCCCAAATAAATAAATTAAATAGAAAAATCTAATTTAACTATTAAATTTATTTTATCGATGTATTCTAAATTAATCGTGTTCTCTCTTCTATATGAATTTAATCCCAGATTAATTCTTGCCGCAATTAATCCCAGATTAATTTTCTCTCTCAAAATTAATCCCAGATTAATTCTATTTGAGTCAAATGTCATTGGTGAATCTTTGGGAAGTGACCCAAGAGATTCCCGGATATGTTGGTAGTAAATACGGTTATCGGACTATCCGAACACGTGTATACCCCGTATCACGTTCTCACCAATTTACAAGACATGGTTGGCTTATAGCAAATCACCTTGCCTACCCAATTCTCCAAAAATATTTGCCGATAAATATCATATGTATCACGCGTAGTAATACTATGTAATACATAATATGATCCAGTATCAGATGTCACATGCTAGGCCTAAGGCTAGCTCGGTGTCTGCCCTGTACGAAGCATATATCGGATACCGTGTAACTAATCTCTGTAATCGGGAAGTCATGACCTAGTCATACTATCCCGATAGCTGCAGCTTTTAGAGTACTAGTTCCGTATCCTGTGTGACCATCATCTCCATATGACTGAAGTGATACTCCATCTTGACATCATATCCAATACACTACGATTCTCGGTAAACCTAATACAGGCGTACACAGAACCTTTTAAAGCTTTAGACGACCAGTACCAAAGTAAAATGATTATCGCAAGTAATAGAGACGTAAGTCTTAGGTTAAAGATCGCATACACCTACCATGATTCGGATTCCCATAGATACATAGACATACTATCAATGGGATTCCGAGTGGGTCTATCCAGAGTGAACTGTTCCCGGTCCAACAGCTAACAGAACCTCTTATTACACTTGCATAAGTATCAAATACCTAAATATTTGAGAACTATGTCGTTTAGCTTCTATAACGCGCATAAGTGTAATACTAGTCTATTCCGTATTATCAATGTCTAGTCTCGATAATACTTGGACTAGGGATATTTAATGATTAAACTGTTTGTGGATTAATACTGTCTCATATCTTATTAATCTGATTTAACCATATGGACTATTATCATTAATATATATCCAAGTAATCTAATTACAATAATGATAAAATAACAATTTCCTTTTGTCACATAGTTAATTTGTACAAAAACACAATGTTCTTTATAAATAGTGATGCTATGGGTCATAATTGTCCAACAGAGGGGGAGCTAATATTGAGGGGGAGCATAATCGTCAACAAATTTGGACTCTCAAAGCTTCACAAGTTTTAAAGGTTGCCATCATAAAAAAAGGGGAGATTGTTAGCAACATATTCTCAAGATGGATTTTGATGATGCAATACTAGAAGACTTCGACTCGCATTAGCAGACATTACAAAAAGATGTCGAAGTACATTGGTGATGAAGAGCAAATAAATGTGAAGACTAGCACCTATTGAAGAAAATCTTTTATGGTCTTATCTTAGGGCTCTCCTTGTTAGTGGATTGTTAATTTAAATCTCTAAACTTATAAGACATATGCACATTCATTTAGATGCATTAGGCTCATGTGCAAAATATTTTTAAATCTTCAAATCTTATATTTTGGCACTGAGACCTTCATACCGATCCCCTATACCATTAAACCAGTGTCCCTGCTATGTTCTGAACAATTTTGCATACTCTCTGAAACCAGGTTACTCCATACCGGTCAACTGGAGTTTGTACAACCACTGGAACAGGGACGGTCCATATCGGTGAGCACATCGGCATACCTGCCTCCATACCGGTCAGTAATCTGGTATTACACTTTAATCTTCAACGGTAATATAGCTTTTATACCTTGATAGACTGGCATACCGATCATACCGGTCTCAGACAAGGAGTAGGGGTTGCTTTACATCTTCTCTATAAATTGAGCCATAATTTCATTTTTTGCCAAGATCTTGAACCTTCATACAATTTCTTCTAGGGAAAAAATAGAGAGTAAACAAAATCTTCATCACCATACACTCTCATAATCAAGCTCATATACCACACTTTTATATAATTTATAGTGAGATAACTTTATTGGGTTAGCAACTCACATTTTAATCTTCTTATCTTTATGAGTGCCCAAGTTATACTTTAAACTTTCTTTTCAAACACTTGAGGTTGTGAAATCCATTTGTGAGTGGATATACTCAAAATGGTGAATTGTAAAGCTTTATGAGTGAGCTTAGGAACAAAACTCATTGTAAAGGTTGAAAATGAACCCATGGATAAAACTCTTGATGGTTTAGAGTGAACGTATGAGACAAAACTCTTGGTTGCGGGTGAGCTATGGAAAATTCGGCGTAAGTTATGGATTCAACTTAGTGGAAATCTTCAAGCGTGGCTTGGGGGAGTGGACATAGACAAAGAGTTGACCAAGCCACTATAAATCACCGGTGTCATTTTCTTCATCCATTAACTTGTAATTGTCACTAGTTTATTTTCATATTTACATATTAATTAGAAACTTGCAATTTAGGTGATATATTATGATTGAGAAAATTGACCTACGCTTAATTGGTAAGGCTAATAGCTTAGTAGCTTAAAATTGAAAATATTTTTAATTCCGTATTATTTTGTCACATACCCAATTCACCTTCCCCTCTTGGGTATAATTGTTGTTGTTTAAGTGTGCTTGTGGGCAATTTCAGCTAGCAGGGAGGTAACCCACGCATGTATTTTTAGTTTCTTTTGTTTATTTTTGTGTGCTAGTTGCATGTTTAATAGTTTGCATGTTTATCTAGGCATCCCCAAGGGGCGTGTCTTGGTGGTGTAGGGCTCATGATCTCACCTTGAGGTCTTGGGTTCGAATCCATGGAGTCAGTTTCTTGTAAGAGCCTGAGACAGTTGGGGCTTTTACCTGCTCCGCTTAAGCCCGAAATGGGTGATTTGGCGGTGAGATTTCCAACGATTTCAAAAAAAAATGTTTATCTATGCAGGTACTAGAGCAACCAACACAGTCCGCGCAGCCAAATTCTGACCAGCAAGAGCCTGATAAACTCCATGTACGGTAATGTTGTTCGTCACTCTTTGTTTCTCTATGTTTATCTTACATTGAGGACAATGCAAGTTTTAAGTTTAGGGGTGTGCATGTTAGTGTTAGTCATATTATTTATTTAAAATTTATTTATTAAAAAAATCAGAGTAAATTGATTTTTTAAGTCCTATGTAGTGAAGTATAGTCTAATGATGAGTTTATTTGTTTTAGGATAAAATCTTGGAAGTGATAAATACCCAATTTATTTTTATCCGATACCTTGAGTAGTTGTTCTAGGTTAGACTCGTAAGTACTTAAAAGTAGGTTTCTAGCATTAAGAACCTAGGTAGTTGAAAAAGTGACTAGTTGAAGAGATTATTTGACGATGAATGATCATTTGCTTTGATATATGTCTTTGTTTGTAATTATAAAATTTATTAAAAAAATCAGAGAAAATCAAAAAATTTTAAGTCCTGGGTAGTGAAGAATAGTCTAATGATGAGTTTGTTTGCTTTAGGATGAAATCTTGGAAGCGATAAGTGCCCGATTTATTTTTATCCAATGCCTTGAGTAGTTGTTTTAGGTTATACTCGTAAGTACTTAAAAATAGGTTTCTAGCATTAAGAAACTAGGTAGTTGAAAAAGTGACTAGTTGAAGAGATTGTTTGACGATGAATGACCGTTGGCTTAGATCTCTGTCTGTTAGTGTCCTAGACATGCCCAAGGATCCTAAACAAGATTTATGTGTGAATAAAATCAAAGAAAGTTGCGGAAGACTTACAATGATCAGTTGAGGAATTTAAAAAATTTCTCATTGAATGTTGAGGCTCCAAGCTTTGTAGAGTGTTTCCAACACTTGGGTGAGTTTCCCTAACACCTCATTCAACTCCTTAAGTGCTAGCTTGAAATTTTGCAACAAAACTTCAATGGAGAGAAGAGAAGCTCATGGCTTTATGAAGAAAGAGAAGGGAGAATAATGTTTTTTTGGGTTTTCCAAAAACTAAAAACTAAAGTTGACTTCCAAAGTTTTACTTAAGTGTTTAGTTGTGTGAAGTTAATGCCACATTTACTATTCCAACTACTTACATCATAAATAATGACAAGTTGATGTAAGTCATGGGTCCCACCCATTTAAATTCCAAATTTAGTTGGCACACATAACACGACTTTGAGCCCGGTTCATTTAATATGACTAAACAAATTTTCCGTCGCTAAATAATTAAATCCAATTTAATTAAATAATAATGCCTAGCAAAATTATTACGAAAGTCGCTTACGAATTAATTCCAAATTAATTCGTTCGCTTGAATTAAAATCTAATTTTAATTCCGTATTGAAATCCAATTTCAATTAATATATCCGATATATTATTTTAGCCCAATTAAATAAATTAAATAGTAAAATCCAATTTAACTATTAAATTTACTTTGGCGAATAATTCCAAATTAATCGCGTTCTCTCTTCTAGACGAATTTAATCCCAGATAAATTCTTGTCATAATTAATCTCAGATTAATTTTCTCTCTCATAATTAATCCTAGATTAATTCTGTTCGAGTCAAATGTCATCGGTGAATCTTTGGGAAGCGACCTAAGAGATCCCTAGATATGTTGGCAGTAAAAACGGTCATCGGACTATCCGAACAAGTGCGTACCCGGTACCACGTTCTTACCGATTTACAAGACACCGTGCCTACCCAATTCTCCAGAAATATTCAACGAGAAATATATTATCTTTATCAGGCGTAGTATACAATGTATTGCTTATTACGATCCAGTATCAGATGTCACATGCTAGGTCTAGAGCTGGAATTGTGTCTGCCCCGTACGAAGCATATATCAGATCATCAGCAACTAGTCTCTGTAATCGGATAATCATGACCTTGTCATACTATCCCGATAGCTGCAGCATTTAAGAGTACTAGTTCTGTATCATGCGTGATCATCTTCTCCATATGACTGAAGTGATACTTCCATCTTGACATCACACCCAATACACTACGATTCTCAGTATACCCAGAAGAGGCATACACAGAACCTGTTAAAGCTCCGGACGACCAAAACCAAAGTATACTGATTGTCACAAGTAATAGCGATGCAAGTCTCAGGTTAAGACCACATACACCTACCCTAATTCAGATTCCCATAGACACATAGTCATACTACCAATGGGATTCCGAGGGGTCTATCCAGAGCGAAGCTGTTCCCGGTCTAACGGCTAACAGAACCTCATATCACACTTGCATAAGTATCCAATACTTAAATATATGAGAACTATGCCGTTAAGCTTCCATAACGCGCATACGTGTAATAGTAGTCTATTCCGCATTATCGATGTCCAGTCTCGATTATAATACGACTAGAGATATTTAATGATTAAACCCTTCGTGGATTAATACTGTCTCATATCTTATTAATCAGGTAGTAATCATATGGACTTTTATAATTTATATATCCAAGTAATCCAATTACAAAATGATAAAAGAGCAATTTCCTTTGTCACATATTTAATTTGTACAATAACACAATGTTCTTTACAAATAGTGATGCTATGGGTCATAATTGTCTAACAATCTCCCACTTGGCCTATAGCCAATCACTCAAGTGTCCAACACCTTAACTATGTACGCGTCGCTCATACTTATGCTGATATGTCTCTTTCGTCAGCGGATATGCAAAGTTATTATCTGAAATGATCTTTTTGATCTTTACATCACCACGATTTACGATCTCACGAATCAGATGAAACCATCGAAGTACATACTTGAATCATTGATGAGACCGTAATTCCTTAGCTTGTGCTGTAGCCCAGCTCGGCCACTAACAGAACTACTCCTAATCCAATTAGGAATTTAATAGATCCAAAATGCTTCTTTTGCTACCTCAGTCGCAGCAATGTATTCTGCTTTTGTTGTTGAATCAGCAACAGTATCTTGCTTGGAAGATTTCAAGCTCACTGTTCCGTTGTTCAAACAAAATATGTACCCTTATTGCGACTTATAGTCGTATTTATCGGTGTAGGCATTGTATTTTTGCATGTGAAACCCGATGATGAGTCTCATTTGGAGGCACTACCTTTTGAGTCACGGAAGCCGCGGGAAACGGATATCGGAAGGGGAAATTCAGAATAAACAAGCTCACTGTCTTCGTTAGTGCTGCGTTCGTTACTTTGTTCGAACGTCAGGCAGATTGCGGGCATTCGTGTCGCGTTCGAGGAAGCGTTCGAACGGTGTCGGTAATTCTGGTTTTGCTGCTAGCCTCACACCCAAGCCCATTTAGCTCCCCAAAGCCCATAAAACACATCCCAAATTAAATAAATAAATATTAATTAAAACATTAACTAAATAAGATATTAAAATAATTAATTAAATAATTAATTATTACATTTACCAAACTTAGACTAAAATTTTACCTAATCTAAACCAATCAAATATAATCATACCAAGTTAAAATCAATCAACCAATATATTATTCCCAAACTTAAAATATTGTATGCCTAATCAACATAAACTAAATATTCAACCTTCCCTATCTAGCCAAGATTTGTCCCCCCTCAATCTTTGACTTCCCTTATCCAACACCAAATCAAATCCCTCTTTAATTAGCCAAATCCCTTTCCTTGTCAAACCTAACCCTTTGCCTATAAAAAGAACCCTTCACCAACCTTCTCAACCTAGCTAGCTAGCTCATACACAACACACAGGAAAATTACAGGAAGAACACACCCAAAAATAGTAAGCAAAAGAATATAGAGGAAACGACAGCGAACCACAAGGAAACAACAGCAAAACGGACTCGGAACAGTAGCTTGAGCGGTAAAACAGCGAAGGAAAAGGCAAACCAGTGAACCAGAAAAGTTACGGAGCTTTACCCCTTCCGATCTTCGTGAAACGCGAGTCCGAGAGACGGCTTAAAAGGTTAGACCTGAGGGTACTTTTCACACTCATCTTTATTTGATTTTTGTTATTTATTTTGATTGTATTTTACTTGTTTGTTAAATCTTGTTTGTGTATGATGTGTGTTGTGGGTATTGGATGAATGGAAGAGTGTCGTCTCTTGTGGTATATAGGATGGAAACCCAGACGTAAATTCCGTAGCTGAATCCGAATGGACGGTAGTGCGGTCTGTACT
This sequence comes from Zanthoxylum bungeanum, assembly GCA_019454045.1. Classification (NCBI taxonomy): domain Eukaryota; kingdom Viridiplantae; phylum Streptophyta; class Magnoliopsida; order Sapindales; family Rutaceae; genus Zanthoxylum; species Zanthoxylum bungeanum. Next base: position 257,884 of record SKCR01027546.1, on the reverse strand, counting down.
TGGGACACAACTCCACGTACCGCTTGAGTAAACGGCACCCTCTTTCGTTTTGTGTTGCTTTTGTTTATTTTTCGTCACTTGAATTCTGTATGTTGTTTATTTATGCATGATTCAATCGAGCGCATGGGCTTAGTAAGTGGAATGAAAGATCCCCTATGGGGAGGGGTTAAAGCCCTTTACCACGATGCTTTGCCGCGCCGGTTGATGTGTGTTCGGTTGGATGCAATATACGTTCAATCGGGCATACTTAGTTTGATATTATTGTCTTTATCTTTTTATGCATAGTTCAATCAAGCGCATGGGCTTAGTAAGTGGAATGAAAGATCCCTTATGGGGAGGGGTTAAAACCCTTTACCACGATGCTTTGCCGCACCGGTTGATGTGTGTGTCCGGATTGGATGTAAGATTTGTTCAATCAGGCATACTTGGTTTTGATATGATTGGCTTTATTTTATATGTATGATGCGATCGAGGGCATGGGCTTAGTATGTTGGTCTAAAGGTCTTCTCTTTGAGAGATCAGAGCCCCAAAAGGCCACCTTTACGGCAGTACTTCGCCGCGCCCCTTTATTTTGTTGTTTATATATTGCGTCCCATTTCATGCATCAGGTCAGTTTCCGTTCGAACGCGTTTACGAACGCAACTCGAACGCGCATGCATTTTGCCTTATCATGCATCAGGTCTCATTTTTGTTCGAACGCGTTAACAAACGCCATACGAACGTGAGCATTCTGTTTCATTTCCGTTCGAACGCGTTAACAAACGCCATACGAACGTGAGCATTCTGTTTCATTTCCGTTCGAACGCGTTATCAACGCCACACGAACGCGAACCTTCTGTTTACCGTTCGAACGCGTTTACGAACGCTACACGAACGCGCACACACTGAACTGAGTCTGTCTTATCATATTCATGCATAATTGCCTCTTGGTTGATCTTTCTTGTATTATGTAGCCAATCATATTATTTGTATTCCTGCATGTATCCATTCTATGTGTTCTTGGGATGATATTCAAGCATGATTAGGCTGTTAGCATGTTATTTGGTTAATAGGTTCATGAGATAGTACTCAAGCATGATTAGGTTGTTCTTAGTTTTCCATGATCGAGAAATGTTCATGAGATTGCCATGTGATGTTGCATGTTGTGATCTAATTCCCTGCATGTAGAGTTAGAAGCATGATACTCTTGGAAATAAGTGCTACTTAAGCCTGATTAAATTATCATATAAATCCTTTCATTACAAGTGACATAAGTAAGGGACCATTCCGAACCCAACGGTTTGAGGTCTTCCCTTGCGAGGGGTGAGTGCGGCCTTAAATCTCATTTTCCCGGTTCACACCGGGTGGCGACTCCATTATTCTCCGATTTAGTCCCCCGTGGCTACTCCGTACTCCCGACCGGGCCGCGAGCCCGGGACAGCATGCGTCGCCCCAGGTTCTGTTGTCTACAGTCTGGCGACTCCACTGGGGATAGAGAATCGGCCCCGAAATATTGACTTGTGATGTTTGGATTTATGTTTTAAATGACCGTGTCTATAGTGGATAAAGTGAGGGTTTAATCAAAGGCATTTTGAGGCTAGGTAATGGTTTGGTGTCTTCCTTCATTCACTACCTTCTAGAAGGAAAGCTGTGAAGGCACCTAGATAGCCATCTACTCGTAGCCTATTGTGATGGACTAATTTGGAGGACTCGTTGTTTATTCCTGACACCAAGCGATAAGAGCCTAAGAGGCTTGGGTATTTAAGTGAGCCTCGCTCCACCTTCCCTCTGGGGAATCTACAATGGGAATCCATTTGACAGTCCGTCACACACCATAGCTCATTGGCACGTACCTTAGTGTATAAAAAGGGTGCGCTCACTTGGTTGCTCGAACCCTTGAGTGGGGAGACCTAGTTGTGGGCCATCCTTCGCCGGTGAGAGCCTTTGTCTATACTCTTATTAACCCACCCATAGACCGGGTTGGCTAAAGTAACAATTATTTCCTTGAATATGTGCTTGTGGACCATCCTCATTTGGAAGCAGTTGGACTATTGTCAGAAATGCGGGCTTGTTGGGCCATTTAAACTGGGACAAGAACGTATTTCATGACTATTGGGCCAAAGGCTTCTAAATGATTGATGGGCCACTTTGTGATTGTGTTCAGAACAATACCATTTGGATTTAGTTGGGCTCCTTGCCATGAGATGTGAACTCGTTGGGCCATTTAAACTGGGACGAGTTCACTCCTATGACAGTTAGCCCAAGAACTTCTAAAATGATGATGAGCCGATTTGTGTGAAAATTTTAATGAGTTGATATATTTCTTGTATCGCATGCATATCATGCATCACATGCACCTCATGCATACATGCACCATGTTAACCCCATTTTGTCTTGAAGGCCATCATAGATACCCGTTGGTTAGGGAAGAGGGCAGACTTGTCAAAAAGACCAAGCAGCCACCAAGAGTACTGGCAGAAGACCTAGCCCAACGGGATAGGAAACCCAATCATGCATGCATGCATACACGTAACATATTTGCATAATTTTTGTGTTTGTTCTGTTTTGTAATAACAGGTTTCAAAAGAGAAAAAGAAAGCGTCAAAAGACAAACCAATCAGGAACATCGACAGTACTGTATCAGTCTGGGGGCGAGGCCCGTATCAGTATTAGTCTTGGGGCGAGGCCCGTATCAGTATCAGTCTTGGGGCGAGGCCCATATCAGTATCAGTCTGGGGGCGAGGCCCATATCAGCAGTATCAGTCTTGGGGCGAGGCCCGTATCAGTATCAGTCTTGGGGCGAGGCCCATATAAGTATCAGTCTGGGGGCGAGGCCCATATCAGCAGTATCAGTCTTGGGGCGAGGCCCATATCAGTATCAGTCTGGGGGTGAGGCCCATATCAGCAGTATCAGTCTTGGGGCGAGGCCCATATCAGTATCAGTCTGGGGGCGAGGCCATATCAGCAGTATCAATCTTGGGGCGAGGCCCATATCAGTATCAGTCTTGGGGCGAGGCCCGTATCAGTATCAGTCTTGGGGCGAGGCCCATATCAGTATCAGTCTGGGGGCGAAGCCCATATCAGCTGTATCAGTCTGGGGGCGAGGCCCATATCAATATCAGTTTTAGGGCGAAGCCCACATCATTCTGCGGGCAAGGCCCACATCAGCATCAGTCTGGGGGCGAGGCCCGCATCAGTATCAGTTTGGGGATGAGTCCCAGGGTTGAGGCCCACATCAGTATCAGTTTGGGGATGAGTTCCAGGGCCGAGGCCTACATTAGTATCAGTCTGGGGGCGAGGCCCGCATCAGTATCAGTTTGGGGATGAGTCCCAGGGTTGAGGCCCACATCAGTATCAGTTTGGGGATGAGTTCCAGGGCCGAGGCCTACATTAGTATCAGTCTGGGGGCGAGGCCCACATCAGTATCAGTTTTGGGGATAAGTCCTAGGGTTGAGGCCCACACCGTCAGAATTTCGGAATGAATCAGAGAATGAGTCCTAGGGCTGAGGCCCACACCGTCAGAATTTCGGAATGAATCCGGGAATGAATCCTAGGGTCGAGGCCCACATCAGTAGAATCCGGGAATGAATCCCAGGGTCGAGGCCCACATTGTCAGCAGCATCGGGAATGAATCTTAGGGCCGTGGCCCACGTTGTCAGAATTTGGAATGAACCTAGGGAATGAATCCCAGGGCCGAGGCCCACGTCGTCAAAATTTGGAAAGAATCCGAGAATGAATCCTAGGGCCGAGGCCCACGCTGTCAGAGTTTTGGAATGAATCCAGGAATGAATCATAGGGCAAGGCCCAAATTATTATCAGCATCAGTTTTGCCGGGTATGGCACTCTGGGGGCTAGGCCCACATTATTATCAGTATCAGTTTAGCCGGGTATGGAATTCTGGGGGCGAGGCCCATATTATCATCAGCATCAATAGCAGACTTGCCGGGTATGGCATTCTGGGGGGCGAGGCCCACATTAGCATCAACGATAGACTTGCCGGGTATGGCATTCTGGGGGCGAGGCCCACATTGGTTCAGCATCGGTTTCTGCCGGGTATGGCACTCTAGGGGCGAAGCCCACCTTCAAAACAGCTTGGGAATAAAGCCCACATTCGGTACAGTTCAGGAACAAAGCCTGCATTCAGTTCAAATTCGGGAATAAAGCCCACATTCAGTACAATTCAGGAATAAAGCCTGCATCCAGTTCAGCTCAGGAAGAAAGCCTGCATTCAGGTCAGTACGGGAATAAAGCCCACATTCAGTACAGTTCGGAATAAAGCCCACATTCAGTACAGTTTAGGAAGAAAGCCTACGTCCAGCAAACTCGGGAATAAAGCCCACATTCAGTACAGTTCAGGAAGAAAGCCTGCATTCAGCTCAGTTCATGGAATAAGCCCACATTCAGTACAGTTCAGGAAGAAAGCCTACGTCCAGCAAACTCGGGAATAAAGCCCACATTCAGTACAGTTTAGGAAGAAAGCGTGTATTCAGCTCAGTTCATGGAATAAAGCCCACATTCAGTACAGTTCAGGAAGAAAGCCTACGTCCAGCAAACTCGGGAATAAAGCCCACATTCAGTACATTTCAGGAAGAAAGCCTGCATTCAGCTCAGTTCATGGAATAAAGCCCACATTCAGTACAGTTCAGGAATAAAGCCTACATCCGATACAGTTCGGGAATAAAGCCCACATTCAGTACAGTTCGGGGACAAAGCCCACAGTTAACACAGTCAGGGAACAAAGCTCGCTCTCTACAACAATTCAGGAACAAAGCCCACGGTCAACATAATTGAAAGAAGAAAGTCTATGGGAATAAAGCCCACTTTCAAAGCAATTCGGGAACAAGGCCCAGGGGAATAAAGCTCACATCTAACACAATTGAGGAACAAAGCCCACAGTCAGCTCAGATCAAGGAATAAAGCCCACATCTAACACAATTGAGGAACAAAGCCCACAGTCGGCTCAGACCAGGGAATAAAAGCCTACATCTAACACAATTCAGGAACAAAGCCCGCAGTCAGCTCAGATCGGGGGAATAAAGCCATATCTCTACACAGTTCGGGAATAAAGCCCAGGAGGAGAAAGCTCTATCTCAACGCAGTTCGGGATTAAAGCCCAAAGGTCAAAGAATCTCAGGATAACAAATGCCGAAAATGGCGCTCCAGAATGGAGCACACACACACAAAAGATGCCGAAAATGGCGCTTTAAAAATGGAGCACGGTTCGGGAATGAACTAGGGGTCGCAGCACCTCACCACCAAATAAACTCAACTCAACACATGGTAAGTCAAGTGACAGCTGGCGAGCCAGGTAAGTAGAAATGTATTGCATAACTTTGATAGGATTTTTCAAAGTCACACACTGCACAAGTCCCATCAAAGTGGGGGCGACTGTAGGCATTGTATTTTTGCATGTGAAACCCGATGATGAGTCTCATTTGGAGGCACTACCTTTTGAGTCACGGAAGCCGCGGGAAACGGATATCGGAAGGGGAAATTCAGAATAAACAAGCTCAATGTCTTCGTTAGTGCTGCGTTCGTTACTTCGTTCGAACGTCAGGCAGATTGCGGGCGTTCGTGTCGCGTTCGAGGAAGCATTCGAACGGTGTCAGTAATTCTAGTTTTGTTGCTAGCCTCACACCCAAGCCCATTTAGCTCCCCAAAGCCCATAAAACACATCCAAAATTAAATAAATAAATATTAATTAAAACATTAACTAAATAAGATATTAAAATAATTAATTATTACATTTACCAAACTTAGACTAAAATCATACCTAATCTAAACCAATCAAATATAATCATACCAAGTTAAAATCAATCAACCAATATATTATTCCCAAACTTAAAATATTGTATGCCTAATCAACATAAACTAAATATTCAACCTTCCATATCTAGCCAAGATTTGTCCCCCCTCAATCTTTGACTTCCCTTATCCAACATCAAATCAAATCCCTCTTTAATTAGCCAAATCCCTTTCCTTGTCAAACCTAACCCTTTGCCTATAAAAAGAACCCTTCACCAACCTTCTCAACCCTAGCTAGCTAGCTCATACACAACACACAAGAAAATTACATGAAGAACACACCCAAAAACAGTAAGCAAAAGAATACAGAGGAAACGGCAGCGAAACCACAAGGAAACAGCAGCAAAACGGACTCGGAACAGTAGCTGAGCGGCAAAACAGCGAAGGAAAAGGAAAACCATTGAACCAGAAAAGTTACGGAGCTTTACCCCTTCCGATCTTCGTGAAACGCGAGTCCGAGAGACGGCTTAAAAGGTTAGACCTGAGGGTACTTTTCACACTCATCTTTATTTGATTTTTGTTATTTATTTTGATTGTATTTTACTTGTTTGTTAAATCTTGTTTGTGTATGATGTGTGTTGTGGGTATTGGATGAATGAAGAAGAGTGTCGTCTCTGTGGTATATAGGATGGAAACCCAGACGTAAATTCCGTAGCCGAATCCGAATGGACGGTAGTGCGGTCTGTACTTGGGACACAACTCTACGTACCGTTTGAGTAAACGTCACCCTCTTTCGTTTTGTGTTGCTTTTGTTTATTTTTCGTCACTTGAATTCTGTATGTTATTTATTTATGCATGATTCAATCGAGCGCATGGCTTAGTAAGTGGAATGAAAGATCCCCTATGGGGAGGGGTTAAAGCCCTTTACCACGATGCTTTGCCGCGCCGGTTGATGTGTGTTCGGTTGGATGCAAGATACGTTCAATCGGGCATACTTAGTTTGATATTATTTCTTTATCTTTTTTTGCATGATTCAATCAAGCGCATGGGCTTAGTAAGTGGAATGAAAGATTGATGAGCGGAAAATATATCAATATTTACCGCCCCTTTTACTTAATATTTTGTTAGTTTCTCGGGTTTGATGAACGTTTTGAATTGTTTTATTTTATTTTGCAGATAAAATAATATCGGGACTCAATGAAATCATTTAGGACGAAATGTGGATCAAATAAGGGCAATTATTGGACTTGATATATTAATTTTGGAGATTGGAAACTTGTGAAGGGCGTTTTTGACGAAGTGCAGTTTTGGAAATTCCAGTTTTGCGCATCTGTCGTATTTTGGGAATAACTGTTTACTCAGATATCGGATTGAGCTGATTCAAGTTCCAGATTAAAGAAGACTCAAAGATCTACAACTTTGAAAGAGAACATATTTTCAAATTCTGATGATTTCATGACGGAAATTGATGAACCATCCAGAAGTGTGTGGAGTGTAATTATTAAAAGTCATTATCAATCATTTTCAAAGCAAAATATTAATTAATAAATAATTAATAAAAATTATCAAATCACCACCAAACAAGATAAGAAATTAGTGGAGCAATAATGGATTTGGTGGAGCAATTAGTGGAGCAATTAGTGGAGCAATTAATAATTGATTTGGTGGATGATTTGATGGAGGCAAAATTTTGCCTATAAATACCAAGCCATTTCATTTGTAAAATTCATACTTTCTTCTAAGGAATTCCTAAGAATACTAAGAGAGATTGTATCTTGTTTGTTTATTTATAGCTTTTAGTAATTAATTTCCGCTTTCGCACTTTCTTTTCTTTACTTTTCAGTTTTTACTTTCCGCAATTTACTTTTATGCACAGTACTTTTCTTTCTTTAATTTTCAGCAATTTACTTTTCAGCAATTTACTTTCAGCAATTTACTTTCAGCATTTACTTTTCAGCAATTTACTTTTCAGCTTTTACTTTATGTCTTTTACTTTTCAGCATTTTTATTTTATGTCTTTTATTTTTAAGTTTTTACTAGCCCTAGTTATGTGTTAGTTATCTGGGGTTGTGATGAATTCTAATATCACCGATTTATAAGGGGTTATTTTATAGTTTGGGTAATTTAAAGGTTTACTTATTAAGTCTTAAGCTTAATGCTTCTTGTTGTTGTCTGATCACCAATAAGATTGATGTGGTAAATCTAAAATGAACTAGACATAGGGATTTTAGGTTTCAGCCTTAGACTTAATAGCCCACGATCTTCCTTGAGGATAGATAACCCTTTAATAGATTTCCTTACAGGATAGACATATACCTGTCAGGCGGGGGTGGGGGTAGCATAATTGGAACTTAAACTTAATGAATCCAGATAATTTGGTTGACATAGACATATGGTTCAATTGGGTTAAACTGGGTATTTGCGTCTGACCATCGACAGAGGCTTTTGCATAATTTAGTGTTCCAGGTTAGTAAACTGATTTATTACACAAACATAAAATAATCACTTCATCTTTTAAAAGATATTAGAATGATTCACAACCCTAGATTTTTGTGTCTTTTATTTTCCTTAGTATTTTCTTTTGTCTTTTTATTTATTTATTTATTTAGCAAATCTACAATCAACCAAATCAATCAAGCAATCATTCTCTTCTCCCTCAATTAGATATCTGTAAATAAATAGATTCAATAATTAATAACAACAGTAGGAATTAAGTCCTCGTGGGATCGATATTTTTATACTACTTGAACGATACGTGCGCTTGCGTTATACGTGTGTGTTTACGCCGGTCAAGTTTTTGGCGCCGTTGCCGGGGACTTATATTTCTTTGAGTTTTTTAATTTTGAAGCTATCTAATTTACTTGTATCTAATTTTCTTTATCTGTAATTTTTACTTCTTTGATTTTTCAGGTGATTGAAAAATGGAACTTTATTGGGAGATTGAGAGATCACGAGCTTTACTAGAAAATACACCCCAAATTTGGGAGCAACAGTCCGGTTTTCTGAGGCCTGTTGTCCAGCCCAACAATTATCACTGGATGCCAGAACCAAGCAATACCACATTTGCTAAACAAAACTCAATGGGGAGATGTGACATTTGTAATGGTAACCACCCTAGAGATTATTGCAAATACAAATACCATCCAGGGTGGCAGAGCTATCAAGATCCTTCTTGTTATGACGAGCCATCATATTCACAGAACCACATTTTCCATCTTATCCACCATCTACCTATGATCTTCATCAACAACCAGAACCATCAGAGGAAGATCAGTTGCTAAACATGCTCGAAGATATGTTCAAGAAACAAAAAGAAAAGTTAGATACAATGCTTGAAACTAGCCAGAAACAATTTGAAAGTATTCAGAGACAATCAGAATTCATTCAGAGGATGACAAATCAAATGAGACAATTCACAGAAAACCAGAACTACATACCTCAAGAACCAGTTTCAGATGACATAGATGAAGCCTTCGAGTACCAATCATTTCACAATGACACTTCAACAGAGGAGGAGGCTGAGCAGTATCAACAACCAGAGGTATCAGTTCAGGAGCCCGAACCGGCAAAGTCTCAATTTGACTTTTATTATTCAGATTCTGAGGAGGATGAAGCTGATCTATTTGTACCAACTGCACCAACAACGGAGGATCAAACTTTCAATCCTCAAAATGAAGATCTTGGAGCATGCTTTACCTTGATGTTTGAAGAAGATCTATCTGAACCATCCATTCCAGTCGTATCAGAGGATGAAAACCTAATGTCAGAAACATCTTTGCATCCTTGGGTTGACAATTTTGAAGCATGTATTTCACAGATGACAGATGAAGAGATGAATACAAGAATTTTACAATACATCTGTGAAGAGAAGGTGGAGCAAGAAACAGAGCAAATGGAGGAGCAAATGTCTAACCTTAATAAAGATCCAGAGCATTCAGGAGAAACATCGCTGTTTTGGGGAGTACAAATTAAAGATATCAACCAGAAGCTTGACAGAATGGAATTTCCATTCCAAGTCAAGCATCATACGAGACCTCCTGATTTTCTTTCTTTCTTTGCAGGAACCACTGGAGTAACAAGGAGCAAAAAGGTGGCACGAGTACTGAATGAGACAAAACTTTTTTTGCCACTTTACCGTTGGAAGAGACCCTTCAAAAGCAACGCTCACGGGATTGTCTTTAATCGGACATCCAAAACGACATTGAAACCTCCTTAACAGATGAATTTCAGTCACGTCTGGCTGAAGACGAAAAATTTAGCGCTAGCAGGGAGGCAACCCATGCAATTTGTTGTAATTTGTTTTCATATTTTGTGTGAACTTTTTAATTTTGTGTGTTATTTTTGTAGGGAAAGGCACAAACGAAGCATTTTAAGACAGAAGGAATTGTGTTTGGCAATCAAAGATGAGAAACAATTCATTAGCGATGGCTGAATAAGGAATGAAATCTTGAGACACATCCTAATGAATTTATACTAAGCGAGTGGCGTATTGCGTACACAATTCCGTTGCCTTAATTATTGCTTTGATTCGCTTTTCTATTGTAATTATCTTTATTTTCGTAGACAGGATCCAGACTTTTTGACCTTTCACGATCTCTTTTGTTGTTTAGCTAACAATCGTCCTTTGGAAGATATTAGTGCTATTATTACTCACCCTTTTCAGGTACTATAAATTTTGCCCGTCATTGCACTTTTGAAGGCATCCAGAGTTGAAAAAGAAATACAAAAAAAAAAAAAAATATATGGAAGCCACTTCAAGAAGACGAGTTGAAAACATCTGTGTGTTTTGCGGTAGTACTGATGGTACTAAACCGCAATACATAGAAGCAGCACAGGAATTGGGTCAAGTCTTAGCTGCAAGAAATATGCACTTAATATATGGCGGAGGCAATCTCGGACTTATGGGGATCGTTTCAAAGGCCGTTCAGGAAGGAGGCAGTCATGTCTTGGGAATCATCCCAAAACCTTTGGCAGAGGCAAATCTTATTGGTTCATCAAACGGAGAGGAACTGATCGTGCCAGGTATGTCTGAACGACTGGTAGAAATGATTAACCGTGCTGATGCTTTTATCGCTTTGCCAGGTGGCTTGGGCACATTGGAGGAAATTTTTATAGTTCTATCTTGGGCGAACCTGAACATACACCAGAAACCGCTTGGACTGCTTAACGTTGATGGATTTTATGATTTTCTTTGTGTGTTTCTTGATGATGCTCGGAGAAATGGGTTCGTGTCAAAACCTATGAAAGAACTCCTTTCACTGCCAGAACTGCTCCGGATCTAATAGACCAACTCATAGCCTATGAACCACAAGTTGACCCTATCATTTCAAAGATAAATTGGTCTGGGGACGATCGTGGTAAGAGGCGTCGGGTTAATCTGGATCTTAACCTTTAATTTCCTGTAGAATTTCTGCTAACCAGGTATTATCTTCTAAACTCTTCTTCTACTGTTTAAGACATTGGGGACAATGTCTCATTTAGGTTTGGGGGAGGGAATTAGTTGATCAGTATCTTGTTTTTTTTGTTTGTTTGTTTGTGTGTTATTTTTATTTTTTTAGTCCAAATTTTTTCGAAAAATAAAAAAAAAAAATTGAAATTTTTTCAAAAATTACAAAAATATTTTGCGTTTTTGTGTTTTTTATTTTTGACTAAAAAGGTGAAATTGGTAAAAGATAGCTGAGTAAGGAGTTTCCACTCCTGATACGTATCTCAAACCTAATTCGAAACAAGTTAATTTTTGTTTATTTCATTTTGAATTATTTAATTTGTAAATGCTCCTTAAAACGGACTAAAAGGAATCTTCATATGCTCAATTGATAGATATTATCAACATATATAGTAACATACAGACATGAGCTAAATTGAAAAGTTTGTAATATTCAGTGCTCTAGTTTAATTGGAGGAAGCATCTCAAAAAGCAATGGAGTAAAAAAAAAAAAAAAAAAAAAAAAAAATCTGATTTACAAAAATAAAGTATCTAAGATCCGGGTTATTAAGTCTGTAAGGGTGTTTTAACACCTAGTGCCCTAAAACCAACTAGTTTGGGAGTCACTGGCCCAAAACTCGCTACATGGATCAAAGATGCTGCAAAAAATATATATATCTGAAATCTGAGTAATTAAGTCCGTAGGGGTGTCTTAACACCTGGTGCCCTAAAGCCAACTGGTTTGGGAGCCACCGACCCAACACTCGTTACATAGATGGAAGATATTGTATATAAATAAAAAATAGAGAAAAATCAGAAAAATTATTCCATTGCTGCAAAAAGATGTGAATTCTGATAGAACTTTAGGACAAAAATATTACTCTCTTATCAACTGCACTTATGACTGTTGTGGGCAAAAATGAGTTGATTAATATTTTGTTAGCTGTGTATATGAAGAATGGTAAAAATAATCGGAGAATTTACTTATTCAGTAATTTAAAATAAAACAAAACAACTAGTAACTTGGAGTAGAAGTTTCACCTGATTAGTCACTAACATCTTTATTCTCTTTTCGCTTGTCTTTTTGCTTTTGTGTGCATTAGTTTTAACTAACTTCTTACTTTTGTAAAATGTTTGTGGGTATCATTGCTGTAAACCCTCACGAGACTACAACTCGTCCACTAGGGACACCTAGGGGTTTAAAGGCTTGTTGCATACGCTAAATGCAACCGTGATCCCTACGAAAGTGGCTTAGTTTAATTTTAATTTTATTTTGTTGTTTTGCTCGAGGACTAGCAAAATGTTAGGTTTGGGGGTGTGATGAGCGGAAAATATATCAATATTTACCGCCCCTTTTACTTAATATTTTGTTAGTTTCTCGGGTTTGATGAACGTTTTGAATTGTTTTATTTTATTTTGCAGATAAAATAATATCGGGACTCAATGAAATCATTTAGGACGAAATGTGGATCAAATAAGGGCAATTATTGGACTTGATATATTAATTTTGGAGATTGGAAACTTGAAAGGGCGTTTTTGACGAAGTGCAGTTTTGGAAATTCCAGTTTTGCGCATCTGTCGTATTTTGGGAATAACTGTTTACTCAGATATCGGATTGAGCTGATTCAAGTTCCAGATTAAAGAAGACTCAAAGATCTACAACTTTGAAAGAGAACATATTTTCAAATTCTGATGATTTCATGACAGAAATTGATGAACCATCCAGAAGGTGTGGAGTGTAATTATTAAAAGTCATTATCAATCATTTTCAAAGCAAAATATTAATTAATAAATAATTAATAAAAATTATCAAATCACCACCAAACAAGATAAGAAATTAGTGGAGCAATAATGGATTTGGTGGAGCAATTAGTGGAGCAATTAGTGGAGCAATTAATAATTGATTTGGTGGATGATTTGATGGAGGCAAAATTTTGCCTATAAATACCAAGCCATTTCATTTGTAAAATTCATACTTTCTTCTAAGGAATTCCTTAAGAATACTAAGAAGATTGTATCTTGTTTGTTTATTTATAGCTTTTAGTAATTAATTTCCGCTTTCGCACTTTCTTTTCTTTACTTTTCAGTTTTTACTTTCCGCAATTTACTTTTATGCACAGTACTTTTCTTTCTTTAATTTTCAGCAATTTACTTTTCAGCAATTTACTTTCAGCAATTTACTTTCAGCATTTACTTTTCAGCAATTTACTTTTCAGCTTTTACTTTATGTCTTTTACTTTTCAGCATTTTTATTTTATGTCTTTTATTTTTAAGTTTTTACTAGCCCTAGTTATGTGTTAGTTATCTGGGGTTGTGATGAATTCTAATATCACCGATTTATAAGGGGTTATTTTATAGTTTGGGTAATTTAAAGGTTTACTTATTAAGTCTTAAGCTTAATGCTTCTTGTTGTCTGATCACCAATAAGATTGATGTGGTAAATCTAAAATGAACTAGACATAGGGATTTTAGGTTTCAGCCTTAGACTTAATAGCCCACGATCTTCCTTGAGGATAGATAACCCTTTAATAGATTTCCTTACAGGATAGACATATACCTGTCAGGCGGGGGGGGTAGCCATAATTGGAACTTAAACTTAATGAATCCAGATAATTTGGTTGACATAGACATATGGTTCAATTGGGTTAAACTGGGTATTTGCGTCTGACCATCGACAGAGGCTTTTGCATAATTTAGTGTTCCAGGTTAGTAAACTGATTTATTACACAAACATAAAATAATCACTTCATCTTTTAAAAGATATTAGAATGATTCACAACCCTAGATTTTTGTGTCTTTTATTTTCCTTAGTATTTTCTTTTGTCTTTTTATTTATTTATTTATTTAGCAAATCTACAATCAACCAAATCAATCAAGCAATCATTCTCTTCTCCCTCAATTAGATATCTGTAAATAAATAGATTCAATAATTAATAACAACAGTAGGAATTAAGTCCTCGTGGGATCGATATTTTTATACTACTTGAACGATACGTGCGCTTGCGTTATACGTGTGTGTTTACGCCGGTCAAAGATCCCTTATGGGGAGGGGTTAAAACCCTTTACCACGATGCTTTGCCGCGCCGGTTGATGTGTGTCCGGATTGGATGTAAGATTTGTTCAATCGGGCATACTTGGTTTTGATATGATTGGCTTTATTTTATATGTATGATACGATCGAGCGCATGGGCTTAGTATGTTGGTCTAAAGGTCTTCTCTTTGAGAGATCAAGATCCCCAAAAGGCCACCTTTACGGCAGTACTTCGCCGCGCCCCTTTATTTTGTTGTTTATATATTGCGTCCCATTTCATGCATCAGGTCAGTTTCGTTCGAACGCGTTTACGAACGCAACTCGAACGCGCATGCATTTTGCCTTATCATGCATCAGGTCTCATTTTTGTTCGAACGCGTTAACAAACGCCATACGAACGTGAGCATTCTGTTTCATTTCCGTTCGAACGCGTTAACAAACGCCATACGAACGTGAGCATTCTGTTTCATTTCCGTTCGAACGCGTTATCAAACGCCACACGAACGCGAACCTTCTGTTTACCGTTCGAACGCGTTTACGAACGCTACACGAACGCGCACACACTGAACTGAGTCTGTCTTATCATATTCATGCATAATTGCCTCTTGGTTGATCTTTCTTGTATTATGTAGCCAATCATATTATTTGTATTCCTGCATGTATCCATTCTATGTGTTCTTGGGATGATATTCAAGCATGATTAGGCTGTTAGCATGTTATTTGGTTAATAGGTTCATGAGATAGTACTCAAGCATGATTAGGTTGTTCTTAGTTTTCCATGATCGAGAAATGTTCATGAGATTGCCATGTGATGTTGCATGTTGTGATGACTAATTCCCTGCATGTAGAGTTAGAAGCATGATACTCTTGGAAATAAGTGCTACTTAAGCCTGATTAAATTATCATATAAATCCTTTCATTACAAGTGACATAAGTAAGGGACCATTCCGAACCCAAAGGTTTGAGGTCTTCCCTTGCGAGGGGTGAGTGCGGCCTTAAATCTCATTTTCCCGGTTCACACCGGGTGGCGACTCCATTATTCTCCGGTTTAGTCCCCCGTGGCTACTCCGTACTCCCGACCGGGCCGCGAGCCCGGGACAGCATGCGTCGCCCCAGGTTCTGTTGTCTACAGTCGGTTTGGAAACTTGCTTCGGTGATTCCAGTCACCTCAAGTTCTCAATCTCCATAAATTAAGAAAGCATCCTTAGTTCCTCTAAGATACTTAAGGATGTTCTTAACATCAATCTAGTGACCATCACCTGGATCGGCCTGATTGTGACTACATATGCTCAAAGCGTATGAGACACCAGGTCGCGTACATGTTATGGCATATATGATCGATCCGAATGCTTAAGCGAACGGGATCTGATTCATTGAATCTCTCTCATCTTGAGTTTTAGGACACATGTCCTTAGATAGAGAGACGTCGTGTGACACCGGAAGCAGCCCCTTCTGGGACTGATCCATGTTGAATCTCTTCAACACTGTCAATGTACGAGTTCTCAGAGAGTGCCAACAACTTTTATATCTATCCCAATAGATCATTATTCCTAGAATAAAGGTTGACTCTCCCAAGAATTTCATGGAGAATTTTAATGAAAGCCAAGCTTTCACCGATTTTAGTATGGGAATGGCATTGCTAAGAAGCAATACATCATCAACGTATAGGACAATCAATGCCAGTGCGCTCCCACTAACCTTCTTATATACATAAGAATCATCATCGTTTTGAATGAAACCATATACCATTATGATCTCATCAAAAACGTTGGTTCCAAGAACGCAATGCTTGCTTCAATCCATAAATGGATCGATTTAACTTGCAAACCTTGTTTGCATGTTTTGGCATGGAAAAACCGTCAGGCTGTTGTATATAAACATCCTCCAAAAGGTTTTCATTAAGGAAAGCCGTTTTGACGTCCATCTGTCATATTTCATAATCGAAATATGCAGCTATAGCAAGCATTATCCGAATGGATTTAATCATGGCAACGGGTAGAAGGTTTCATCGTAATCAACACCATGTTGATGACGATACCCTTTCGCTACAAGCCTAGCTTTGTACATTTGTTTGTTGCCATACATGTCTGTCTTCACCATGAAGACTCATTTGCTACCAATAGGCACAATGCCTTCTGGTACATCAACCAGTGCCCAAACTTGGTTGTATACATGGAATCCATTTCGGACTTCATGGCACCTTGCGATAAAGTGGAGTCGATACCTTGTATCGCTACCTCATACGTAGCCAGTTTATTGTCCTCAATAAGATTGATGTCTACATGAGGTGAGATCAGAAACTCGTACCTCTAAGGTTGTTTTCTGACTCTCTCCGACCTACGCGGTTCTTGTGTATTAGAAGATTGTGGTACAGTCTCATCCCTGATGAACTGTTCGTGTTCCGTGAGGGGATTGGTGCCAGGAATAGTATCACTTCGATTTTCATCGAGTTCTACTTTCCTCCCACTTACCACTGTATTTATGAATTCCCCTAAGGAAAACCGCATGGAGAGCAACAAATATTATTTTTTCTCTTGTGGGTTGTGGAAATTGGTTTCCCTAGGATAACCAATTACAAATAGGCACTTATCCGATTTGGGTTCTAGTTTGGTACCATCCAAATGTTTAACATATGCCCAACATCCCCAAATCTTCAGGAACGAGAAACCCAGTTTCTTTCCTGTCCATATTTCATATGGAGTCTGTCCAACAGACTTTGATGGAACCTTATTCAAAGTAAGTATTGCACTGTTCGATGCGTATCCCTAGAAGGAAATTGGTAGCTCAGTGCGACTCATCACTGACCTACCATGTCCAACAAAGTTCAATTTTTCCGTTCGGACACACCACTCAATTGAGGTGTTCCGGGAGGAGTCCACTGTGAAAGAATACCATACTTTTTCAAGTAATCATGAAACTTATTGCTCAAGTATTTTCCACCACAGTCCAACCATAATGTTTTAATACTTTTACCGGTATGTTTTTCTCTACTTCGTGTCGAAACTCTTTGAATATTTCAAAAGTTTCCGACTTGTGTGTCATAAGATACACATAACCATAACGCGATGCAACATCCATAAAGGTTATGAAGTATTCATATCCACCTCTAGCCTGGCTAGACATGGGCCCACATACGTCACCATGAACGAGGGCTAACAGCTCAGTGGCACTTACACCTTTATTGCTAAAAGTCGTTTTAAGCACTTTGCCTAATAAATTAGATTCGCAGACGTCATATGAATTAGGATCAAATCTGTCCAAGTATCCACTCTTCGAAAGTGTGGATATACGAATCTTGTTAATGTGTCCCAGACAACAATGCCATAAATAAGTCTCATCTGATTTATTCAGTTTGAGCCTTTTGTTTGTCATATTTTATGTTTGAGATTCACTTACATTCAAAATATAAATACTAATATTAACATCTGCTGTACATATCAAATGTTATCTTTATATACAAAAACCCAGTGTTCCGGAATACAGTATAACCGCAACGGGTTAAACAAAATGCAGAGATGATGTTCCTAGTCAAACTAGGTATGAAATAACAGTCACCTAATGTAATTACATGCCCCAAGGGCAGATACAAAACATAGGTCCCAACGGCCAAAACAGCGACTCTCGTCCCATTTCTGACTCGTAGGTCGATCTCATCTGAAGCCAGTATCCTGCTAATCAGCAGATTCTACACACCAGTACCTATGTGAGTACCACATCCAGAATCAAAAATCCAATTTTTAAAACCAGTAGTGGACATGTTTATAACAAACATACCTGAAGCCGGAGCCTTTCCCGTCTTCACTTCCTTCAACTCTGCCTTGTACTCACGACAGTCACGCTTCCAGTGACCCCGTTTGCCATAATGTAGACAGACGTCTTGGGATATGTCCTTAGTCTTCCTAGAAGTATGTGATGATTTAGCTTTGCCATTCTTCTTCCTTTTTTTCACACCCCCAGAAGCCTTCGGCCAAGCCTTGGCCATCTGGGATGTCAAAGTAAGGTGTGCCTCGCACCTTTTTCCCTTTAGAAGCTCTGACTTTGCTTCTTTCAACATCGCCATTAACTCTCTAAGAGTATTTTCTTGGTTTATCATATTGTAGTTCATGACGAACCTGCCCCAGCACTCAGGCAGAGACTGTAAGATCAAATCTATGGAAGTCTCAGCCTCGAAGGTTATACCCAGCTGACCTAGCTATTCGATGTCAGAAATCATCTGTGACACATAGTGCTCTACAGATGTACCCTCTGACATACACGAGCGAAAGAGTTTCTTTCGCAACTCATGCTTCTGAGATCTAAGATTAGACCTGTGAAGATCCTTCAATTTCAACATCATACAATAAGGATCCAATCCTTTATTCTGACGACGAAAATTGAGGAGTCATTACGGATTGAGCGCTAAAGTTATCATCATGTGATGAGTCTTCCAAAACTCATGCTCTACTGTTTGCTCAACTCCGGGCTCAGACCCGAGAGGTTTCTCTATGACATAGAGTAACTTCTCTGCTCCCATGACTATCCTGAGATTCATCTCCCAATATTAAAAATTGGAGCCGTTAAAGACATTATCGCCCATGACGATGTCCCTAACTCTAATTTTCCAGCCATATCGATTGCAATAATCCAACTATTCAATCAACGATATCGGGTACATTCAAAATGTAATGGTTACTATAGTCCAACTATAGAACCAACTACAAGTGGAGTAGTGTCTTGTCAGTCTAATTGTTCAAAGAAAGCAATAAAATAAATATTATTCCAACTCATATATATTTATAACGACTATAAATAAAATTAAAAGAGCGCGTTTAGCAAGTATTAAACGAAATTGCAAATTTAATACTAGCCTCCCACTATTTTTCGGCGAGCCTCTAACCCTCTGTTGAGTACTCGGGAAACTCAGTTTCCTAGTGGGCTAGGATCTCGTTAAATAACACACAACCTTGACTTTGGCCAACAAGCTGTATGAAACTTAACTAGGTAGATCTCTAAGATCAATTGGATCCCTTCCAATTCCTAGATCCGGTAGGTGGACCTCTAAGTCCGAGATATATATCCAATATATATTTTCTAACCTTTTCCTCTGAATCAACTAAGCCTTGGCTTTGGCTCAACAAGCTTAATGATTTCAGTTAAACGTGACCCATTGACAGTGGGAAAGCTTCGTAATCCACGTCGATGTACAGAAGTGACCTTGACTTTGGCCAACAAGTCAAACTGCCCAAGACATGCGATATATAACAAAGCCTTCGTGGTTCAAACACATCCGCGATGGATAATGATCTTGACTTTGGCCAATAAATCAAAGCCAATCTTGGATATTGAGAAAGAACCACTCAATGGAAGGAAAATAATGAAGGTTTTCACGTAAATTGGCAACCAATTTATTATCTTTGATTAGGTCTCATCATACACCCTTAAACATGCATTCTAAAAGCATAATAAGGCACGAATAAAATTATATGATATGCAGATGGATATATAATACAATTTGTTCATAGAACAAATCACTCTCTTTCCTCTCTCCCGCTAGCACTTTACATACTTCTACCCAATTACATAATACATTAGAGAAACCTCATTTGCATTGAGGGGAATTGGTGAGAAGAGAAATACAAAGAGATAAGGAGGTGAAAGGCTGGACACGCAGGTCCAATTTAATAAATAAGTACCATACTTACAACAATTTCCAAAATTGCCCCCACCCGACTAATATCCATCCGATATACATTATTCATATAAATACATCCAAGTATTCACACAAAGCATGCTGTCAATCAATCTAATCCAATTAGTTAATCTTTGATTAATGACCATCCAATGTTCAAACAAAGATTTGATTTGCGCGAGTCCAACTCGTTTAAGAATAAATACTCAAAGTAAGTATTCTTGAATTATATCGAACTACAATTTTAAATCCAATTTTAAATTGTATCCAATACTAATTCATACTTAATTCCAAATTAAATAATTACACTTATAATAGTGCCTTTTAGACTTGGATTCCAAATCCAATCTAAATGGGTCTTAAAGATTCAATTAAAGTCCAATGGGCTTTCAATTAATTCTTTAGGCATGGAGGCCCAATTAGGAATCACCCTATGCCAAAAATCAATTTAGGCCCAATTAAATTATTAAAGGCCCAAAAATCATATTTGGACTTTATGGAAATGGTTTTAGGCCCAATTGGATCCAACCCAATTGTCCAAAACCAAACTTGGCCCAACCAAGCCCATTAGCCCAATTACAACAAATTAAATTAACATAATATTCCAAAAACACATTAATTCAATTTAAAGTGTAATAGGCACAAGTAATCAATTAATCTAATGTTTCCAAAATACTAATTAATCCAATTAATCATGCTCAATATTTCAATTCATGTCCAACACAAATTGAAGCAAAATCAATTCATCCAACATGCTCACACTCACGGCAACCATATGAAATTAACATCCAATTTTGATTTCAATCCAATTAAATCAACAATTAACATTCACTTTCATGCTATTTAACACATCCAATTGTCAAATTCAAAAAATCACCCTGAGCATTCTAAGGGTTACATTCGGCTATGTCCTGGATTTTAGGGAAATTTTTGATCCAATAAATTTCTCAAATCCAATGATGCACAAATCCAATTCATCATCATCTAAACACAACCAAACAACCAATTTCGAATTTTCACACTCTAAGCATAAAATTCCCAAATTAAAGTTATGAACCCTAGAATTTAAAATCAAGTTTAGGTGGCTCATGATACCATTGTTAGTGTCCTAGACATGCCCAAGGATCCTAAACAAGATTTATATGTGAATAAAATCAAAGAAAGTTGCGGAAGACATACAATGATCGGTTGAGGAATTTCAAAAATTTCTCCTTGAATGTTGAGGCTCCAAGCTTTGTGAAGTGTTTCCAACACTTGGGTGAGTTTCCCTAACACCTCATTCAACTCCTTAAGTTCTAGCTTACTTTAAATTTTGCAACAAAACTTCAATGAGAGAAGAGAAGCTCACAGCTTCATGAAGAAAGAGTAGGGAGAATAGTATTTTTTGTGTTTTCCAAAAACTAAAAACTAAAGTTGACTTCCAAAGTTTTACTTAAGTGTGTAGTTGTGTGAAGTTAATGCCACATTTACTATTCCAACTACTTACATCACAAATAGTGACAAGTTGATGTAAGTCATGGGTCCCACCCATTTAAATTCCAAATTTAGTTGGCACACACAACACGACTTTGAGCCTGGTTCGTTTAATCCGACTAAACGAATTTTTCGTCGCTAAATAATTAAATCCAATTTAATTAAATAATAATGCCTATAAAAATTATTACAAAATTCGCTTACAAATTAATTCCAAATTAATTCGTTCGCTTGAATTAAAATCCAATTTTAATTCCGTATTGAAATCCAATTTCAATTAATATATCCGATATATTATTTTAGCCCAATTAAATAAATTAAATAGTAAAATCCAATTTAACTATTAAATTTACTTTGCCGATTAATTCCAAATTAATCTTCTTCTCTCTTTTAGACGAATTTAATACCAGATAAATTCTTGTCATAATTAATCCCAGATTAATTTTCTCTCTCATAATTAATCGCAGATTAATTCTGTTCGAGTCAAATATCATCGGTGAATCTTCGCGAAGCGACCCAAGAGATCCCTATATATGTTGGCAGTAAATACGGTCATCGGACTATCCGAACACGTGCGTACCCAGTACCACGTTCTTACCGATTTACAAGACATGGTTGGCTTCTAGCAAAGCACCGTGCCTACCCAATTCTCCAGAAATATTCAACGAGGAATATATAATCTTTATCAGGCGTAGTATACAATGTATTACGTATTACGATCCAGTATCGGATGTCACATGCTAGGCCTAGGGCTGGACTTTGTAATTGGTTAATCATGACCTTGTCTGCCCCGTACGAAGCATATATCGGATCATCAGCAACTAGTCTTTGTAATTGGTTAATCATGACCTTGTCATAATATCCTGATATTTGCAGCATTTAAGAGTACTAGTTCTCTATCTTGCGTGATCATCATCTCTATATGACTGAAGTGATACTTCCATCTTGACATCACACCCAATACACTACGATTCTCATTATACCTAAAAGAGGCGTACACAGAACCTGTTAAAGCTCCGGACGACCAAAACCAAAGTATATTGATTGTCGCAAGTATTAGCGATGCAAGTCTTAGGTTAAGACCACATACACCTACCCTGATTCAGATTCCCATAGACACATAGTCATACTACCAATGAGATTCCGATGGGTCTATCTAGAGCGAAGCTGTTCCCGGTCCAACGGCTAACAGTACCTCCTATCACACTTGCATAAGTATCCAATACTTAAATATATGAGAAATTTGTCGTTAAGCTTCCATAACGCGCACAAGTGTAATACTAGTCTATTCCGCATTATCGATGTCCAGTCTCGATAATATTACGATTATGGATATTTAATGGTTAAACCTTTCGTGGATTAATACTATCTCATATATTATTAATCCTGTAATAATTATATAGACTTTTATCATTTATATATCCAAGTAATCCAATTACAAAATGATAAAAGAGTAATTTCTATTGTCACATAGTTAATTTGTACAAGAACACCATGTTCTTTACAAATAGTGATGCTATGGGTCATAATTGTCTAACACTGTCTATGTTTGAAATTAGTTATGATATATGGTATGATTAGAGCAAAAAAAAGATATATTTTGAAAAATATGATGAAAAGAGAAGAAAAAAATTGAAAAAAGATAAAAGATAAACCCCCTATAACCGATAAGCGTGAAGCTACCTATGAGCGAGTGTTAGGTTCACCATGAGGAGAAATGCTACCTTAAATCGTAGATGAGTCAAAAGTTAAAGAAAAGATAAGTCATACCATATCGAGCTTATTGATCAAATACACAATAGTTTTGAGATATCTTTGTTGGTTAGACCAATCAGATCCCTATTTTTTAGAAGAAATCACCTAGTTGAATTACTTAGGAGTTGAGTTGTGACTGAACCTTTACACACAGACACACACTGTGAGTCTGCCTTAGATGATTTATTTATTTCATTGGTTGGTATTTTTTAAGAACAATATTATGTGTAACTACTAGGAATATTTTATGTGTTTTATTAATTTTGCTGGATTGTATGTGCATATTGAAAGACATTTGTGGGTGTCATCGCTATAAGCCCTCACGAGGCTATAACTCTTCCACTAAGGCCGCTTAGAGGTTCAAAGTCTTATTATATATGCCAAATACAATCGTAATCCCTACGCATGTGGCTTAAGTTAATTTATGTTAGTTAATTTAATTAAATTTATTTTTATTTGTTTTGCTCGAGGACTAGTAAAATGTTAAGTTTGGGGGTGTGAGGAGCGACTAATACACATATATTTATCACTCTCTATCTTAATATTTTATGTGGTATTTCAAGTTTTATGAGTGAATTAATGTATTTTGGGTGCGTTTTGAAGGTCAAAATAATATCAAGATTCAATGAGGGATGAAGATGGTAAAATATGGAGCAAATCGGGCCAATTTCAATGATAAAATGCACGTCCCGATGTGCGAAGCATATCGCGACGAGCGAAGCACATTACGACGAGCCACTCACGTCTCGATGCGCTCTAGAAGAAAAACTCACCAGAGAGCAGCCATGCTGGCCTGTCCTGACACCCAGCTTGGCGCGTCACAACGCGCCGATGAAAATCACAAGAGTCCGATGCTCTCAACTCTTATCGTAACGAAGAAGGTGTCTCTCCAGTTCGTTCGGAACTCAATTTTTGACCAGGAATGACACCCCAAGATCTCATATATAAGTAATAGTTCATCCCAAAACCTTGAAAGAAGCCTTATAACATATTTTGGAGCCTCCAATAGCATAGAAGAATGCCTAGAGCAAGACAAGAATGAATGCATCAATCAGAGTTGGAGTTTACTGCAAACGAGAGTTTGTTTATTTCATTCTCTCTCTACCTTTATCTTTTATGAGTTCTTGACTTGTTACAATGATTAGCTCATTTTTATTGAATATTATGAGTAGCTAATTCATTAAATCTAGGGTTGTAATGGATCTTGAGCATATTTAATTAATTTAATTAAATATTTTTATTCTTTTGGGATTGTTATTGATGATTTATTATTCTCTGTGCTTGAACGCATATTTTATTTATTTGGTCAACAATAAAATTGTCTTGGTAAATCCTTTGGAACTCGATGGAGGGAATTTGGGTTAGCCGTGAGAATAATAACATGTGATCTTATTCATTGAATAAATTTCTCTGCATGATAGACATATACCTAAAGGGCATTCACAACCAAGATTAGAACATGGCCTTAATGAATTCAGTTTAATTTAATTAACATAGACATATAGTTAATTGATTTATTCTGAATATATTTACATGAGCATCGAAAGAGGCTTGTAAATAATTTAGAATTCTAGGTTAATAATTAGTAACAATAACCCAATTGAATGAAAAATGTCAACTTACTTGTGTGCGTGCTTAGGTGAAGTTGCAACCCTAGGTTCTTCTCGCGCATAAAGTTTAAATTCCAAAATTATTGTTTGATATCTATTTAATCTTTCGATTAAATTTTAGATTAATCATTCTATTTCTCAACCAATAGTTTAGTTTAAGTTAAATGGGTTAGTTTTGGTATTAATAAGATAAATAATAAGTCCATATGGGTATGATATCCGACTTCTGTCACTATATTACTTGAGCAATACTGTAACATCCCTCTCCATGAGATGCTACCGGCAAGGAATAGGTCATCCTATCCCCCTGAGCCTCTGACTATCTTATTGCGATCATTACTACTGATCTCATCTAAAAAACAAACTCATACATGAGACCCTTGCCTAACTCAACAACATGAAATGTAACTCAAATACTCATAATCATGTATAAAAAACATCACACTCGGTAACTCTGTCTTGAACACTTGACTTGTAATAAACATAATTTCAACTTATATAAAATATATGATACATGAGTTTTCTTGAACTATGACTGACTATGTTTTTTACTTGACCTGGTGGACTCAGACCCTCTAGTGATTGCCATCAGTATCCATCCTCTTGAGCTCGTCCTCTAGATAACCTGCAAAACAAGAAACTGGGAGGTGGGGGGGTTAGATCTTTTGAACGATCTAGTGAGTGGATAATTAAAACGATTCTGAAAATTCACGGTGCTAAAAACCAAAAATACTCCCAGAAAATAATCTTTTATGAAATCTCTTTCTTATCTGAAAACTCAACTCTTACTAAAAATATTTTCCGAAACTTTTTTATAAAACTCATCTCTTCTGAAAAATCTGTTTCTGGAAATCCATTTCTAAAAATCTGTTTCTGAAAAATTTATATCTGAAAATTCTGTATCTAAGAAATTTGTATCTGTATATAAAAAAATTGTCCCCCCATACGCAAAATCTGGAGCTTAGGGGCATCCCCCCATACACAAATATCTGGTGGTCTTGGGGCGTTACGTCTCGCCGTCCCCAAAGCCACAAATCAGGAGCCGGAGGTACGGATCAATACTACCCTCCTGACTCAAAATTTGGGATCTATGGACATCGGTCATCCCTAGTCCTAAACTGCGTATGCACACGATATATGCATCCGTCAATTCCATATCTGTGTCAAGTTATATATGAGGTGAGTTTTTCCTCAATGACTCCAAAAATCATAAAACTCAAGCTTTTGAAAACAATCTTTCTAAAACATCAACAATCGTAAAACAACTGAAATAAAACTTTGGCTAACGCCATATGTGCTTTAAGAGTAAGTCTTACATAAAAAAAAACTTGAATGAAATTAGTTTGAGAAAATGGTCTACTCACTAATTTGGAGTCTAGCTAGCAATTACTTCATTTCACCGAAGGAATTTACGGTTTCTACGATGATCTATAATTGATAAACTTGATTAGAATATAAACCGTGGAATATGTTTCAGAACTAGGCTAAGTTTCTCAATTCAAGTACTTGTTATCACTACATGGTGTATCCTGCTTGTAATATGATGTAATGGGTGTACAAGTGCCGATACGAGACTCTTAGGGTGACCTCTAACAATCTAGGATGAAATTAGAATAGTTAAATCTGATTCTGGAAATTGGTCGCGCGTCGCGACTCCCACTGGTTCAAACCTGAGGCAGAGCCTCTTTTGCTACGCGTCACGTCGCTGAATGTTAAGCGTCGCGATGCCCACTCAATCAGACTCTAGGAAGTGATGTAACATCCCCAATTCGGGAGATGTTACCGACAGGGAATATGCCATACTATTCCCCTGAGCCTCTGTCTTTCTAACTATAAACTACACTATTGCTTTTTCCTCAATCAAAATCTTAAGTATGGGACCAATGCCCAAGCTCGACAACATGAAAAAAAACTCAATATTAAGTACTGTATACACATTAACACTTACTTTAACCATGATTGTCACAAGCAAAGACTAATACATGACTTCTACTTAACACAGACTGGACACCCACTGACTCTGACTTGAACTGGTGGACTCCATACCCTGTGACTGCATCATAATCCGTCCTCCCTAGCTCATCCTCCGAGAATACCTACAAAACAAGGAAACTGTGAGTAGGGGTAGTTAGATCATTGTACGATCTAAGTGAGTGGACAAAAACTAAAATACTGATGTAAAACTTTTGGTTTTAAAACCAAAATTCCAGAAATAACTTTCTATGAAAGCTCTTTTTCTGAAAACTTTATCTAAAATCTATTTTATAAAACTTATATTTTTGAAATCTACTTTCTGAAAACTGTTTCTAAAATCTGTTCACTGGAAACGGTTTCTAAAATCTGTTCTCTGAAAACTGTTTTATGAAAATATGATATTTGGAAACTCTTTTTCTGAAAATCTGATATCTGGAAACTGGTCTGTATCTGAAAAACTTGACGTATGGGGGTGTTACGTATCGCCATCCCCCTATCCACCTAACTAGAGCTAGGAATGCAAAACCATGACTTTGGGGCGTTACATATCATCGTCCCCCAAAGTATGCCCTTTCTGCCCATGAAACTAGTGGTCTTGGGGCGTTACGTATCCCCGTCCCCCAAGCCATTGAACTAGAACTGGGGGTGTAGATCTATGCTACCCTACAAGCTCTGAAACTAGGATCTGGGGGCATCTGTCATCCCTAGTCCTGAACTAGGATCTGGGGGCATTACATATCACCGTCCCCTTAGTCCTCTACATATGCACATGTTCTCTGTCCGTCAATTCCAACTGTAGCAAGTTACATACTGAGGTGGGTTTCCCCCCATGCCTTGAAAATATAAAAATCATGTTTAAAAACATTTATTTTCTAAATCATCTCTTAAACATGCTGAACAAACTGTAACTGATAAAGAAATTGACTAACGCCCTAAAAGTGAAAAAGTAAGTCTGTCATCAAAACTGCTAAATAAAAACAGTTTGAGAAAAGAAGTCCACTCAGAGTCTTGGAGTCTCGCTAGCCTTTCTTCACTTTGCTGGTGAAACTTGTGGTTCCTGCGATGATCTATCATCGGATCAACTAGATTAGAAATGGACTAAGAAACGCACTGCGTAATCAGATTAAAACTTACTTATTCAAGTAAGCGTTATCACTTTGAAGGTATTGTACATATATCATGATGTATCATGAACAAACGAGTTGATACGAGACTGATAGGGTAGCCCC
Organism: Zanthoxylum bungeanum; assembly: GCA_019454045.1. NCBI lineage: Eukaryota > Viridiplantae > Streptophyta > Magnoliopsida > Sapindales > Rutaceae > Zanthoxylum > Zanthoxylum bungeanum. The sequence continues at coordinate 229,995 of SKCR01027546.1, read as the reverse complement.
TAACTCACTCGGGTGAAACTGAGATGGTGTGAAACTGAATTGGGTAAATTTTTGACCACGCGTCCTTCATAAGCATGCCCAAACTTTTTCCGTGCACGTCGCCACACGACTTGCACCAGAAGCGTTTATCTGGAAAATTTTCCAGATCACGTCACGATGCGAGGCTATCTGTGTCGCGTCACATGGCCAATTTCTGGGCTTAAGCTCATTCTTTCGTTCTTAATTTGTTCAATACTTTCCCCATACAATCCACCAATCAAATAACCTCAATAACCAATCAAAACACCGCCAATCAACATCATTCTTAATGCGAAGTCATATCCAACCTAACATCTATTCTTAATCTTATTTCCAAAATCTAACAAATTGAGGATTTTCAACAACGATTGTTTTTCTCATCACTAAACCTATATAACCATCAATTGCTACAACTAAACAATATTATCATTCAATAAATTATCAAAATACCAATATCCAAAACTTGGGTTAGGGTTCGTTACCTTCTTCATGCTTGGTTTACTTCATCCTTTAAGCTTTATAGATGTAATTCTTCTTTTTGCTCCTTCCTCTTCTTTCTTTCCTCTTCTATTTTTTCCATTTTCTTCTCATTCTTCTTCTCTTCTCTCCAACGTTTTTTTTCCTTTTCTCTCATTTTTTGGTGATTAGTGAATAAAGTTTTCTTTATATAGTAGGGGTTATATGATATTTGGAAGGTTGGAGAGAAGTGTGGAATTGTGTAGAAAGTTTGAGATTCTTCCAATTAAGTCCAAAATTACTATTTATCCGAATTATGACTTACGTTTTGACCTATTTTTGGTTCGAAGTTGGAAAATGTTCAACACAAAAGTTGTAGATCTCGATCTCATCTTTCCGATGGTATAAAATTCATAAGAATCAGAGTTCGTATGAGAAATTTACTGCCTAAACACCGTAGATTATCCGGAGTGAAACATTGTACAATCCTGTATCGAAACTTCAAGGAATATCGATTGTCCCCCAAGGTTACTTCATGAGTGCGTAGATGTTCAAAATAATTTATATTATGACTATTCATCCCAGAAGGAAACGATAGCCGAGATTATTGGTCAAAAAGGTTACCGGTCGTTACAAATTCTCCCCCTTAAATAAGATTCGTCCTTGAATCCTTTATGGGGTCTAACTTGCGGGTTTTTCTTGTTTCGAGTGTTGGATAATATGACCCATAGCGTCACTATTTGCACAGAACATTGTGTTGCTGTAGCAAAATTAACTATGTAACAAGGAAATTGCACTCTCGTCATTTGTGATTAGATCACCATAGATATATAAATGAAGAGAGGTCTCTATGATTAGTTCCTGGATTGAGATGATATGAGACAGTATCAGTCCACGAAGGATTAATCATTAAATATCCCTAGCCGTAGTATTATCGAGACTGGACATCGATAATGCGGAATAGGCTAGTATTGCACTTGTGCGCGTTGTGAGGGCACAACGACATAGTTCTCATATATATAAGTATTGGATACTTGTGCAAGTGCGATAGGAGGTCATGTTTCACACGATGGTACGGGAACAGCTTCGCTCTGGATAGACCCTTCGGAATCCCATTGGTATTATGACTAGGTGTCTATGGGAGGCCGAAATCAAGGTAGGTGTGTATAGTCTTAACCTGAGACTTGCATCGCTAATACTTACGACAATCGGTAAACTTTGGTTTTGGTGGTTGGGGGATCTTAACTGGTTCTGTGTTCACCTCTTCTGGGTTTATCAGGAATCGTAGTGTATTGGATGTGATGTCGAGACGGAAGTATCACTCCAGTCATAGTGGAGATGATGTCACGCAGGATACGGTATTAGTGCTCTTAAGTGATGCGCATCCAATCATGATATTATGACCAGGTCATGAATATCCGATTATAGAGACTAGTTACCAGACATCTGATATGTGTTTCGGACGGGGCAGACACTTATCCAGCCCCAGCCCTAGCACGTGACTATCCGATACTGGGCCGATACGCACAATACATTAGTATACTACGCTTGATACATATCTTTGATATTCTTAAAGGATATGTCCGGAGAATTAGGTGGACTTGGTGCTTTGCTAGGAGTCGACCTTGTCTCGTAAATCGGTAGAACGTAGTACTTGGTACGTACGTGATTCGGATACTCCGACGACCGCATTTACTGCCAACTTATCCGGAGATCTCATGGGTCGCTTCCCGATAATCCACCGATGACGCACAACTCGCACTCTTGAATAATCTGGGATTATATAGAAGAGAGAGAGAAAATTAATCTAGGATTAATTACGGAGATATTTTATCTAGGATAAAATATCGTCTAGAGAGAGATAACGATTAATTTGGAATTAATCGGTAAATTAATATATTCGATATATTAAACAAAATTAGATTTCGACGCGGAATAAAATTAGATTTTAATTCGGGCAAACGAGTTAATTTAGAATTAATTCGTTAGCGACGTAAATAATAATTTCGCTAGGCGCAATTATTTATTTAAATTCGATTAATTAACGTCGCGACGTAAGTTCGGTATTTCGGAAATATCAAACCCGAACGCGTGAGTGCACGTGGGCCCACTTTCATTGGAAACGTGTGTGGGCCCACATGACACATGTCATATTATGCATTATTTAATTCTAATGCATTGCATGGAGATAATGTACAATGCACTCAATGTTTGCATGCATGGAAATTGAGTGTTTGACACTCTAAGCCATTGCATGATTTGTGTCATAAGTTTATTATTAATTAATAAATATTATGGCATAAATATAAATTGATTTTTTTGTAACAAAAATCAATTGAACTCTCTCATTCTTTTTTCTCACCTCACGCCCAAACTGAAACATGTTACTGGTTGGAAACAATTTTGGCGTGGACTTTAGGGAAGCAAAAAGTGATTTTCATGGTGAAAAATCATGAGTAGCACACATACGAGTCTTGCGAAGGTGGTAGGGAGGTTCACCCATGAGCCGGGATCCATCGGACGAAGCTCGGAGCTCCGTTTCTTCACTCAAATTTCTATTTTGCAGGGCAGTGGACTGCCACCAGTGGGCGTGAAAGGCAGGCAGTGAAGAAAATGGCTTGATTCGTCTTCAAATCGACATAACCGATCGATGTGAGTATTCCGCTATCTCCATTGATGTATTCACGCATGTTTTCATTGCTTGTTTGATCATGGGACCTTAGAAAAATTTAACAATGGCATCAAGAGCTAATGTTGCAAGCATGAAATTTGTAGGGCTTAAAATTTGGGTAAATGTGATTTGAGCATGATTTGAATAAATTGTTTGTTTGAGTATGTTTATAACATGTTTAATTTCATTTTGGTTGGACTAATTTGACGAAAATTGATTTGGAATAAATTTCCCCAATTTATTCACCTTGGCCGAATATGTGTAGGATTTTTGGGATCTTGGATTTTTTGATTTTTAATTCATTTGATGAGTTAGAATCGATTAGGTTGACGTTAATTTGAATCGAATTGGATTGGATTTCGAATTGGACGAAAACCCCAAAATCTTTGAGTTGGCCGAATGTGACTAATGCCCTAATGTCTTGGTAAATTTTTTGATTTTGATAATTGGATGTATTGGAAATCATTCGGGATATGTTTTTAATGTCGATTGCGGATTAATTGGATTGAAACCGAATTGGACATGAAATCACTCCCTTGGCCGAGACCTTTAAGCATGTAGATGGGTTTGATTTTTCAATTTGTGTGTTGGACATATGATAATGAATCAAGCATGATTAATTGGACTAATATGGTGTTTTAGAAATGTTGATTTAGTTGATTGATCATGTAAATACACTTTGGTAATTAAATTGGGAAAATTGGATTTTTTTAATTTAATTATTTTGGCCTAATTTTGGAAATTGGATTTAAATGTTGTATTTGGACCTATTGGGCTTGATTTATCAAGTTTGGTTTAGGCCAAATGGATTGGATCCAATTGGGCCCAAAACCTTGACCATAAAGCCCAAATGTGACTTAATGAACCTTTAAAGTTCAATTGGGCCTAATGGGCCAAGATTGATTTATGGGCTTATGGGGTAAATCCCGGATTGGACTTTGGTTATCGGTTTGACCCGAGTTGACCAAAAGTCCACGCCTTAAGAAATCAATCAAAAGCCCATTGGACTTTAATTGAATTGACGTTGGACGTTAATCGGTCTTTGAGATGCGTTACGATTAAATTTGGAATTTAAATCGTAAAAGGTTTATTAAATAAAAGTGTAATATTTAATTTAGAATTGAATAGTGAATTAGTATTAAATACATATTAAATTAGATTTAATGATGTAGTTAATTTAATTCATGAATTCGTACTTTGAGTACTTATTCGCAAAAACGAGTTTGACTCGAACAAAATCAAATCGTTGTTTGAACATTGGATGATCACTTAATTATCAGATTAATTAATTTGATTAGATGATTGATAGCATGCTTATGTGTGTGAATACATGGTTGTGTTGAATGAATAATGCATATCGGATGGATATTAGATGGGTGGGCAATTTTAGAAATTGTTGTTGTAATAAATTCGATTTATTAAATTGGACCTGCGTGTCCAGCCTTATCACCTTCTTTCTCTTTGTATCTCTTCTCACCTATTCCCCTCTATATATATGAGGTTTCTTTAGAAGTGTAGTGTAACGGGTAGAAGTAGTACAAGTGCTAGCTTGAGTGAGAAGGGAGAGATTTGATCTAGGATCAATGTGTTAAGTATCCATCCGCATATCATTATTATTATTTTCATACTCGCTTTATTATGTATTTAGAATGCATGTTTAAGGATGTATGATGATGAGACCTTAACAAAGATAATTAAATTGGTAGCCAATTTGCACGCGAAAAAAACCCTCGTTTTATATTAAGCAAATATCCTTCCATTGAATGATTCTTGTTCAAGATCCGAAGTTGGCATTGGTTTTTTATTGACCAAAGTCAAGACTTTTGTCAATCAAGGATGTACTTGAATCATGAGAGTTTTGTTGCATATCGATGTCTTGTCCAATCGTGATTTTTATTGGCCAAAGTCAAGATCACTTTTTGTCCAATGACATTGATTACGAAACTTTCCTCGTCAATGGGTCCCGCTTAACTGGAATCATTAGGTTTGTTTTTGGCCAAAGCCAAGGCCTAGATGATTCGGAGGATAGGGTTAGGAAAATGTAATGGATACATTGACATATACATATGTTTCGGACTGGATGTCCACCTAACCGGATCTAGGAATTGGATGAGATCCAATTGATCATAGAGATCTACCTAAGTTAAATAGCATACAGCTTTTATTGGCCAAAGTCAAGGTTGTGTGTTATTTAATAGGATCCTAGCCCACTAGGAAACACGGTTTCCCGAGTACTCCACAGAGGGTTAGAGGCTCGACGAAAAATAGTGGGAGGCAAGTATTGAATTTGCAACATTCGTTCAATTACTCGCTAAACACGCTCATTTATATTTTTCTCGTCACATTAATCAAAAGTATTAGTTGGACTAATATTTTATGTTGTTTTAAAAAAATATATATAGTTGGACTATATACAAACTCATTCAATATATAGTTGATTTTATAATTGGATTATAGTAATCAATATAATTGAATTAAAATGATAGTTGATTTTATAATTGGATTATAGTAATCAATATTAAAATTATAGTTGATTAAATAATTGGATTATTGTAATCATTATGATAAATAGTACCTTATTAAAATTGATTAAATAGTTGGACTATTAAAATCAAGAAAGAATTGAAAGGTGAATATTTAAAATATATAACCTTGGATTAATGTTTTAAATGATTTAATTTTCAATTGGGAATTAATAATAGGTTAATTTATTTGATAAAATAACTTATTATGACTAAGCCCAAAATTAAGCAAATAGTAGAGCATAAAATCTTTGGAAGATTTATGTGATGATGACTTTAGTGCTTAATTAATATACTTACAATAAATCTATCTTTAGATTTAAAAGTATTAAAGTTGCAATTAATTGACTATTCTAGTAGAGAAAAATCAAAGTTTGCAATTGGGCATGTAGCACAAGGTGCACATCATTTCGATATTCTAAAACCCAAGGCTTGGCCAAAGGTTTGTGAAATATTGAAAAGATAATTGACATATCCCAAAGTGACTACCATTTGGATATGGAAGACACGAAGGAATTAAAGATAGGGCGAGGCTCTAACTTTAACAATATTTGTCAAAGTTATGTTTACTACTAGTATTGAAATTGGATTTTAAATACTTAGTGTGGTACATAATACATATATGTATTGACGTTCAGAATCCGCTGTGAGCTGGATACTGGCTTCAAGCCGAGATTTCTCTGCGGATTGGAAACGGGACGAAAGTCGCTGTTTCGACCGTAGATACCTAAGTTTAGGAACTGCCCTTTGGGTATGTACTTTAGGAAATGTTATAATGTAACTAGTTTGACTAGAGACATTATCTCTATATCAGTGTTTAATCCGATGCAGATAAAACCTTTATATTCTAGAACACTAAAGTGTTTCATTATATAAAGATGATACTGAGATAAATACATTGGATGTAAATAACAGAATTTATATTTTGAATATAATAAAATCTCAAACATATAAAATGACAAATAAATAGCTCAAATTGATTTGATCAATGGAGACTTATTTGTGGCATTGTTGTCTAGGACACAATTAAACAAGACTCGTATATCCACACTTTTGAAGAGTGGATACTAGGACTGATTTGACTATTCAAATAAGGTCTACGAATCTAGTTTATTAGGTTAAATACCTAAAATACTATTTACTTGGTAATAGTAAAAGGCCCACCGATCTGTTAGCCTATTCATGGTGAATTAAGTGGGCCCATATTTAGCTGGCTAGATGTGAACATGAATATTTCGTGACCTTAACAGATGTAGCATCACGTTATGGTTTTGTGTCTCTTTTGAAGAATACAAATCAGTAACTTTAGAGTTTCGACACGAAGTAGACAAACAGATCGGCTATAGTATTATTCCGCCACGGTAAGACCGAAATGGAAAATACTTAAGCAGTAAGTTTCATATATATATGAAAGAGTACGGTCTTTCATATGAGGACTCCTCCCGAGACACGTCAGTAGACGACGTGTGTCCAAACTAAAACCGAATTTTGTTGGATATGATAAGGTTTATCACGAGTCGCTCTGAGCTACTATTTCCTTCAACAGGATATGTATTAATAGTGCAAAACTTATTTGGAATAAGGTTCCATATAAATCTGTTTGACAGATATCATATAGGATAAAAAGGAAAGAAAGAAACGGGTTTCTCATTCCTGATAATTTGGGTATGCCAGGCATAACGTTTGGTTGATACCAAACTAAGGACCCAAATTGGATAAGTGCCCAATAGGTTATCCTAAGGGAAACCTTAAGTATAGTACTTATAAATCCCACATGAGAACAATGTGATTGTTGCTCACCATGCGGTTTTCCTGAGAGAAATACCGATATGCAGTGGTCAGTGGGAGGATAGTGATACTCGATGAAAAATCGGAGTGATACTGTTCTAGGCACGAAGTCCGGAATGGAACACAAACAGTTCATCAATGATGAATCTATACCATTAATCTTCAAATACACAAGAACTTCGTAGATCGGATAGAGTCAGAAAACAACCTAGGGTATGGGTTTCTGATCTAACCTCATAAAGATGTCAATCTTGTGAAGGTATATCCACCGACTACGTTTTGAGGAAGTGATACGAGGTATCGGCTCCCTGTTATGGCAAAGTGCCATGAATCCGAAATGGATTCCATGTATAACAACTATTTTGGATACTAGTTGTTGTACCACAATGCATTGTGCCTATGGTACATTAAACGTCTTCAAGGAAGACATACATGGAGGCAACATACCAACGTACAAAGCTAGGCTTTTGACGAAAAAGGTATCGTTATCAACATTGTGTTAATAACGGTTCAACCTTTTTACCTATTGCCATGGTAAATCCATTTTGAAGATGCTTGTTGATAACTGTATATTTCATTTATGAATATGTCAGTTACAAATCAAAATCGCTTTCCTGAAAAGGAAACTTTTGGAGGATGTTTACAACATCCTGACGATTTTGTATAACCGACAAACAAGGTTTGCGGGTTATTCGATCCATGTTTGGATCAATGCAAGCATAAGGTTCTTGGAACTGACGTTTTGAAATAATCATAATGGTTTATGATTTGACTCAAAACGAAATAATTCTTGTGTATATAAGGAGGTTAGTGGGAGAGCGCACTGACAGTGAAATTCCCATAAAACAATTGGTGAAAGCTTGGTTTTCATAGATATTCTTTCAATAGAAATTCTCCGTAGAATTCTGGGGAGTAACAACCTTTATTCAAGGAATAAAGATCTACTGGGATAGATTTGGAGTTGTTAACACTCTCTGGGAAATTGTACATTTAAAATGTACTTGTATTGGTGTCTCATACGCTTCGAGCATATGGAGTCACAATCGGGTCAATCCAAGTGATAGTCACTGGATTGAAGTTAAGAACATCTGTTAGTATCTCTGAGAACTAAAGATGCTATCTTTTACTATGGAGAAGGAGAACTTGAAGTGACTGGGATCACTGCAGCAAGTTTCCAAACGATTAAATACTGCGGTACTATAAAGTTTGAATAACGGGACAGTGAGCTGGAAATCTTCCAAGCAAGATAACTGTTGCCGAATAAACAACAAATGTGGATTATTGCTGCAGCTGAAGCAGCAATAGAAGACATTTGGATAAAAATAAATCTAATTAGATTAGATATAGTTCTGTTAGCAGCTGAGCTAGGCGTCGGCACAAGCTAAGGAATTAAAGGTCTCATCGACGATCCAGATATATACTTCTATATCATCTGATTCGTTCGGATCATACATCGTGGCGATGTGATGATCGTATAAATCACGTCGAACGATAATCGAACAAATCCGCTGACGAAAACCTTTCCTCAGCAATTTGAGCGAACCTTACATAGTTCAGGTGTAGGACACTTGAGTGACTCGCTACGTGCCAAGTGGGAGATTGTTGGATAATATGACCCATAGCGTCACTATTTGCACAGAACAATGTGTTGCTGTAGCAAAATTAACTATGTAACAAGGAAATTGCACTCTCGTCATTTGTGATTAGATCACCATAGATATATAAATGAAGAGAGGTCCCTATGATTAGTTCCTGGATTGAGATGATATGAGACAGTATCAGTCCACGAAGGATTAATCATTAAATATCCCTAGCCGTAGTATTATCGAGACTGGACATCGATAATGCGGAATAGGCTAGTATTGCACTTGTGCGCGTTGTGAGGGCACAACGGCATAGTTCTCATATATATAAGTATTGGATACTTGTGCAAGTGCGATAGGAGGTCGTGTTTCACCGATGGTACGGGAAACAGCTTCGCTCTGGATAGACCCTTCGGAATCCCATTGGTATTATGACTAGGTGTCTATGGGAGGCCGAAATCAAGGTAGGTGTGTATAGTCTTAACCTGAGACTTGCATCGCTAATACTTACGACAATCGGTAAACTTTGGTTTTGGTGGTGGGGGATCTTAACTGGTTCTGTGTTCACCTCTTCTGGGTTTATCAGCAATCGTAGTGTATTGGATGTGATGTCGAGACGAAAGTATCACTCCAGTCATAGTGGAGATGATGTCACGCAGGATACGGTATTAGTGCTCTTAAGTGATGCGCATCCAATCATGATATTATGACCAGGTCATGAATATCCGATTATAGAGACTAGTTACCAGACATCCGATATGTGTTTCGGACGGGGCAGACACTTATCCAGCCCCAGCCCTAGCACGTGACTATCCGATACTGGGCCGATACGCACAATACATTAGTATACTACGCTTGATACAGATCTTTGATATTCTTAAAGGATATGTCCGGAGAATTGGGTGGACTTGGTGCTTTGCTAGGAGTCGACCTTGTCTCGTAAATCGGTAGAACGTAGTACTTGGTACGTACGTGATTCGGATACTCCGACGACCGCATTTACTGCCAACTTATCCGGAGATCTCATGGGTCGCTTCCCGATAATCCACCGATGACGCACAACTCGCACTCTTGAATAATCTGGGATTATATAGAAGAGAGAGAGAAAATTAATCTAGGATTAATTACGGAGATATTTTATCTAGGATAAAATATCGTCTAGAGAGAGATAACGATTAATTTGGAATTAATCGGTAAATTAATATATTCGATATATTAAACAAAATTAGATTTCGACGCGGAATTAAAATTAGATTTTAATTCGGGCAAACGAGTTAATTTAGAATTAATTCGTTAGCGACGTAAATAATAATTTCGCTAGGCGCAATTATTTATTAAATTCGATTTATTAACGTCGCGACGTAAGTTCGGTATTTCGGAAATATCGAACCCGAACGCGTGAGTGCACGTGGGCCCACTTTCATTTGGAAACGTGTGGGGCCCACATGACACATGTCATATTATGCATTATTTAATTCTAATGCATTGCATGGAGATAGTGTACAACGCACTCAATGGTTTTGCATGGAAATTGAGTGTTTGACACTCTAAGCCATTGCATTATTTGTGTCATAAGTTTATTATTAATTTAATAAATATTATGGCATAAATATAAATTGATTTTTTTGTAACAAAAATCAATTGAACTCTCTCATTCTTTTTTCTCACCTCACGCCCAAACTGAAACATGTTACTGGTTTGGAACCAATTTTGGCGTGGACTTTAGGGAAGCAAGAGTGCTTTTCTTGGTGAAAAATCATGTGCTAGCACACATACGAGTCTTGCGAAGGTGGTAGGGAGGTTCACCCAATGAGCCGGGATCCATCGGACGAAGCTCGGAGCTCCGTTCTTCACTCAAATTTCTGTTTTGCAGGGCAGTAAACTGCCACCAGTGGGCGTGAAAGGCAGTGAAGAAAATGGCTTGATTCGTCTTCAAATCGACATAACCGATCGATGTGAGTATTCCGCTATCTCCATTGATGTATTCACGCATGTTTTCATTGCTTGTTTGATCATGGGACCTTAGAAAAATTTAACATCGAGAATATCTTGCGATTCTATTACATTTATCCTATTGGCTCTAGTCTTAGCTGATTACTTGATCCTCGTCTTTTCCCTTTACTAAGTCTTTGTTATTTATAAGTTCCTCTCTCCGAGTTTTCAAATATATAACTATGTATGGGTTCAAGGCTTCATGATTCATAATTAACCCTTTTTATGTACTCTTACTGTCGAATGATGGCTCTCATGTTTAGGACGTTACCCAGGGTAATAAACTAGTTTAATTTACTCTTCTGCACCTTTGGTTTCTTTGTTAGTTCGAGTACAATTACTCTCTCTATTCTTTCTTTGCTTACTCTTACTCTAGAATACTCTTCCTCTAATTATCCTTTACATCTTATCCTGTTATCTTAAATTCTCTCATACATTATGCTCAATAATTTTTTTTGACCTAATCGAGTTCTTCTCAGCTGGTATTTTTGACTCTCACTAGAAATACTAGTGTCTTGACGGTTAGGCTTCCCATGTTCCCTTTCCGGAATCGATGAATTTACAGAAATGATCCTTGTCATTATTAACAATGCTGGTACTGGGTACTCCTTTAGCTGCACTTGTTTAACTTGATCTTGACATTTCTTCTCATATCTTAGCTACTAACTCTCTGTATTCTCATTTTCAAGCTTAATTTGCTTATGAGCTTCTCTTATCAAATTTCCAATATTTTTGCTTATCTATGGGCTTAGGGTTTCATAACTTACTGATATTGTCTACCGATCCCATTTGTACTCAAAATGTTGATTCTGGGTAGTTTCCTAGTGGTCCACCTTAATTAGCTAAAGATCAGGCTTATTTATATGCATCTTGGCGCTTAAACTGCATTCCCTGTTATTAACATCGATGCTGACGTTTTGTCTTGTTAAAGTTCATTTCTCTTTTGTACTTGCTCTGGTTGTTACTGCAAATCTGGTTACAACCACTCATTTTCTGTACCTGATGCATGCTAGGATACCTCATCTTTATTATTTTCCATACTGTAGTAAATGTATTTTCTCAGTTTTATACTATACTACACTTTTGTCAATACTTATTTAATATTTTCTCCTATTGTCGTTATACCCTTACAGTTTACTTCCAAACCTTATACCTGCTGACCTTTTCATCTTCTCGCCTGCTATGTACTGTAACTGAAACTTCTACGGCCTATATCTCTGCCTCCATATTCGAAGGATATTAGCTCTCACATATCCTTAGTCATGTTTAACACTGCTCTCTTACCTCATTGTCACTGCCTAACTAGTACTTATTCTCTTCATTGTTTCATCTAGATAACTTTTCTTCTAGATTTCTCACTAAGAACTATTTCCTCTCTTATTCTGTTCTTGTACTTCATCTAAAGGTTTTATGTTTTGGTCTTTTGTAGGGGTTTTATGGCGAAAATCGGATAACGCAGCCGAATAGTGGAAAATCAAAATTTTTCGATTTCAAAATTTTTCTTGGATCAATTAAATAAACTTATTTATTTAATTATCCAATTATAAAATTCTGAAAAATTACACAAGAAACCAAATTTCTTGGTAATTACCGAATTGCCACACAACTTTACAATTGATCATTTTAGTCCAAAAATTGTCAAATACAATTTGGATGATTCTAATCATTTCTAAAATGATTTTCAACAAGTCCAACTCATCAAAATCAGATTGCAACCAAATCCCCAATTTTATCAATTGCCGTGAGCACCCCCAAATTTTCGGTTAATTGCAATTTAGTCCATTTTGTTCAAAACATGCCAAGATCAAATCCAATCAACCCAAAATTTTACATGAATCATATACACTCCATAATACATCACATATATGAAAATCCTCAAATTTTGAAGAGCTTAAGAACCCTAATTTTAAAATTTCACCAAATTGACCAAATTGACCAAATCATTAAAATCAAACACTTTAATTCATTCTTTGCAACACCAAACAAGTCTCACCACTTTTAAATAACTCTAGAACAATTCTAGGTCACCAAGAAGTGGCTCAACAACTCTATAATGACAACTTGATTTTCAAAAAATCAAAAGTAAGCCTTTGAAACCATTTCAAGCTTACTTACATACATACATCTTTCATTCAAGTTCACAACCAATTAAAAAAATATATAAAAGTAGAGATAACACCAAAGCATCACAAATTGAAGCGAAGCATGTTATAAAATTTTTCATGTTAAAGACTTTAAAGAAAAACTTACAAAAACAAGCTTTTTCCAAACTTTCTTCTTTAGCCTCCAAGCCTTTTCTCTCAACTTCTTTTGTGTTTATTTTGTGTCTAATGAGCTTATCAAACCCTAAAATGAAACAAAACAATTTATACCTCTCACATTGGCCTTGGCCGAATTTTGGCATAAAGAAAATATCTAGATATTAATTTTTGTTTCATTAAATTTTACTTTTATCAATTTGCATAAGTAATCATCAAACCATTTAATGAATTTCTTAAAGTCAAATAAAGCAACTAAAGTCATTTAATAAAATATCAAAACTTTAAGGTATTTATATTTTAATTAATTTAATCATTTAACAATTAAATAATTAAATAGTTATTTAAATATAAATATATTAAATATATGTATTATATTTACATTAAATATCAAATACATATATATTTATGATATTAGTCAAATATCTCAATTTGACAATTAATTAATGTGTATTTGATAAAATCTATCATTAAATACAAATACAAAAAAATTAGGAAATGACTATTAGGTCCATTCGCATGTATTTTTGTTTAACCTTTAAACGACTTATAAATAATCAGTATTATTTATAAATATTTCCCTAGTGCTCTACGAGTATATTTCATTAGTGAGACTCTCTAGATTAAGGCATATCCGTCACGAAATTTAATTTTGTGTCCATAATTTACCCACCCGTAAATTATGACGACCACGAATAAACTCGCTGAATCATACAGGTCGACGTCATGGAAAATGTATAATTCCTCCGTCACATGTATCCGGATATATCCCAAAGATATAGATGTAAACGTCAAATCTCTATAGGGACTATCTTGTCGACGTCTCTATTAGCAATCTCTAAAAGAACACTTAGAACTGACTTCTAAAGTGTACCACATGCCTATGGTTTTTATCTGATTGCTAATCATAAATGGACTACCTATGCTCTGTACACAGAACTGACGGATCTTATCTCGACACACACAGGACACCCTGAGGATCTATCCACACCCAACGAACAAGCAGAGGTCTGATCTAAATAGATCGGTGATGTGACTGCCAGTTAAGTGTGAAAGATGTCTCATGTGCCCACAGTGGTATCTCAAGTCGAAGAATCACAAATGCTACTTAACCCGAGAAGATTCTTATTGACGTTGGTGTACCATCCATTAAGATTCTTCAGTGAGTCGTTCCGTGTTTATCCACTATAAACACCTACACGTCTATACGAGTCCCCAAGACTCATGGTTCATTGAGAAACCATTGGAATCATATATTCCAGTATACGACATGTACCGGTCTTAACGAGTTTACTTTACTGACCAAGTAGTGTAAACCTTGACCAGGAACTGTCTGAGAATGACAACGTCATGATACAACTCAATGTGAGTTGCGACGCTTTTACAATTGTATCATGACTAATCATCCTAAGGTCTATTACGTCTTTACCATATTAAAAGATATATTATATTACAGAAACTGCTTATTTTATTCATAAAAAATGTTTTACAAAAGTATTCTCAAAGAAATACAACCGGGAATTGGCACTCTGAGCACCAACCCCAACAAAATCTCCCACTTGCTCTAGTGCCAATATCGATTGTATCTAATACCCATCGACTCCACATGTTTATCAAATAACTTTGGAGGTATGGCCTTCGTAAGCGGGTTTGCTATATTATCTTCACTCGGTACCTTGCACATGAAAATATCATCTCGCGACACAATCTCTTGAATGATGTGGTACTTCCATTCCACATGTTTCGAATTCTGATGCGCCCTCGGTTCATTTGCTTGCGTAATGGCTCCCATATTATCATAGTATAACGAAATCGCATTCTCGATACTTGGGACAACTCCCAATTCTCTGTTAAAGGTCCTAATCCATACAATTTCCTTTGCAGCTTCAGAAGCTGCAATGTATTCCGCCTCTGTGGTGGAATCTGTTGTTGACCCATGTTTGGAACTCTTCCAGCAAATTGCACCTCCGTTAAGGGTAAAGACGAATCCAGATGTAGACTTTCTTTCATCAGGATCCGATTGGAAGTCGGAATCCGTATACCCATTAACTTGCAGTTCACTTCCTCCATAAATTATCAACTTATCCTTAGTACCTTTAAGATATTTCATGATATGTTTAATGGCCATCCAATGGTCATTTCCTGGATTGGACTGATATCTACTAGTTATGCTAACAGCGAAACTGATATCAGGCCTAGTACATAACATGGCATACATTATGCTACCCAAACACGAAACATAAGGTTGGTTAGACATTCTAACCTTCTCATCTTCTGTTTGTGGACTCATCTTCTTCGAAAGATGAATCCCATGTCTGAACGTTATGTTTGTTGTCTTACAGTTACCAAAATTATACCGTTCCAAGATCTTATCTATATACGTTGATTGGGATAACCCAATCAGCTTCCTTTGTCTATCTCAATAGAGTTTTATCCCTAAAACATAGGAAGCTTCTCCCAGGTCCTTCATGGAGAAATTCTTACAGAGATATGCTTTGACGCCTTGTAACATCCCTATGTCATTCCCAATGATTAAGATGTCGTCAACATAGAGGACTAAAAATACGACCATGCTCCCACTGGCCTTCTGATACACACAGGATTCTTCCGAATTCTTGAGAAAACCAGACGATCTAATAATCTCGTCGAATCGAAGTTTCCAACTTCTTGAAGGTTGTTTAAGTCTATAAATGGACTTCTTAAGCTTACATACCATACTAGAGTTTTCGCTGGATGCAAAACCTTTCGGCTGTTCCATATAGATTTATTCATCAAGAAATCCATTTAGAAATGCCGTTTTGACATCCATTTGCCAAATCTCGTAGTCATAATACGCAGCTATAGAAAGCAAAATCCTAATAGACTTAAGCATGGCTACTGGTGAAAAAGTTTCATCTTAGTCGACGCCAGGTCTCTGCGTGTAACCTTTTGCTACCAGTCGGGCCTTGTAAGTTTCAACCTTATCGTCAGGCCCGCGCTTCCTCTTGTAAACCCATTTACAACCGATAGGAACAATTCCTTCGGGAAGCGAAACTGTGTCCCAAACTTGATTCTCATGCATTGAGTCTAACTCTGATTTCATGGCACTTTGCCATTTCACGAAGTTGATGTCTAACATCGATTCTCTATAGGTAAAATGATCAGTCTCTTCAACTAAGAGAACATCGAGACTCTTTTCTTGTATCAAATACAAGCGTTCAGGAGGTATAGATACCATTTGTGACCTATGGAGTGTGTGTGTTGAAGGTTCTTCATCTACTTGAATCTCAGTTTCCTCCGTTGGTTCATTGTTTTCAGGTTGGACTTCATCAAGTTCAACCTGTCTATGATTACCACCTTCTGACAAAAATTCTACTTCTAGAAATCTTGAGAAGCGAGCTACGAACATATTTCGATGCTCAGTATCATAGAACAGATATCCCCTCGTGTTCGAAGGATATCCAACAAACCTAAACTTTTGCCCTCGAGGCGAAAGCTTATCCTGCTGAGTCATCCTGACATAGGCAGGACAACCCCAAACCTTAATATAACTAAGATTTGGTCCTCTACCGGTCCATATCTTATACGGAGTCGTAGGAACATCTTTTGAAGGAATCTTATTCAAAAGATGTGCAGCTGTTAAAAGAGAGTAGCCCCATAAGTAATAAGGCAAATCTGTAAAACTCAACATTGATCGGACCATATCTAATAAAGTCCTATTTCTCCTCTCAGACACTCCATTGTGTTGTGGAGTACCTGGAGGAGTATATTGAGCGAGAATCCCATTCTCCTTCATATAATCCATGAACTCACTGCTCATATATTCACCGTCTCGATCAGATCAAAGGCATTTAATAAATTGACCAGTTTATTTTTCTACTTCATTTCGGAACTCTTTGAAATTTTCAAAGGTTTTCGGTTTATGTCGCATCAGGTAGACATAACCGTACCGTGACACATCATCGATAAAGGTAACGAAGTACGAATAACCACTGTGAGCAGTTTGACTTAATGGACCACATACATCAGAATGTATGAGTTCCAGTAAGTTAGTGGCGCGGTGTCCAACACCAGAAAATGGGGCTTTGGTCATCTTACCATGAATACACGATTCACAAGTTGGATAGGATTCAATGGTGAGATCTGGTATCAAACCATTCCTAACCAATTGGGTAAGGCGTTTAACGCCTATGTGACCTAGCCGCATATGCCAAAGTTCAGTATTATTAACAACAGGTAAACTACGTTTATTAACTCCAGTATTCAAAATATATTTTGAAGTATGCAATTTGTAGTGACCATGATCATTTGGATAACAAAGGATCTGAATATTACGTCTATCATATAAATACAAAGAACAGTTCTTAATATCAATACGATAACCTTTTGTATCTAATACAAAAATAGATATAATATTAGCTACACATCCTGGTACAAGGTAGCAGTCATACAACAAAAGTTTCCCATTCGGTAAAGGGATCTCGCATACTCCCACTACAACTGCATCCAGAGAGTCTCCACTCCCAAAGTGCAACTGCATCTCTCCAGGCTTCAGTTTCTTACTTTCTTTCAGCACCTACAACGAATTGCAAATGTGAACAGGACAAGCAGAATCTAAAATCCAGCTGGATGTTACAGCTTCACAAGCTAGTGAGATATCAATGACTGGAAAAATAAACGTACTTGATGTAGATGCTCTCTCTCCTTATCTGGGCGATGTAGTCAGGACAGTTCCTTTTCCAGTGCCCGACTTTGCTGCAGTGATGGCATTTGTCATCAGAAGCCCTCTTGGGCTTTGATATCTTTCCCTGTGGTTGAGAACCGAAACCCTTCTTCTTCCTTCCCTTTGACCAGGTCTGGGAAGAAGCAGAAAGTGAAGTAGGTTTCGGAGGATGAGTCGGTACTCCCTTCCTTAGGCCCTCTTCCGCCGTGATCAGCATCCTATGCAGCTCATGGTAGGTGCAAATAATCCCATTCATGTTGAAGTACATCATGAATTGGCGATATGAAGCTGGGAGCGAACCAAGAATGACACTCCTACCGAGAATGTCATTCAGATGGAGATTATGTTGCCCCAATTGATCGATCAAATCGATCATGTGAAGAACATGCGAGCTCACAGCTTGCCCCTCATCCAGTCGCGCATGGAACAGTTCCATCGCAACTTTGTGAACAACAATTTGTTCTTGGTTCATAAATGATTCTCTTAATCGCATCATCATACTATACGCATCTGACATGCCATAGTATTGTTTCTTGAGTCCTGGTGTCAGCGAACTTAAGATGTATGATTTAAGTTTTAAATCATCTTTCCAAGCTTGGAAAACTTGGCGTTCCTTCGGGGTTGCGTCCTTAGACACAACAAGGGGCAGCGAACCCTCAAGAACATATCCCAACTTCTCGGAATCAAGGACAATCCTTAAATCCAAGTCCCAATCGGCAAAGTTCTCAGCGCCTTTTAGTTTGTTCATATCCAGCATACGCGCAAACTAATTAGAAGATGGTGCCGCCATCGCAAATCTATCATATAGATCACGAAAAACGGTTAGCAGATTATAAACAGTTTCATATAATATCAAAAGCATTAACTAGATCATGGATTTTTAATCTAAAAATGCCTCTCCCACTAAATCATGCAAAAACTGTAATCCCCAAACAGAATACAAAGATTTAATAATTAAATTAAATACAAATAGTGAAAGGTGGATCCCATGAATATATTTCAGCTCACAGCAGAGGCACGGTCTCGCCTACGTATATTCATCAGGTAGACAACTCATTGTCAATCACTCAATAGTGACTCCTGGGTTTCCGGTCCTGGTCGTTTCTCGTTGTGACAGCTTGGGCACGTTCACAAGTAGACGTACCAAGGTTAAACTCATCAATGATAAACTCAAGCTACTTGTGTAACCTTGACAGCTTGGGCACGTTCAGGATTCCGCTTTCGCTTGAATTTATCTAATATCTAATATACATCCGGCATAAATAAATTTCTATCGGCTACACCCTCACAACAGTGGCACGGTCTCGGATGTAGTCACAGAAAAATATTCATAAACCGTATTGACAAGACGGACCATGTAATATGCATCAAATACATAATTTACATAAAACCTTATTAATTAAGGATCATCCGCAAAAGATATTTTTTACTTTATTTAATCAAATTAAATAAACACATGCATGCAACAAGTAAAGATTAAATTAAATATTGAATTTAAAAGGCATAATCATATTAGGGTTTCCAGAATCAGACTAGCTCTGATACCATTTTGTAGGGGTTTTATGGCGAAAATCCGATAACGCAGCCGAATAGTGGAAAATCAAAATTTTTCGATTTCAAAATTTTTCTTGGATCAATTAAATAAACTTATTTATTTAATTATCCAATTATAAAATTCTGAAAAATTACACAAGAAACCAAATTTCTTGGTAATTACCGAATTGCCACACAACTTTACAAATTGATCATTTTAGTCCAAAAATTGTCAAATACAATTTTGGATGATTCTAAATCATTTCTAAAATGATTTTCAACAAGTCCAACTCATCAAAATCAGATTGCAACCAAATCCCCAATTTTTATCCAATTGCCGTGAGCACCCCCAAATTTTCGGTTAATTGCAATTTAGTCCCTTTTGTTCAAAACATGCCAAGATCAAATCCAATCAACCCAAAATTTTACATGAATCATATACACTCCATAATACATCACATATATGAAAATCCTCAAATTTTGAAGAGCTTAAGAACCCTAATTTTAAAATTTCACCAAATTGACCAAATTGACCAAATTATTAAAATCCAACACTTTGCAACACCAAACAAGTCTCACCACTTTTAAATAACTCTAGAACAATTCTAGGTCACCAAGAAGTGGCTCAACAACTCTATAATGACAACTTGATTTTCAAAAAATCAAAAGTAAGCCTTTGAAACCATTTCAAGCTTACTTACATACATACATCTTTCATTCAAGTTCACAACCAATTAAACAAAAACTATAAAAGTAGAGATAACACCAAAGCATCACAAATTGAAGCTAAGCATGTTAGAAAATTTTTCATGTTAAAGACTTTAAAGAAAAACTTACAAAAAACAAGCTTTTTCCAAGCTTTCTTCTTTAGCCTCCAAGCCTTTTCTCTCAACTTCTTTTGTGTTTATTTTGTGTCTAATGAACTTATCAAACCCTAAAATGAAACAAAATAATTTATACCTCTCACATTGGCCTTGGCCGAATTTTGGCATAAAGAAAATATCTAGATATTAATTTTTGTTTCATTAAATTTTGCTTTTATCAACTTGCATAAGTAATCATCAAACCATTTAATGAATTTCTTAAATTCAAATAAAGCAACTAAAGTCATTTAATAAAATATCAAAACTTAAGATATTTATATTTTAATTAATTTAATCATTTAACAATTAAATAATTAAATAATTATTTAAATACAAATATATTAAATATATGTATTATATTTACATTAAATATCAAATACATATATATTTATGAAATTAGTCAAATATCTCAATTTGACAATTAATTAATGTGTATTTGATAAAATCTATCATTAAATGCAAATACACAAAAATTAGGAAATGACTATTAGGTCTATTCGCATGTATTTTTCGTTTAACCTTTAAACGACTTATAAATAATCAGTATTATTTATAAATATTTCCCTAGTGCTCTACGAGTATATTTCATTAGTGAGACTCTCTAGATTCAGGCATATCCGTCGCAAAATCCAATTTCGTGTCCATAATTTACCCACCCGTAAATTATGACGACCATAGATAAACTCGCTTAATCATACAGGTCGAGGTCATGGAAAATGTATAATTCCTCCGTCACAGGTATCCGGATATATCCCAGAGATATAGATGTAAATGTCAAATCTTTATAGGGACTATCCTGTCGATGTCTCTATTAGAAATCTCTAAAAGAACACTTAGAACCGACTTCTAAAGTGTACCACGGGCCCATGGTTTTATCTGATTGCTAACCATAAATGGACTACCTATGCTCTGTACACAGAACTGACGGATCCTATCTCGACACACACAACACACCCTGAGTATCTATCCACACCCAACGAATAGGCAGAGGTATGATCTAAATAGATCAGTGACATGACTGCCATCTAAGTGTGGAAGATGTCTCATGTGCCCACAGTGGTATCTCAAGTCGAAGAATCACAAATGCTACTCAACCCGAGAAGATTCTTATTAACGTTGGTGTACCATCCATTAAGAATCTTCGGTGAGTCGTTAAGTGTTTATCCACTATAAACACCTATACGTCTATACGAGTCCCCAAGACTCATGGTTCATTGAGAAACCATTGGAATCATATATTCCAGTATACGACATGTACCGGTCTCAACGGGTTTACTTTACTGACCAAGTAGTGTAAACCTTGACCAAGAACTGTCTGAGAATGACAACGTCATGATACAACTCAATGTCAGTTGCGACGCTTTTGCAACTGTATCATGACTAATCATCCTAAGGTCTATTACGTCTTTACCATATTAAAAGATATATTATATTACAGAAGCTGCTTATTTTATTCATAATAAAACGTTTTACAAAAGTATTCTCAAAGAAATACGACCGGGAATTGGCGCTCTGAGCACCAACCCAACACTTTTATCACTATACTTTCACTTCTTTCTGGATTGGGAGGGTGGGGATTGTCCTGGAGTCTTCCAGTGGTGGTGCTTTAACTAGCTATACGTACTGCAGTTGGTTATGCTGCTCATCTAAACACTTATGACTCCATTGTTTACATGTTTGGTGTTGGCTTCCCCACTAGGGTACTACTACTAGAAATTATACGAATTTCAGGTTTCAACTCTATTACTAATTCGTTTTCTAATTACCGATGATAACGCCCCTATTGTGAACCTCCATAAGGTTCATACTCTGTCACACACCTGCTATACTCCGTCTATTATTCTTTCTTACTAACCTTTGCTCTATTACTTGACTTTCATACTTATATTAGTTCCTTGAACTTCTTACATCTTTATTCTCCTAAAAACTTATTAACTTCGATTACTCAATGCATCTCCTATTAAGTCTTTGGTCCAGGTGCTATTCTTTATCTAGTATTTCCTTCTCAATGCAATGATACTCTTATTGTTAGTGTCCTAGACATGCCCAAGGATCCTAAAGAAGATTTATGTGTGAATAAAATCAAAGAAAGTTGCGGAAAAACTTACAATGATCGGATGAAGTTCAAGATTTTTTCTTTATTGTATGAAAGCTCCAAGCTTTGTTGAGTGTTTCCAACACTTGGGTGAGTTTCCCTATCAACTTCTTTTGACTCTCCATGTGCTAGCAAGTTGAAATTTGTGCAACAAAAATTTCTAAGGAGAAAGGAAGGTCACGACAATGGTGAAGGAGAAGGAAAGAGAGAAGTGTGTATAGTAACTTCAAAAGTTGACTTCAAAAGGGTGTGTGTGTTGTGTGTTAAAAGTTGTAATAAATACATCCAACAACTTCCATCACACTTATGACAAGTAGATGTAAGTTAGTGGGTCCCACCACTTTGAATTCAAAATTCAAGTTGGCTCACAACACACTTTTGGGCCCGGGTTCGTTTAATCCGATCAAATGAATTTTTCCGTCGCTAAATAATTAAATCCAATTTAATTAAATAATAATGCCTAGCAAAATTATTACGAAAGTCGCTTACGAATTAATTCCAAATTAATTCGTTAGCTTGAATTGAAATCCAATTTCAATTCCGTATTGAAATTCAATTTCAATTAATATATCCAATACATTATTTTAGCCTAATTAAATAAATTAAATAGTAAAATCCAATTTAACTATTAAATTTACTTTGCCGATTACTTCCAAATTAATCGCGTTCTCTCTTCTAGACGAATTTAATCCCAGATAAATTCCTGCCATAATTAATCTCAGATTAATTTTTCTCTCTTATAATTAATCCCAGATTAATTCTGTTCGAGTCAAATGTCATCGGTGAATCTTTGGGAAGCGACCCAAGAGATCCCTGGATATGTTGGCAGTAAATACGATTATCAGACTATCCGAACACGTGCGTACCCGGTACCACGTTCTTACCGATTTACAAGACATGGTTGGCTTCTAGCAAAGCAAAGTGCCTACCCAATTCTCCAGAAATATTCAACGAGGAATATGTAATATTTATCAGGCGTAGTATACATTGTATTGCATAATACGATCCAATATCGAATGTCACATGCTAGGACTAGGGCTGGAATTATGTCTGCCCCGTACGAAGCATCTATCGGATCACTAGCAACTAGTCTCTGTAATTGGATAATCATGAACTAGTCATACTATCATGATAGGTGCAGTATTTAAGAGTACTAGTTATGTATCCCTGCGTGATCATCATCTCCATATGACTGAAGTGATACTTCCATCTTGATATCACACCCAATACACTACGATTCTTAGTATACCCAGAAGAGGCGTACACACAACCTGTTAAAGCTCCGGACGACCAAAATCAAAATGTACTGATTGTCGCAAGTATTAGCGATGCATCTCAGGTTAAGACCACATACACCTACCCTGATTCGGATTCTCATAGACACATAATCATACTACCAATGGGACTCCGATAGGTCTATCCAGAGCGAAGCTATTCCCGGTCCAACGGCTAACAGAACCTCCTATCACACTTGCATAAGTATCCAATACTTAACTATATGAGAACTATGTCGTTAAGCTTCCATAATGCGCACAAGTGTAATACTAGCCTATTCCGCATTATCGATGTCCAGTCTCGATAATAATACGACTATGGATGTTTAATGATTAAAACTTTCGTGGATTAATATTGTCTCATATCTTATTAATTCGGTACTAATCATATGGACTTTTATCATGTATTTATCCAAGTAATCCAATTACAAAATGATAAAAGAGAAATTTCCTTTGTCACATAGTTAATTTGTACAAAAACATCATGTCTTTTACAAATAGTGATGCTATGGGTCATAATTATCCAACACTTATGAGTCATACTTTACTCTTGAGAGTCGCTCTCTCTAATTCTTTTATTCCTTTGAGCCTTTACC
The DNA here is from genome assembly GCA_019454045.1 of Zanthoxylum bungeanum. NCBI lineage: Eukaryota > Viridiplantae > Streptophyta > Magnoliopsida > Sapindales > Rutaceae > Zanthoxylum > Zanthoxylum bungeanum. The sequence goes on along the minus strand of SKCR01027546.1, from coordinate 205,644 downwards.
ACCCCTTAAGGGATTCTAAGTCGACTTCTAGGTTTGGCTTGGCTTACTGTTACGACAAACTTTTTATGTCTTATTTAGAATTTTGCTATCTCGTGATTCAACTATCTAGGCAGCTCATAATCCATATATTTTGTCAAGTACTCATTATTGCTTGTTCTTCCTCTTACTAGGTTCTAAGTTGGGAATGGCTATATGCTCAGATGTCTAGTTAAATGTATAATTACTTACCATAGTCGAGGCTATTGAAAGGAAAAATTCCTATTCATTCTGCTGAGAACTGAATTAACTAATCCATGCCTTAGGATTCCTTACTTCTATCACTCATTCCAAGGTCTTTACTTACATTGCTGTCTCCAAGCTACATTACCTATGTTACTATATATGCTGAATTCTCTTATCACTTTCTGTTTCCTACTTACTGTTTTCATATCCTATTTCTTTGCTTTACACCATGCTACTGAGGCTAATAATGGTTAGTTCTTCTGACTACTTCCCAAATTTCTGCTCTTTGCACTTACTATAATCACAACTATGACACTATGTTCTACTGTCCATACTGGTACTCTTGTCATTCCTAATTATCTCCAACCTCACGGGTCTGTCCTTTCATACTTCTATACCTCTCTACTGGCTTTAAGCTAATCTGTAGAACCTACTATGTTTGATTTATTCTGTGGACTTCTATTGGCCTTGCAAACCTTGTGCTGACTTGCCTTGATCTTTGGACTATACTGGGTTATCTTCTTTATATCCTTGAAAACTTCATTGATCCTTCAAGCTAATCTGGCCTCCAAGGTCTTTCACTTCTTAAGATAAACTCTCATCGGGCTTCTTGCGGTTATCTATATCTATACTGGACTAGGGTAAATATCATATATTTCGATGAATTTCGATATCATTGTTCTGGTACTCTGTGTCTTGGTAGAGTCTATTTCTCATATAATAGTGGGTATGAGCTAGCCTCCATCAGAACAGCTTCCTTGACTGGTATCACAGAGAGGTGAAGATCTGGGTAGGTCGGGGCCTTATCTATTGGATTCCTTGACTAGGGCAACAAATTGTTGTTTTCGTCATCATCCATCATATTTTCCTACGGGCCTTAGTTCGGGAAATCTAAAATCTCTTCCTCCTTATGGCATCTCACATCTATCAGAAGCCTTCACGAATAATCATGATTTCTTGGTTCTTCTGCCTTGTGGCTGTTCTTGGTTATTCAGGGAACTTGCTATCTGTACGAGGTGCTCGAGAGTTATTGGATCAACTTGGAAGAATTTTCCGAGGAGGAAAGGAATCTCGCTTGAGGGAAAGAAACTTTGCTTAGATCTACTCGATATTTTACTCTTTTTTAGGCTTGCTATACTCTTCTTTACTATAAGTTCTGGTATTATCCTTTATTATCTAATTCTGTGCCTCTAATTCTTACTACTATAGGTTTTGACATTTTCTTATCTATCTGTTTCCGTACCTTTATCTCTATTTACTTCAATTGCTTAGATATCTACATTCTATCTTTTACTTATCTTTCTAACTTTTTCGTTCTCTTTCTATTTTTCCAGGGTGGGTACTCTTGGAACTTACTATCTCTTTCTGTCTCTTTATCTTCTTTGTCTCTAGCTGTCTAAACATCTATACATTCTTTCTTGCTTTCTTATAGCGTTCCTATCCTATACCCGTGGGTAACTTTTTTTTTTATTATATATTTTTACTATCTGATTTCATAGCATTGTTTATACTTCTGGTAATATGCTAAATAACTTAACTTGGATCTAGAGTATAATTGTTCTCGTAAGGAATACTATTCGAATGATCTATGAAAGCTTACTAACCTGTCTGTGGAACTTGAGGAAGTACTCGAGGATCGGATACTGGAGAGGTAGTGCTCCACATACAAGTATCCCGGACATACTATGTATACAAGACCCCAGCACTCTACCCACTGTAGTCACTGACTCCCTCGACCATGTTCTGATACCATCTTTGTAACATCCCCAATTTGGGAGATGTTACCGGCAGGGAATATGTCATACTATTCCCCTAAGCCTCTGTCTTTCTAACTATAAACTACACTATTACTTTTTCCTCATTCAAAATCTTAAGTATGAGACCAATGCCCAAGCTCGACAACATGAAAAACAAACTCAATATTAAGTACTGTATACACATTAACACTTGCTTTAACCATGACTGTCACAAGCAAAGACTAATACATGACTTCTGCTTAACACTGACTGGACACCCATTGACTCTGACTTAAACTGGTGGACTCCATACCCTGTGACTACATCAGTATCCGTCCTCCTGAGCTTGTCCTCCAAGAATACCTGCAAAACAAGGAAACTGGGAGTGGGGGTAGTTAGATCGTTGTACAATCTAAGTGAGTGGACGAAAACTAAAATACTGATGTAAAACTTTTGGTCTCAAAACCAAAATTCCAGAAATAACTTTCTATGAAAGCTCTTTTTCTAAAAACTTTGTCTGAAATCTCTTTTATAAAACTTATATTTCTGAAATCTGCTTTGTGAAAACTATTTCTGAAATCTGTTCTCTGGAAACTGTTTCTAAAATCTATTCTCTGAAAACTATTTTATGAAAATTTGATATTTGGAAACTTTTTTTCTGAAAATTTGATATATGGAAACTGGTATGTATCTAAAAACTTGACGTATGGGGGGCGTTACGTATAGCCGTCTCCCCATACGCCTAACTAGAGCCAGGAATGCAAAACCACGACTTTGGGGCGTTACGTATCACTGTCCCCCAAAGCATGCCACTCTTGTCCCAGAAACTAGTGGTCTTGGGGAGTTACGTATCGCCGTCCCCCAAGCCACTGAACTAGAATTGGGGGTGCGGATCTATGTTACCCTCTAAGCTTTGAAACTAGGATCTAGGGGCATCTGTCATCCCTAGTCCTGAACTAGGATATGGGGGCGTTATGTATCACCGTACCCCTAGTCCTCTACATGTGCACATGTTCTCCGTCCGTCAATTCCAAACTGTAGCAAGTTACATATTGAGGTGGGTTTTCCCCTATGCCTCGAAAACATAAAACTCATGTTTAAAAATATTTGTTTTCTAAATCATCTCTTAAACATGCTGAACAAATTGTAAATGATAAAGAAATTGACTAACACCCTAAAAGCGAAAAAGTAAGTTTGTCATCAAAACTTTTAAATAAAATCAGTTTGAGAAAAGAGGTCCACTCACTGTCTTGGAGTTCCGCTACCCTTTCTTCACTTTGGTGGTGAAACTTTTGGTTCCTGCGATGATCTATCATTGGATAAACTAGATTAGAAATGGACTACGAAACGCACTGCGGAATCAGATTATAATTTGCTTATTCAAGTAAGCGTTATCACCCTGAAGGTATTGTACATATATCATGATGTGTCATGAACATACGAGTTGATACGAGACTTATAGGGTAGCCCCTAATGTGTTCGGGTGAAAATGAATTGGGCAAATTTTTGACCACGCGTCAGGACGCACGTCGTCCAGAAGCATGCCCAAACTTTTACCGTGCGAGTCGCGACGCACGATCCTTTCGTGTCGCGACGTGACTTGCACCAGAAGCATTTCTGGAAAATTTTCTAGATCGCGTCGCGACGCGAGGCTATCTGCATCGCGACGCATGGACAATTTCTGCTCTTAAGCTCATTCTTTCATTCTTAATTTGTTCAATACCTTCCCCTATACAATCCACACAAGGAAATAACCTCAATAACCAATCAAAACACCACCAATCAACATCATTCTCAATGCCAAGTCATATCCAACTTAACATTTATTCTTAATCTTATTTCCAAAATCTAACAAATTGAGGATTTTCAACAACCATCGTTTTTCTCATCACTAAACCTATATAACCATCAATTGCTACAACTAAACAATATCATCATTCAATAAATTATCAAAATACCAATATCCAAACTTGGGTTATCGTTCCTTACCTTTTCATGCTTGGTTTACTTCATCCTTTAAGCTTTATGGATGTAATTCTTCTTTTTGTTCCTTCCTCTTCTTTCTTCCTATTCTCTTCTTTCCCTTTCCTTCTCATTCTCTCATTTTTTTTGTGATTAGTGAATAGTGTTTTCTTTATATAGTAGGGGTTACATTATATTTGGAAGGTTGGAGAGAAGTGTGGAATTGTGTAGAAAGTTTGAGATTCTTACAATAAAGTCAAATTATTATTCATCCGAATTTCGTCTTATATTTTTGACCTATTTTCGATCCGAATTTGGAAAAATATTCAACGTAAAAGTAGTGGATCTCGATCTCAGCTTTCCAACGGTATAAAATTCATAAGAATCAGAGTTCGTATGAGAAAGTTATGGCCCAAATATCATAGATTATCCGGAGTGAAACATCGTACAATCCTGTATCAAAACTTCGAGGAATATCGATTGTGCCCCAAGGTCACTTCATGAGTGCGTAGTGTTGGTTTTCAGAGTTCATGTGCTGCGGAAATCGTGTTGGGTAATAGAGAAAAAAAATTTAATTTTCACATGAACAATCAAAACCGGATCCGTATTTTCTAGTATGTTAATAATAAAATATTTAGAACTCAAGTAATAATAAAATATCTGGATCTCTTTGTAAATCGATTCTTTGAACCACGATCTTCATCGTCTTATCTCCTCACCTCCAACGGCACGTGTGGGCGTGAAAATAATTACGAAGAACACTCTATTATTGTGAAGGATTCGTGTACTCAACACATGAGACGAATCCTGAGGTTATTTTCTTTTTAGTTTTCTCAAAACCAAACAAAAAAAAAATTTAAAGAAAACTACTTCTTTTTTCTCCCCCTGCCTCACGTTTTTTTATTGTTGTATCACTTGTCACTTGTTGTTCCTGCTTTTTGATATTTAATCAAAAAGTAGTTTTAATCAAAAATCCATTCAAAACAAAATCACTATTTGTTTGCTATTCCATATGTCTCGAAACTACTTTTTGAATGGATTCTTATCCCATCAATTTTTAATAAGTCAAAAATATATGTATATACACACAGCTCACGATTTTGCTATGTTTTGATTTATCAAAAATTTGTCAAGTAAATCCATTGAGGATTTTATTAATTTTGATTTTCAAAAAATCAAAATAAAATCCTTTAATATTTATCCTATAAATTATCAAAGATAATTCATTAAAAATAATTTTCAAAATTTCAACTTTTGAAAATATTATCTCATTAAATTAAAATTTAATTAATCAAATTAATTAAATAATAATTTATAGATAAAATATTAAGACAACATTTGTCATAATTTCCAAACAAGAGCTATATGGAATAATAAGAGTGTAAAATAATTCATAATTATTTTAAATAATTCCCAACTATTTTTCTTCGCAATTATAATCGTTCGAACAGTGATAGAAGACGACGAGGGGACTGATTGACCTATAATTCTAAGCTCCAATAATTCTGTCGATTAATTATAAACTCTTTTATTAATCAAACGAAATTATTAATTCTGGAGTAACTCCACTAAATACCCAGAATTGCACTCTCAGAATTATGGAATTATTACTCAAAGTATTCGTCCATTGATATAGTCATTACCTATATAGTGATCCTCCATAACAGATTCGTAAAGGAGCTAGATATAAAAAATCCGTTAACCTCTCCAATTACATCTTTATCCTTGACTCCCATTAGTTCTCAAGTGAACAATTAATTCATAACTTTTATGAATTTGCGCGCTAATCGTTTAGGTCCTGAACTAACAAACAATGGAATCTTATGAACGGATTTCATTATATCAGGTTAGCATTCCCAGCTATTCATTCAACTCATTCCCAAAATACAAGGTTTACGAAATGTAATAAATATAAAACCATACCGTTAAATTAAAGAATAAATTAATATGATATAGGAGTCTGCTAAATATAATGAATTAAGATCATCACATATATGACCATCATTATGATAAAATTGATGTTCATATTTAACGGAATTATTAGAACTTTTCAATTTTATCGGGTCATGTCCAATATAATCTTATTATATAAAATACATTCATTTTATGTCTCTACATAATATAGTCTGGATAGAACTATACCATTCATGGAATGAACTGTATTTATGACTTTGGATTTGAAGATTCCCAACATCAAATCATAGTAATGGACAAATTTTGATTATTACTCTTTAAATTTTATCCATGCATATATGTATGTAACATTTTACATATACATATATGTTTATTTAAAGCTACATAAATAATCACGGAATTTTCATGAATTTTATTAAAGCAAATCAAAATGCATACATGGAATAAAATAGAATCACAAATTTATTAATCAATCATGTTTCGAACACATTTGCTTGTCGGGCATATAAATCCCAACAAACTCCCACTTGCCCTAAAGCAAATGAGACATGTCTCTAATGCCCAATCCTTCTAGATGCCCCTCAAAACTCTTTGCAGGCAGCGTCTTGGTAAAAGGATCGGCTAGATTCTCTACATATGGAATCTTCAGAACAGCCACGTTTCCGCGTTGCACAATGTCCATAATCACATGATATTTCCGCTCAATATGTTTTGATCTCTTGTGGCTTCTTGGTTCTTTGGAATTAGCCACTGCACCACTATTATCACAATAAAGTGACAATGGCTTGTCCATATCTGTAACCACTTCCAGATCGGTAAAGAACTTTCGGAGCCAAACCGCTTCTTTGGCAGCTTCACAAGCAGCCACATATTCGGCTTCCATAGTTGAATCAGCAACACATGATTGTTTGATGCTTCTCCAAACTATAGCTCCCCCACCAAGAGTAAACACTGATCCAGATATCGACTTTCGATCATCTGTATCTGATTGAAAATCAGAATCAGTATATCCAATCGGAATCAAATCCCTGCCAGAATAAACAAGCATATAGTTCCTCGTTCTCCGTAGATACTTGAGAATATTCTTAACTGCTACCCAATGATCTAATCTTGGATTTAACTGAAAACGACTAACTATTCCCATTGCATAGCATATATCAGGTCTTGTGCATAGCATAGCATACATCAAGCTCCCTACTACTGCCGACGCATATGGAATCCGTCTCATATCTTCTTCCTTTGGGGTGTCGAAGGACACTGCCTTTTAGAAAGAAAAACTCCATGACGGGAAGGTAAGTTACCTTTCTTGGAGTTTTGCATTGAATATCTAACAAACATCTTGTCAATATACAATGCCTAAGACAGAGCTAGCAATCTCTAATAAGACGGATCCCAAGAATGTAACTTGCTTCTCCCAAATATTTCATTTGGAATTGTTCAGCCAGCCAAGCCTTTACGTCTGATAATAGTTCTACATTATTCCCAATAAGTAGAATAATCATCAACATAAAGTATTAGAAAGACCATTCGCTTGTCCTTGATGAATTTATAAACACAAGATTCATCAGGATTTTGGATAAAACCATAAGATTTGATCGCCTAATCAAATCTCATTTTCCAAGATCTGGACGCTTGCTTAAGTCCATAGATAGACCTTTGTAACTTGCAAACCTTTTGCTTTTCGTCCTTGCTTATAAAACCTTCTGGTTGCTCCATATAGATGGTCTCTTCAAGATAGCATTCAAAAAGGCTATCTTGACATCCATCTGCCAAATTTCATAATCATAATGAGCAGCAATGGAAAGCAATATTCGAATGGACTTCAACATGGCTACTGGTGAAAAAGTTTCCTCATAGTCAACTCATTCTTTTTGGGTATAACCCTTTGCCACTAGCCTTGTTTAAATGTCTCTACATTACCGTCCACTCCCCTCTTTCTTTTGTAGATCCATTTGAACCCTATAGGATTTACTCCTTCAGGTAGATCTACAAGCTCCCAGACTGAGTTGGAATACATGGATTCCATCTCAAGTTTCATAGCCTCAAGCCATTTCTCTTTGTCATGATCTTCCATTGCACATCTATATGTTAATGGGTCATCTTTTCCATCATCAGTGATAGCAACTTGTGTTCACCATCTTGTCTATATCGAGAAGGTAGTCGTACTATCCTCCCACTACGACGAGGTGGTAAGATGTTCTGACTCGAAGATGTGGTCTCCTTGCTTTGTGGAACAACAATCCTAGCAGGTTGTTGACTGATCTCATCAGATTTTAATTCCTCCAAGACTATCTTGCTTTGAGGTTTGAAGTTTGTCATATAATTATTCTCAAGAAACGTGGCATTTGTCGACACAAACACCTTATTATCTCGAGGATTATAAACACACACCTCCCCTTGTGCCTTTTGCATATCCTACAAAGAAACAAACTTCAGAACGCATTTCCAACTTTGTTGTCTTACCCATTAGCACGTATGCTGGGCACCCCCATATACGAAAGTGACTCAAACTGGGTTTGTGGCCACTCCATAACTCTAAAGGTGTTCTAGGTACTGACTTAGATGGAACCACATTCAAAATATAGGTTGTTGTTTGTATATCATACCCCCAAAATGATTTTGGAAGTGAAAAATAACTCAATATGGAACGAATCATGTCGAGTAAAGTTCGATTCCTCCTCTCAGCTACACCATTTTATTGAGGTGTACCAGGTGCAGTTAGTTGGGATAAAATCCCATACTCTAATAGGTGATCTTTGAATTCATTATCAAGGTATTCACCTCCTCGATCTGATCGAAGGCACTGGATTGATTTAACTAATTGTTTTTCCGTTTCGATTTGGAATTCTTTAAACTTTCCAAAAGTTTCAGACTTATGTCTCATTAGGTAAACATAACCATATCTAGAGTAATCATCAACAAAAGTAACGAAGTACTCATAGCCACCTCTTGCTTGTGTAGACATAGGTCCACAAACATCTGAATGTATAAGCTTCAGTGGTTCTTGGGCCCTATTGCCTTTTGCAGAGAAAGGCCTCTTTGTCATCTTACCTTCATGACATGATTCACAGACTGGTAGAGTACTAACATTTAGTTCTCTTAAAGGACCATCCTTTACAAGCCTATTTATCATGTCAAGATTTATATGACCAAGTCTTAGGTGCCATAGATATGTGTTATCAGTGTGAGAAATCTTTTGTTTCTTTGTTTTTGGCAATGCAACTTTGAACATTTCAGCATTCAATAATGAATTAAAATTGGGCCTTATTACATAGAGCCCATTTTCAATAAAATCAGAACAAATATTCAAACCATTTCTTGAAATAACAACTGATTTATTATCAAAAGAAACTGAATAACATTGTTCATAAAGTCGAGAAACTGAAACGAGGTTTCTAGTAAACCCCGGTACGAAATAAACATTATTCAAAAATAAAAATTTATTGTTCTCAACATAAAGTTTTTTTGTCCAACTGCTGATGCTGAAACTAAAGCGCCATTCCCAACTCTCAAAGTAAAGTCCCCATCAGCAAGTCTTGTGTAAGAATCAAGCTTCTGTAAGAAACAAAAATATGATTAGTCGCTCCTGAATCAATTATCCAGGGTGATAAATCATTTTCAACAAAACAAGATTCAGTAACAAGTAAATCTGATTTACCTTGATTTTTGTTTGGCTTGTTTCTTTTTGCTGCTGCTCCCTGTTTTCTCAGTTCCTGAACTCTTACCTTTATTCTTATTTCTCTTTCTCTTCTTTAAGAAGAGTTAGAGGTAGAAGGTTCAGTAACATTTGCTTTTACCTTGCTCTCCACAGAAAAAGACTCAAAAGTTGTGAGTTCGATAAATAATTGAGTCAAATTATAACTCAATTTACTCATAAAGTAATTTCTTTTGAACTGAAGAAATTGTGGGCTAAGACTTTCCAAAATTAAGTCCACTTTTATGCCTTCATCTATAGTTGCCCCGTTGATTTCAGCTTCATGAATCATACTAATCATCATTAGCACATGTTCACGAACACGGGTTCCATTCCATTTTGCAGTTCAAGACTTTCCTGACTGTTTCATGTTTGGCTAGTTCAGAGGGTTTGCCAAACATGCCATGTAGAGACTCCATTATCTCATAAGCAGTCTCTGTCTTTTCGAGCTTTGTTTTAAGCACATTGGACATAGTGGCAAGTAAATAACAACGAGCCTTGTCATTTCCTCGAACCCAATTCTCATAGGCATCTATAATGTTTTTGTTGGCATTCTCAGCAGGTTTGGGAGGACATTCCTCTATCAGAACAAACTTCAGGTTATCCAGCACAAGTATTATATTCATGTCATTCTTCCACTTAGCAAAGTTATCACCAGTTAATTTTTCAGTAGCAATCATTGATATGATTGGATTTGACATATTTCTGAAATCATTAAAAAAAATATTCTAAATTATTCCATGCATAAAATTCAAAATAAATTTGGCATAGTAATCATGATGCATGATGCATATGCAAAACACTAAAATATATATGCACTACTATAGCCTCGAAAAATTTAATAAGCATATTATGTTGCCTTAGAGTCGATCACAATATCTTATTAAAATAGAGACAATCTCAATTAATAAATTTTTTCAAAATATCTCATATTTTCAAAATTTATTAATAACCGATTTTTGGTCTAAATATAATTAACACTTTTAACTATATTTATATGAGTGTAACCTACCGTTTTGGATCCTAAAAATTTAACTTATAATAACCACCTTAGGGTTAATTATGAAATACATTTTATAAATCCTATCGTAAGAAGTACAACCTTGATATTAACCTAAGCAAACACTTTCCTTAGGGAGGATGAAACTAAAGTCATCATGAAGCCCCACTTAGATTTCACGATGTTGCACTAATGGTGGAGACCAAATGATGTTTTGACAAACTACCAGCTCCCACTCATTATTTTAAGTTTAGTGATTTTATATGTAAAACATCTAATGTTTTGAAAAATTAGCGGAAAAAGACCAAGAAATCAATATTAAAGGTCTTTAATTACCAATTAATTGTTTCATAATCAAATTACTTGCTTTACTAATAAAACTTAAATTCATTATGAAACATCTAAGTTATTCATGATAAACAATTTATTATAATACTTAGAACTTGAATTTTGTGACATTACAAATTTTAACGATTTAAAATTAATTCAAAAATTTTATTTAATCGACTAATCGATAAAAATTTTAAAATAGTTTTTAATCAAATTATAAACTATTTACTCTCATAAATAAATTTTGAAAATGCACATGTATGTATGGCATGTTATAATGCAAGAGTAGGCATTGTGCTAATTCTATATGTCATTTAAAATATGCATGAGAATAAACATTTTATAATTCACACAAAATAAATAAATTGGATATTAACCGGGTTGACAATTTGGGTATTTCTAAAATTACAACATAACAAATATAAAATTACATTAATCTCAAATCTGGAAAAAATATAATTTATTTCCAAGTGACTTTCACCAAAAAAAAAATTTTTTTTCTTTCCCGCACAGTGGGCAGTCTGGGCAGCACCCCTTGCTGCACATATGTGCAGCAACGAGGCTGCTACCCAGCAGCAGCTCACTTGCTGCACATTTATGCAGCAGCGTGGCTGCTGCTCGTGCAGCAGTCTCACTGCTGCACAGTGCAGAAAAAAAATACTGGAAATATTAATTATATTTAAAAAAATAATCGTCGGTCCTTCCATCGTGTCTTTGGCTTGATCTTCATCTCGAACAATTACAATTAATTTACAATTACAGGAATAAAATACCCATTTAATTTTGGGTTTACATATCCAATATATAAAACAAAAAATTAAAATCCTAACCCAAGGTCAACCATACAATTAACGATTAATATCCATACATTTACCATCACATGATAATTAATAAAAAATGCATAGCCTACACTTTTACATACATATTAAAATGATTTACAATAAATCATTCGTATTAATATACTAGAATAAATACGACCGCTCTGATACCATTTGTTAGTTTTCAGAGTTCATGCGCAGCGGAAATCGTGTTGGGTAACAGAAAAAAAAATTTAATTTTCACATGAACAATCCAAACCGGATCCGTATTTTCTAGTATGTTAATAATAAAATATTTAGAACTCAAGTAAGAATAAAATATCTGGATCTCTTTGTAAATCGATTCTTTGAACCACGATCTTCCTCGTCTTATCTCATCACCTCTAACGGCAAGTGTGGGCGTGAAAATAATTACGAAGAACACTCTAATATTATGAAGGATTCGTGTACTCATCACATGAGACGAATTCTGGGGTTATTTTCTTTTTAGTTTTCTCAAAACCAAACAAAAAAAAATTAAAAGAAAACTACTTCCTTTTTCTCTCTCTCCCCCTGCCTAACGTTTTTAGTTGTTGTATCACTTGTCACTTGTTGTTCCTGCTTTTTGATATTTAATCAAAAAGTAGTTTTATCAAAAAAATCCAATTTCAAAACAAAATCACTATTTTTTTGCTATTCCATATGTCTCGAAACTACTTTTTGAAATGGAAATCTTATCCCATCATTTTTGATAAGTCAAAAATATATGTATATACACACAGCTCACGATTTTGCTATGTTTGATTTATCAAAAATTGTCAAGTAAATCCGTTGAGGATTTTATTAATTTTGATTTTAAAAAATCAAAATAAAATCCTTTAATATTTATCCTATAAATTATCAAAGATAATTCATTAAAAAATAATTTTCAAAGTTTTCAACTTTTGAAATATTATCTCATTAAATTAAAATTAATTAATCAAATTAATTAAATAATAATATTATAAGATAAATATATTAAGACACATTTGTCATAATTTCCAAACAAGAGCTATATGTAATAATAAGAGTGTAAAATAATTCATAATTATTTAAAATAATTCCCAACTAATTTTCTTCGCATTATATCATTCGAACAGTGATAGAAGACGACGAGGGGACCGATGGACCTATAATTCTAAGCTCAAATAATTCCGTCGATTAATTATAAACTCTTTTATTAATCAAACGAAAATTATTAATTCTGAAGTAACTCCACTAAATACCCAGAATTGCACTCTCTCAGAATTATAGAATTAATTACTCAAAGTATTCGTCCATTGATATAATCATAACTATGTAGTGATCCTCCATAACAGATTCGTAAAGGAGCTAGGTATAAAAATCATTTAACCTCTCCAATTACATCTTTATCCTTGACTTCCATTAGTTCTCAAGTGAACAATTAATTCATAACTTTTATGAATTTGCGCGCTAATCGTTCAGGTCCTGAACTAACAAACAAGGGAATCTTATGAACGGATTTCATTATATCAGGTTAGCATTCCCAGCTATTCATTCAACTCATTCCCAAAATACAAGGTTTACGAAATGTAATAAATATAAAACCATACCGAGTAAATTAAAGAATAAATTAATATGATATATGTAGACGCTGGTTTTCACACCCGAGGTCCACAATTGAGATTTCATGAGATGGGGGCACCGGCGATCCTGCAAAACAAAGATGTAGAATGAGCGGGAGCACTGCCCACCGGTGTGGTGGGTGCCGGGGGCACTCCAACGCTCAAGTCAGTGAAGGTACCAAGGAGTTTGGAATGTGGGAAGTCAAAGGTTGGATAATACCTTGAGCTTCGTAGGTGCCGTGAGGGCGGTTAGTCGGAGGTGTGATGAGCTTGAGGAGAGAGTAGTATTGAGCTGTGAGTATGAGAGATCAGAGTCCCCCTTCCCTGGAGCCTCGTTTCCCCTATATACCTTGTTGTAATAATGTGTCTTTATCGCTCTTTGATTGCTCATCCGTTAGATCAACTTCATGAGGAGTTATTACTTCCTTTTGCCCGTTTGTAGGTTGGAACGGATGGGTTCATGAATGGTGTTTATGACTTTGGGCGTTACGCGAGCTGGAAGGTCTCTCTCGGCCATGGGTGTTAGTGTTCATTGGGCTTGGGCCTGCATTGCGTCCTTGTGTTTGGTTAGGGGATTTCAGGGGTGCATTTAGTAGTGGGCCTGAAACGAAAGACCGAAATTACCCTTTGGCCAAATTTGGCCCGTACAGTTTGTCCCCTACTCTCTAAGTCAAGGAATCCTTGGCTTGGAGAGTATTTGACGCATGTGTCGTCTGGGACGATGCCATACAATGTTGGTGTACTCGAGCGTTGATGCTACATACTAATTTGAACCAAACGAATGTCAAGTTATCAACTTGAGTCTACAAGTGCCATTGGGGAAGTACCCAGTTGTCCGAGCCAGATGATGGTCGGGATCATGAAATCGACTCTACTAGAGCCATTGGGGAAGTGCCCAATTGATTGAACCAGATGAAGGTCAGTACATCAGTCATACGACGTGTGCCTTGACTCGAAATGAATTTATGGGGGTTGTCCCCAGTTGACTGGACTTGATGAATCCAGAAGGATATAAGTCATACGACATGTGTTAATCCATGTCCAAAACTTAACTCGACATGAGTCTATGGGGGTTGTCCCCGGTCGACTGGACTTGATGATGCCAGGAATATATGTCATACGACACGAGTAGTTCATGTCTATAATTTGACTCGACATGAGTCTATGGGGGTTGTCCCCGGTCGACTGGACTTGATGATGCCAGGAATATATGTCATACGACATGAGTAGTTCATGTCTATAATTTGACTCGACATGAGTCTATGGGGGTTGTCCCCGGTCGACTGGACTTGATGAAGCCATGAATATATGTCATACGACACGAGTAGTTCATGTCTATAATTTGACTCGACATGAGTCTATGGGGGTTGTCCCCGGTCGACTGGACTTGATGATGCCAGGAATAATGTCATATATACGACATGAGTAGTTCATGTCTATAATTTGACTCGACATGAGTCTATGGGGGTTGTCCCCGGTCGACTGGACTTGATGAAGCCAGGAATATATGTCATACGACATGAGTAGTTCATGTCTATAATTTGACTCGACACGAGTCTATGGGGGTTGTCCCCGGTCGACTGGACTTGATGAAGCCAGGAAGGTATTCACTCTACAGACCTGACAATGGTCCAAGAATATTTCCTCAATACATAACTAGACCTGTCGTAGGATTATAAAATAGTCTTTATTATGCCAGACTTGTTGAAGGTCTGTTGTCGAATGGGCTTTCAAATAGTCCTGATGAAGGTCCATCACTCATTACCTTGAGGAGTGTTCATGATACTACAGTCGGATGAAATTGATGACCGTCCATGTGAATCTTCACTCTACACGCTCGAGTTAGTATGGGAGAGAAGACAATTTTTCCATGCAACATGGAATTGAATGAACAAAATATTCCATCATCCCACATGTCGAGTGAGACCAAATAGGATGATACTACAAGCCCTCAAAGTTTTAAATAATTTGGAATATAGAAAGAGCTCCACTTGACTATTATTAGATGGTGTCGAGTGGACTTAGTGCCTAACTGTTCCGTCTTGTCGAATGAGTGGGGGAAAAGCACATTAGGTGATTTTAATGTGGTCCCATTGTCGACATTTTCATACTTGAAGGGCCAACTTATTGCTTCTGTCTAGCTTGTTGGGCCTACCAACGTGAACATGGCCCATGAAATGAATGGATGGAAGGGGTTGGTGTCGTGCTGTTTTGAAACTGGTTCCTCTCGGCTGGGAGCAAAATGGTGCGATATTATGGCTTCTGAATAGCCTATATCAGGAAAAGTATAATATATATATATATATAATAATTTTTTTTTTTTTTTTTTTTTTAAACCAGCTATTCATAAGGTTTTTTTGTTTTTGTTTCAACCCGTATTTGACACGACAAATAAATTTGTCAAGTATGTGTTCCATTTTGCAGGATCGGGTCGACACAGATCCACGACTAATCCCTAAAACCAGTCCTTCATACCCTACCTCATTTTCCTCGACAAAGGGCTGCGCCATGCCGAGTTATCCAGAAACCGAAAGTGCGTGGCGCGAGAGCTATTCCGTCCGACACAGCAAGCCAGAGATCAAAGCTATCACGGTATGGCGGTCCCCTCGGTTCGAGAGGTATCTACATGGATTGTCCAGAGAGCGAGGTCGAAGGCGAGAGCTGACTCGACGTCGCGGTGGAGGAATGGATTGTGGCTGGTCTTCTCTGGAACTGGTTTGGGCACGATGGGTTTTTTGGAGAAGCGCGACTCGACATGCAGTCGAATGAACGGATCGATTTTTGCTTTGTATCTTTATTTCAATTGTTGTATGGGCTTGATTGGAGTTTGGTTTGAGATCTGTTGACATTGATTACTGTAGGGGCTGAACGCCTAATAGAGTAACAGGTTAGCAGTCGAGTCCCATGGTAGGACTGTTTCGACATCTCCTGGTGCCCAAAGTCGTACGAGAACCTCAACCTGATATTCAATTCGATCTGAGATCCTTAGAGTGTCGCGCCAGTTTGATCACAGAGGTCGACCCAAAGGACCCAGATCTGATGAAGCCATCCCCTAATTGATGTTTTGGTGTCGACTTATTACTCAATGAGGATGTATTGAGTATGGACTCCTGAAGAAGATGAGGTTTGAACCGCTATGCTTTTGCTTCTTCTTGCTTTTGCTTCTAGATTCTTCTTGTTCTTTTACTTTGATAGTGTGGAAATGAATGATTCAATGTTTCTAGATTTGCTCCTTGTTGCATCATTCGGCTTTGAAGAAGTGAAGTGCTAGTCCGAGAACACTGGATTGAGTTTGTCGGCTTCGTCTAAGATAGCCTGGAAATCTAGAAAGTTTCGAATCTGGGTTTGTGGAGGCTTCAATGAGAGGGAAAATGATGACTGAGATTAAGACAAGGTTTTGGGTTTGTCTATTATGGAATTATTTACAGGCCTTTTAGTAAAGAGGTATTGATACGATAAAAGTTGTTTTTTTTTATTACTGTTGTCGAGTGGCTGTAACAATGTAAACTTGATGGAGAGTATCCAAAGCATTGAGTGTCTTTAATTGTGGGTCACTTGTAATTCTATTGACTACATTTTTTTTTTGCTCTGCGTTTCGGTGGGCCTGCATCATTCTTGCTCAGCTTGTAATCTCACTCATGGTGGTGTTGAAGAAATTTTAGGTGCTATAAGATGCTGATTGGTCTTCTCAAATTATTGCATTTCCTCTCTGCTACTATTAAGCAGGTCTGGAATCTGAATTGATTTGTTGTGCTCTGGTGTTTAAAGCTTTGTTCCTTGGCGATATGTGTTCTCGGTTCTCAGCTTGCAGGAGGTTTGGAGGGTTCTGAATTGTCTGGTTTGAAGATTGGACCTGTTTTGGGTCAGTTCTGTGTTGAGTGGTTTTCTTTCTGTCTCAGGTGGCATCGGCCGAACGTTGTGGGTATGTTTTTTTTTGTGTTGATGATCCTGAGCGATCTGTTTTTGTTCGGTGGAGGACTAATACTCTCTGATCTCGTTTCCGGATGCGACCTGGGTTGTTTGACGTGGCCTTTTTTGTTCGCTTTGGACTGGAATGTGCTCATAGGAGCGTAATCTACTGGGATACCCTTCCTAAGCCAAGTCCCCAATCAATTTCCGTCGATTGGGATCTCCACATCAAGTGTGTTGCTTCATCGTATGAGGCGAATCGACAGGGGACATGGTCCCACTGAATGGAAATGTTCTGTTCTTGATGAAAATCAGTTTGTCGTATGAAGGATAAGATAATATTTCCTTGTGGTGAATTGAATTACTCTAGCTGGTCCACCAACATGTCTGGGGAATGAGCTTGCGTGGGAGTTTTATGGTTGGCTAGATTTTAGTCTACTGGTTGTTTGACCTCATGATGTGTGTTCTTTTGAAGGATCTTCCTTAAGCTGAGACTAAATCCTCGTAGTGCCGAGTGGAATGCCAACTCGTTGTATCTTCATTTAAACCAAGCTATTTTATTGTAGTGTCGAATGGTATTTCTTCCTCTAGGTAGCAGCTTTTCCTTGTCGTGTAGGATGGAACCTCAACCATCTAGTTAGGACTTCCTCCATCTCATGTCAAATGAGATCTCGAACAAGTGATAAGCCTCACATGTAGAGTGTCGAATGGAATTTCAAGCAAATGACAAGCCTTATATATAATAATGATAATTGGATCATCTTCTAATACACTGATGTCGAGTGAGACATCCCTAACAAGTCCTATGTCTCATTGCAAATGTCGACTGTGATTCCCTTATCAATTTTCAGGTTGTAAATTGTAGTGTCGACTGGGACAACATAGCAAGTCTCATACTATAAATGGTAGTACCAACTATGACATCTATCATAAGTCACAAGCCACTTATTGATGTCGACTGGGACATCTATAATCATTTTCAAGCTATATAGTGCAGTATCGACTGGGACATCCATAACTAGTCCCATACTATAACACCTATTATAAATCACATGCCTCTCTAACGTCGACTGGGACATTATTAAAAGGTGCAGGACATACCTGGTAATGATAACCACGATGTCCACGCCAAGTCTTTATTCGGGTACGTCGACTGGGACACACCGTCTTCATGCCAAGTACTTGTTTCTTATAGAAATCCATAAGAGACAACCCAATCATGTATTATGGAGCTGAAGGCAATCCATGCATTCTAAGGAGATGACCATCATTTCTCATGTAGTAAGAGGTTGATGACGATCAACCCATGGATCTTTATGTGTGAAAGAGTCTTAGATAGAGATGTCTTTGCTTGCTAAGAATCGCTAGGGCCCCACGGTGGGCGCCAAATTGTAGACGCTGGTTTTCACCCGAGGTCCACAATTGAGATTTCATGAGATGGGGGCACCGGCGATCCTGCAAAACAAAGATGTAGAATGAGCGGGAGCACTGCCCACCGGTGTGGTGGGTGCCGGGGGCACTCCAACGCTCAAGTCAGTGAAGGTACCAAGGAGTTGGAATGTGGGAAGTCAAAGGTTGGATAATACCTTGAGCTTCGTAGGGTGCCGTGAGGGCGGTTAGTCGGAGGTGTGATGAGCTTGAGGAGAGAGTAGTATTGAGCTGTGAGTATGAGAGATCAGAGTCCCCCTTCCCTGGAGCCTCGTTTCCCCTATATACCTGTTGTAATAATGTGTCTTTATCGCTCTTTGATTGCTCATCACCTTAGATCAACTTCATGAGGAGTATTATTACTGCCTTTTGCCCGTTTGTAGGTTGGAACGGATGGGTTCATGAATGGTGTTTATGACTTTGGGCGTTACGCGAGCTGGAAGGTCTCTCGGCCATGGGTGTTAGTGTTCATTGGGCTTGGGCCTGCATTGCGTCCTTGTGTTTGGTTAGGGGATTTCAGGGGTGCATTTAGTAGTGGGCCTGAAACGAAAGACCGAAATTACCCTTTGGCCAAATTTGGCCCGTACAATATAGGAGTCTGCTAAATATAATGAATTAAGATCATCACATATATGACCATCATTATGATAAAATTGATGTTCTATATTTAACGAAATTAATTAGAACTTTTCAATTTTATCGGGTCCTGTCCAATATAATCTTATTATATAAAATACATTCATTTTTATGTCTCTACATAAATAGTCTGGATATAACTATACCATTCATAGAATGAACTGTATTTATGACTTTGGATTTGAAGATTCCCAACATCAATCATAGTCATGGACAAAAATTTTGATTATTACTCTTTAAATTTTATCCATGCATATATGTATGTAACATTTTACATATACATATATGTTTAATTTAAAGCTACATAAATAATCACAGAATTTTCATGAATTTTATTAAAGCAAATCAATATGCATACATGGAATAAAATAGAATCACAAATTTATTAATCAATCATGTTTCGAACACATTTGCTTGTCGGGCATATAAATCCCAACACTTAGATGTTCAACATAAATTTATATTATGACTATTCATCCCAGAAGGAAATGGTAGTCGAGATTATTGGTCGAAAAGGTTACCGATCGTTACAAGTGAGCCTCAGTTTGATACACGTTGCGACGCTGGGAGTTTAGCGTCACGACTCCAGCCCGATTTCAGGGCCTATCATCAACTCTCCAATGCCATACTCAAGTAATCCTCACACCCTTAGGCTAACACCAACACATAAACACTTTTCCAACTTCAACATTGCTCAAAACTCATCTCCTCCCATATCACCACCCAAACACACACTATCATATAGTATCATTAAATCACAAAGTAATAATCCCAAACACATTTCATACACATCAAGACTTCATACCTAGCTAATCATATCAAGATACTTCTTACAATGCATGCTAACAACTCAACCAAAGCCAATTAAGCAATTTCAAACTCTAGGTTTTTACAATATACGAATTGGGGGTTTCAATTCCCTTACTCACAACCAAAATTTGAGAAGATATGAAGAGAAAGGAAAATTACCAAGCATGGAATGAAGCTTGAATGGATCAAATTGTCTTGAAGAAATGAAGATGAGAAGAAAAATTGGCATGATAAACTCCTATAAACCATTCACATTTTTTTAGCTTGTGAAGATGAGGGAATAGTGCCCCTTATTATAGGCAAATGGGCTGATTTTTATTTTGAAATGGGTGGCTAGGATTGAGCCACATCACCCCAAATCTAAGTCATTCCCAAATTTTACTATAGCTGTCGCGGAAATATCAATTTTTGACTTATTTCTGATTCGAATTTGGAAAACTATCCATCTCAAAAGTTTGTGGTCTCGATCTTAGCTTTCCGAAGATATAAAGTTCATAAAAATCAAAGATCGTATGAAAAAGTTACAGCTCAAAGACCGTGGGCTGTCTGGATTTAATCCTCAAATAAATTTCGTATCAGAACTACGATGAATTTATCTAAAGTCCGAAAGGTTATTTCATGAATGTATACATGTTCGTACATTATTTATATCATGTATCATGTCTCCCATAATGTAATAGTCATCAAGATTACCAGGGTGTTATAAATTCTCCCCTTTAAATAGAATTCGTCCCCGAATCCATTCTGATGTGGAACTTCTTAGGTCCGTCTTGGTTTTAAGACATCTAGTCTCTACTGATGTTATCCTCCTCACTTCCTTCCTATTATTCTATTCGAGAATTCAGTATTATGACTTCTGGAATTCTCTTACTATGATATACTTTATTCGATTCTTGTAGCTGCAAGCTTAGTCTTTGGGAGTTTGTGTCATATATCTAGCATATTTATAGAGGTGTCACTTTTTATGGAAGTTATCCTTCCTAAAATTCTATCTATTTCTTATTTCACACTACGTAATGTCCCGAAGGGTATGTTGGGAAGCGGCCGCGAGTGCGCAACAGAAAATAAAAATTATTATGCCGCTTTCCCTTAGCCTAAGACCCATTTGTTTTGATTATTCTACAAGCCTAGGCATGTTACTATATATTCTAAGCATAAAACTCATAAAACATGCAAAGAACATAAACCTAAACATGCTAACTATCATAAGAACTCTAATTAAAATAAAGAAAGAAAAAGACTTACTTAAACCGAAGACTCATCCAGTCCTCCCTACAATCTACAAGCTTTTCTCGAACTCAGCAAGCTCTTCCATGTTCCAAAGAGCCACCCAAGTGTGTGGCCTCCAAAGATGCACACACCAAAGCCAAAACTCAACGGCGAGACTACGCTTTGAGTGCACGGGTATTTTGCCATTGGTGCTAGCCTAGGCAAATACCTCAAAACTTTTAACTCGGGGTTCCTCTAGTCAATTAGACTTAAGGATCCTCAAAATCAGTGGCTTACTCTTAAACTTTAGAGTTGCTCACATATATAAACCCAAGATATGAAAGGTTTTGGTGTCGCAAATTTGTAAAGAATTCTTTGGGTTTATATAGTGCTCCAAAGACAACAAAAGTAATTAAGAATTCGATGTGGGATAAAAGTTAATTTAATCTTAGCCATTGGATATTAATTTAGTGGTTTAATGAGATTAAAAAACCCTAATAAGAGTTTGGGCCGAATTGGAATTCAAAAAAAAAAAAAAACTATTCATTTGAATAGTAATTTGTTTTTTATTCCAATTCCCAAAGTGCCCCTATCGTCATTCACCAATCCCTAAGCCACTATGGAATCTCATAAATTATCTATTCAATAATTAAACACATTGAACAATTTATGAACAATTCCTACAGCAATCATATATGCTGTTATATTTGTACTGTGCACTGTTAACCATTGATTTCGACTTTGTTGTGTGTGACCTTTTGGGTTCCCCTCAAGTTGGACATGAAATGAATCATGATAATTTAATCAAACATAAATTATCCTCCGATCAGATGGTCGTTCGATTTCAATGACCAAGGTTGACATCTAGCAACATGCCAAGGCCCCTAAATGAGAATGAAAGATATATATACCCATTCTGTATGTGATTTACGGTCCCTCACCTCACTGTATCCCCACCTATTGACCTAGGGTACGAAAAATGTCTACCCATATGGTCAAAAGTATGATGTTGATAGTGTCATGAATCGTGCTAACCCAAGAATCTCACATGATTCTTTCGTTGTGGCCACAGTCTCAAGCACTGATCACACATATCAACCCGTGAAATGGAATACTACTATTATAAGAAAATATTATCCGAGTGAGTGGTGATTCTCTGTTGTATCTTTACAAACTTTATGTGTTTCAACAAATGACCCAATCATACTCTTATGACCGGATCTTTTGAACCGGGGAAGGCGAATGTCAAAGTTATTTGATCCACACATAAGATTGTAAAGACCTCAAGTCAAAGGACTAGTCATATAATCGATACATGAAAGTTCTAACAGACACATTGGATAACCATTCCATATGAAAACTTTCGGCGGTCAGTTTGATGGACACGAGCAACTCATGCATCCATGTGATACACCAAGCTGACAGATCTCCGCTAGTAGCTTATGAGATCGGCTACCCCACTTAAGGGCGGATCATATCATCATGCTAGTCTCTTTGCTTTGTGAATGCCCAGATTATTCACAAAACTATGACTATGAACATTTAAGAGTAATGATTCTCATAAGGCGTGGAAGCCATTGTCTTATTACTCCAATGTCTTTATTACATTGTTGATGATTCATATAAGTTATGTAAGATATGTATAATAAAGATTGCCATTTTATTAATTAATGAAAATATTACAAATACATGTACATATAGCTCATCCACAAGTTGGGTATAGGGCATATCCCTAACAGAGTATACTTGAAATACTCAATTTCTCGTGGTCTGAACTTAAGTTCTCCTCGAACTGGTGCCCAAGTGAATCATCCCAATTCTGTCTGAAACTCTATGACTGTATTTTACTTTATCTCCTCATTTTCTTTAAGGGTTTAATACATCTTTAAATTTCCTAGAAGATCACGCATCTTATTATTGCATACTTAACTTGTAAGGTTCTAAATGAATTTAATGCATTCATTCTAATATAGGCATATCCATGACTGTCCAACTTGAATCATTTATCCTCACCTCTTATATCTATTGCCATGATAATACTGATTCTTAGATATCACTTGGCGCTTCTGTTACTCTTCACACTTAATGTATCACTATTGTACTTTGTACTACAACCGATAACCTTCACTTTCCTTGACTTTTAGTATACCTCGAGTTCTTCACTTCCTTTTATAATATAACTCCTTTAATGGCCTTACTAAGTGTATCTTGAATTTCCTACTTTACTAACGCCTTCACATTTTTAAAGGTAATTAGGTTTCCTATCGTTAGGTTTCTTCACGTTTTACCATAGCTCTGGAATAAATATATATAAGGATAATCCTTATTGCTAGTAAAACGATCATACTTAATACATCTCCAGTTCCATATGCTCAACCTAAACTTGACATTTATTCTATTAACTTAATTGTTTAGCTGTCTATTTCCTCTTCGCTAATTTTCGACTACTAACGGTCTCCGTCCTATATGTTCTTCTATCTCTACCTATCTATGAGACTTCAGACATTATAATTTATAATCAAGCTCTCTCATTGCTCTAGGTTTATCATCGGAGTTTTCCGATATTCTAACTCTAAGATATTAATCATTACTGTTAACGTCAACACTAGCGACTTGGTTCTGGTTACTGCGCATATTCTTTTCGTTTCATATTTGATGGAATTTCCAATCTTATCTTGACGCTGAGAAAGCTTACTATTCCGTAGTACTACTGAATTTAACCATGGAAAGTTTATTTTAGTACCTATGTACCTATGTAAATATTTATCTAATATATTTTCTATTGTCGTCTTACCTCAATAGTTCTACCTCTGAACATTTTACTTGTTTTCCTTTATCTTTTTTCCTGCTCTATTCTATACTTGGAACTTTTGTGGTCTATGTCTCTGTCTCTTTATCGAAGGATATCATCTTTTACATGTCCCTAGTAATGTCTAACGCTGGTTCTTTTGTATTATAGTTGTGGCTTTATTACTACTTTATCTCTTTATCACTCCATCTAGACAACTTCTTTCCTAAATATTTTAATTATAACTATCTTCCTATTTTATTCTGCTATTGTACTAAGTTTGAAGGTTTTATGTTTCGGCCTTCTTCCATTACACATTCACTTATTTCTGGGAGTATCTTGAGGCAATCATCGAGGTTCATCTTTGTTACTATTGTATAACAATGGTTCGAAGGGTGAGGCTTAGTCTTGAAGCCTTTCCAGTTGTGGTGATCTCACTAGTTACCCGTGTTGTATTTGCATGGCTGCTCATCCGTAAGCCTAGGGCTCTCGTGTTTACTTGTGTTGGCTCCCTCATTTAGGTACTCATGATTATTTTTTTCATCTATTGATCTTCCTTCCTTCTACTAAGAATCTTCTTAAGGGTCACTCTATCTCACGGTCCTACTATACTCTTTTTGTTATTCCTTCTTACGAAGTTTACTCTGTTACTTAGATTTCCTCCTTATCTCAGTTCATTGAACTCCTTATGTCTTTACTATTAGGGATATGCCCTATTCCCAACTTGTGGATGGGCTATATGTACATGTATTTGCAATATTTTCATTAATTAATAAAATGGAAATCTTTATTATACGTGTCTTACATAAATTATATGAATCATCAAACACTGTAATAAAGCCCTTGGAGTAATAAGATGATGGCTTCCATGCCTTATGAGAATCATTACTCTCAAACGTTCCTAGTCATAGTTTTGTGAATAATCTGAGCGTTCACAAAGCGGAGAGACTAGCATGATGATATTATCCGCCCTTAAGTGGGGTAGCCGATCTCATAGGCTACTAGCGGAGATCCGTCTGCTTGATGTATCACATGGATGCATGAGTTTCTCGTGTCCATCGAACTGAACGCCGAAAGTTTTCACATGAAGTGTTTATCCCATTTGTCTGTGAGAACTTTCATGTATCGATTGTATGACTAGTCCTTAGACTTGAGGTCTTTACAATCTTATGTGTGGATCAAATGACTTTGACATTCTTCTTCGTCGGTTCAAAAGATCCGGTCATAAGGGTATGATTGGGTCATTTGTTGAAATGAAGTTGTAAAGATACAACAGCGAATCACCACTCTCTTAGATAATATTTTCTCATAAGAGTAGTATTCCAGTTCGCGGGTTGATATGTATGATCAGTGCTTGAGACTGTGGCCGTAGCGGAAGAATCATGTGAGATTCTTGGGTTATCACGATTCATGACACTATCAACATCATACCTTTGACTATATGGGTAGACAGTTTCCATAACATAGGTCAAATGGTGGGGATACAGTGAGGCGAGGGACCGTATCGTATGTAAATTGCATACAGAATGGGTATATATATTTCCTTCTCATTTTGGGGCCTTGGCATGTTGCTAGATGTCAACCTTGGTCATTGAAATCGAATGACCATCTAATATGATGATAATTTATGTTCGATAAAATTATCATGATTCATTTCATGTCCAACTTGAGGGGAACCCAAAAGGTCACACACAACAAAGTCGAAATCAATGGTTAACAGTGCACAATACAAATTTAACAGCATATATGATTGTTGTAGGAATTGTTCATAAATGGTTCAATGTGTTTAATTATTGAACAGATCATTTGAACAATTCCTACAAAAATCATATATGCTGTTAAATTATCATGATTCATTTCATGTCCAACTTGAGGGGAACCCAAAAGGTCACACACAACAAAGTCGAAATCAATGGTTAACAGTGCACAATATAAATTTAACAGCATATATGATTGCTGTAGGAATTGTTCATAAATGGTTCAATGTGTTTAATTATTGAACAGATCATTTATGAGGTTTCAAAGTGGCTTAGGGATTGATGAATTATGATATGGGCACTTTGGGAATTGGAAAAATGAATAAGAAAAAGAAAAAAATGTGAATAGTAAATTTATTTTATTTTATTTTTATTTGTTTTGAATTCCAATTCGGCCTAAAATCTTATTAGGGTTTTATAATCTCATTAAACCTATATAGTAAGATCCAATGGCTAAGATTTAATTAGCATTTATCCCACATCAGATTCTTAATTAATTTTGTTGTCTTTGGAACACCTATATAAACCCAAAGAATTCTTTACAAAATTTTTCACTAAAACCTTTCATATCTTGGGTTTATATAAGTGAGCAACTCTAAAGTTTAAGAGTAAGCCACTGATTTTGAGGATCCTTAAGTCTAATTGACTAGAGGAACCTCGAGTTAAAAGTTTTGAGGTATTTGCCTAGGTTAGCACCAAGGGCAAAATACCCATGCACTCAAGGCGTAGTCTTGCTGTTGAGTTTTGGCTTTGGTGTATGTACCTTTGGAGGCCACATACTTGGGTGGCTCTTTGGAACGTGGAAGAGCTTGCTGAGTTCAAGAAAAGCTTGTAGATTGGAGGGAGGACTGGAGGAGTCTTCGGTTCAAGTAAGTCTTTTTCTTTCTTTATTTTAATTAGAGTTCTTATGATAGTTAGCATGTTTAGGTTTATGTTCTTTGCATGTTTTATGAGTTTTTTATGCTTAGAATATATAGTAACATGCCTAGGCTTGTAGAATAATCAAAACAAATGGGTCTTGGGCATAGGGATAGCGGCATCATAATTTTTAATTTTCCGCTGCGCACTCGCGGCCGCTTCCCAACAGTGGTATCAACGCGCCGTTTTTGTTTTGATTAGTTCTCTATCATTTGAACTCGAAATTGGGTGTGTAAAAGATGGTTGGAAAGCTAACACCCTGAAATTACTTTTAGGCCCAAGTTTTGCATGATTTGGTTAATATTTGAATTGTGAAATTGTATTTAAAGTTCACGCATCTGTAAAAAATATGAATAGTAAATTTATTTGATTAAAATAAAATGCAATATCATAATTAAATATTAATCAAAGTTATTTAATGCCTAAAATAATTCCAACATATTAAATCTCATATGCTTGATGGAATTGGCATGATTATTTTAGGGTGCAAGCATCTAGAGATTTCTAAGGAAATAAAGAGTGTATTGCTTATCCCTTAGTTAAGTAATTATTCCGTGATGAACTTAGAGATTTATTACCTTTAAGGCTAATAAATATAAATCACTTGTTTATAATAAAATACATTATAAAAGATACAAGTGGGGTGGGACCAAGGCGTTAATAAAACTTTACAAACTAAAGTTAATTTAACCAAATGTATTACTAGAGTTAGATAATGATTTGGTGTCTTCCTTCACTCACTACCTTTTTATAGCCAAAAGGAAAAGCTGTGAAAATATCTAGATAATCATTTACTCAAAGCTTACCTTAAAGCACATTTAAAGTGTTGGACTAATTTGGAGGATCTATTGTTTATTCTTGTCACCAAGGCAATAAGAGCCTAAGAGGTAAGGGTATTTAAGAGAGTTCGCTCCACCCTCCCTCTAGGAAATTTTCCATGGAGGAATCCATTTGACAGTTATTCACTTAAACTTGCTAAAATCCTCAATAATAATTTAAGTCTAAAATTTGCCTCCCATTGTAAAGTATATACCCAAATGGCTTAAACCGTATTGGCAGGACTAGGCTTTACCAGACTGACCAATACCAATTTGTCCCTAAATCGTACTATTGACAAAGGTTTGACTTTTCTGAGTCATAAGACGCAGCGACCCTTAGGCGTGGTCTTATAACTTAGTGGTAAATATTGGGTGTCCACAAGGACTAGCATAAGCTATGGCATGTTTGATTGCCCAACCTAATGATCAAGGAATTGTGATTTATATCTATAATTGGTTGAGAACCTACCTAATTATCATATTTTATAACGACCGGCCCTAGTCAGAGTTGTGAAATGATGATAATGGGATCCTTGCCCATAAAAAATCCATCATATTGCGGTTGATGCGATTTGCTTAAAATTTTAAAATAATTGAGTGTGAGCAACTTCATAATATTAAAAGCCCATGTTATTATGAAACATTAATGAAAACATATTCCTAATTTTAACATTCTCTCTTAACAGGTGGGTTAAAATATTTCACAAACATTCAAATAGCAAACTAAATAGCACTTCGTTCCATCCTTGATGAGCATAAGCTCAAATGGGACAACTACAATGACTGGTTTAGAAACCTTAAAATTGTCTTACGACAAGAAAAGATTTTCTATGTTCTTGAAAGACCATTTCCCCATGAACCTGCAGAAGATGCTGACCAAAATACATTTGATGCTTGGAAGAAACACGTCGATGATGATGAGCAAGCAGTTTGCATAATGCTTGGCTCTATGTCGGACGAACTTCAGAAAGCTCACGAAGATATGGATGCTCAAACCATCTGTAGGCATTGCATTTTTTGCATCTAAGTCCCGATGATGAGCCCAGTACGGAGGCACTACCTTTTAAGTTACGGAATTCGCGGGAAACGGACATCGGAAGGGAAGAGTCAGAAATTGGTGCCCTATTGGATTTAATTCGCTTGTTTAGCTTCAGGTTCGCTTGTTGGACCTCCGTTTCAAACCATACACCAAGCCCACCAAAATAAGCCAAAGGCCACACCCAAACCCTAAAGCCACCAATCACAAAACAAAACAATTCCATCAACAAAGCCACCAATCACAAACACAAAACTCACATTAAACAATTCCATCAACAAAACACAAAAACCCAAACAACACCCATGCATGCCCATAATCCCCACGTAATAAAACACATGAACCCATGCATGAATCATAAACAAAGACTAAACAACAAAGGAACAAAACACAAATCTAAAAGACAAAACACAAAACTAAAAGACCAAACAAAGACTAAACAACAAACAAACAAAACTCACATAATCAAAACCAAAGCATCCCCACGTGAATCACACACAAATAAACAAACACAAAGCAATGAAAACTACCCATGCAACACCCATAACCACCCATGCATAACCCATAACTCCCCCAAAACGGTCTCTCTCTCTTTCACTTCAAAAACCCATACACCACCCATACAATACTCCCCTATAAAAACAAAAAAAACCCTAAGATCCCTCCAGCCACCTTCACGTAGCACATCCACTCTCATTTCTCATGGAAAAACCAAAAACAAAAAAAAAGAAACCCTAAAACATTCTCACATTTCTCTTCTTCGCTCGACCCTCTCACTATCTAACACCACGTCCCTTCTTTAACAAAGCCATCACACGCCTCTCTCTGCTCCCTGCACAAGCACGCATTACTCATGCAGCCCTGAACTCATCAAGCATCAACATGACACGCATCAAGAAAAACAAAGCCAAACCCTAAGCAGCCCCAAACCAGCCACCATACTCACGTCACAACACAGCCCCAAACCAGCCACCATACTCACGTCACACACAGCCTCATCCAGCCTCCATACTCACGACACACACACCCCCATCCAGCCACCATACTCACGTCACACACAGCCCCAAACAAGCCACCATACTCACGTCACACACAGCCCCAAATCAGCCACCATACTCACGTCACACACAGCCCCAACCGGCCATCATACTCATGTCATACACAGCCCCATCTTCCACCTTCACTGCCTTCATTCACACATGAATCAAAACACCTTCAAAAAACTGCCCCTCGCCCATTCAAATCACACGTCTCCATCTCTTATTTACGCGTAGCCAACTAGCAATAGCCCTAAAGCCGGTCCCAAAACAGGAAACAAACTGCCCCTAAAGCCACCACATCAACATGAACAAATAAGCCACAAATCAGCCGTGCACAGACCACTCAACCTCACAAACACACACGAGTTGACACACGGCTAATAACCCTTCATAAGCCGTGACAAACGAAGCAGCCCATACACCAAGACACATCCCCTTTATCGAGCCAACAGACTGCCCCAAAAACCCTTGACGTGAGCCAAACAACCGAACCTAAACAATAGCCCTAAAGCCGATCCCAAAATAGTCAAAACCGAGACAAAAAATTACCCCAAAAACCATCCCAAAATCGACCGAAAAATAGATTGAAAACTGTAGTGACCAGAAAATACCTCGACTAGAAACACCATGAAATGGAGTAAAAACAGCAGCCTAAATAGCGAAACGGCGAAGAAAAACATTGAACCAATAAACCGGAGGAGTTGCGGAGCATCAACCATTCCGACGACCACATACCGCACTTCCGATAGACAACTAAAGAGGTTAGACCTGAGGGCACCCCTTTTATTTATAATCCTTTATTTTTAGTTATTTTATTACTTTATTTCGCATGAGTATTGTGGATTGGTGCATGATGTGATTTCCGGATGAACGGAATATGTGTTCTCTATTGCGGTATATCTGATGGAAACTCGGACATAAATTCCGTAGCCGAATTCGAATGGACGGTATTGCGGTTTGCACTCGGGATACAATGCCACATACCACTTGAGAGACACACATGTTTCGTTTCATCCAACCTTGTGTTCGGGCATGATTTAGTTTAGTATGTTATTTATTTCTTAAGCATGATTTAGTTTAGTGTGTTATTTATTTTTAAGCATGATTTAGCCGTTAGTACATTGTCTCTTTATGCATGATTTAGTTATTTTCTTTCGCAATAGGAGTTTAATCTACGTTTATGTTTAGGTTGTTATTTATTTTTCATATTTGATAATCCAACATGCCGATGAGATTCTTATGTGATATCTTATGTTTGCCGTTATGATGACTTACTTTTAAAGCATGCAAACTTAGACATATGATTTATCTTTATGAATGCGAACTAGATTTAGGTCATTCTTGGACATGTATGTTGTGTAGACATAGTTAAATTATTGCACAAATCCGTCCATTACAAGTGGCATAAGTAAGAGACCATTCTGAAACCAACGGTTTGAGGTCTTCCCTTGCGAGGGGTGAGTGCGGCCTTAAATCATTTTCCCTGTTCACACCGGGTGGCGACTCCATTTTATTCTCCGGTTTAGTCCCCCGCGGGCTATTCCGTACTCCCGACCGGGCCGCGAGCCTGGAACAGCGTCGCCCATTTCTGTGTCCTACACCATCATCTTTCACTTGAAGGAGTTGTATGCAACTTCCGTTCATACCATGAGATTCCAAGTGTGATGTGCCTTATTCCAAACAAGGTATAAGGAAGGATCTGTTAGTGGACATGTGCTTAAGATGATTGGCCACATTGAAAAATTGGCCAACCTTGGGTTCATCATGAATCGTGAGATAGGTCACGATCAAATTCTCCAGTCCTTACCAAAAGACTTCTCTAACTTTATTATGCAGTTTCATCTGTTTAATAAATAAACTACTTTAGTAGAATTGCATAATCTGATAAAAGCAATAGAGAAAGACTTGAAACCGGAGCTTAAAACCTCCGTCATGCTTACAGGTACGGACCTGAAGCCACAAGGCCCAAAGAAAAATAAGGGCAAGGCCAAGGCTCCAGATCACCTAAAGCCCAATGGTAAGATGGAGAAGAAAAAAAGGAAAAGGAAAATATTTTTTTTATGGAAATAAGGGTCATTGGAAGAAAGACTGAGGATCCTTGAAAGTCGAGGAAGCTAGGGAAGCCCAAGAGGCCAAGAAGCCCAATGCTTCAGGTATGTTGTATATGATTGAACTATATTCTCAAAACTCTGAACCTTCTACTTGGGTGCTTGACACCGGTTGTGGGACTCACTTGTGTAACAATGTGCAGGGCCTGAGAAACAGTAGGAGACTCCGTCATGGGGAGGTTGACTTACGCATGTGTAATGGAGCAAAATTGACTGCATTATGCGTGGGGACTTATTCATTAGTTTTTCCGAATGGTTTAGTTTTAGACTTAAAAGATTGTGTTTATGTACCTTCTCTAGTAAAGAACATCATTTCAATTTATTCTTTATGTAATAAAGGTTTTTCATGCCTAAAAAGTTGTAATGAATGTTCTATTTATTTCAATGAAATAAAATATGGAGATGGTATTTTGAATAATGGTATCTATGTCTTACAAACTAACAAAAAATGTTCAGCCTCTAATATACAACGTTAACTCGAATAATCTCAATGAATCACTTCTATGGAACAGTCGCTTAGGTCATATCAATGAAACAAGATTAACTAAGCTACATAAGGATGGGTATTTCAGACCCTTCAAATATGAACCTTATGGAACTTGTGAGTCTTGTTTACTTGATAAAATGACTAAATTACCCTTCAAATTTAAAGGACAGCGTGCAGCGGAGACATTAGAACTCATACACTCTGATGTATGCGGACCAATGTCAGTCACCGCTAGAGGTGGATTCTCCTACTTCATTCACCTTTATTGATGATCACTCGTGATATGGGTATCTGTACCTTATGCAGTATAAATCTGAAGCCTTTGAGAAATTAGAAGACTTCAAAGCTAATATAGAAAACCAGCTTAATAAAAGTATTAAGTCATTAAGGTCTGACCGAGGTGGTGAATACTTAAGCGACACATTTCAAGATTACTTGAGAGAAAATGGCATTGTTTCCCAGTGGAATCCTCCGGGAACTCCACAACATAATGAGGTCTCCGAAAAGAGAAATCAGACATTATTAGATATGGTCCGATCAATGATGCCAGACATGTATCTACCTATTTCATTTTTGGGTCTTGCTTTAGAAACTGCAACACTACTACTAAACCAAGTTCCTTCCAAGACTGTTAGTCAAACACCATATGAGTTATGGTCTGGGAAACGTCCTAGTCTTAGTTATCTAAGAGTTTGGGGATGTGACGCATATGTTAAGCTCACACAAACTAAAAAATTGGATGATATGGCAGTTAAATATAAGTTTGTAGGATATGCCTTGAACTCAAGAGCATACGTGTTCTACGTCCCAAATGAACAAAGAAAATTTGTCTCACGAAATGCTAAATTTCTAGAGAATAAATTCCTTCTCAAGAAATCTAGTGGGAGTAGACTTGACCTCAATGAGGTACGAGAAGAACAAACTAACATAGAACTAAACCCCAGGCCCCTCAAAAGGGCAGCGACGGAACAACCACAAGGTTGTGAACTTAGAAGGTCTGGTAGGGAAAGATATGAGCCTGAAAGATATGGTTTCCATATTGATAAGGAACATGATCAGGTCATTGATAATGATGATCCCACCAGTTATGACGAAGCAATGTGTGACATTAATTCAGTCAAGTGGCTTGAGGCCATGAAATCCGAAATAGACTCTATGTATCAGAAGCAAGTCCGGGACTTGGTGGATGCACTTGAAGGGATAAAACCCATAGGCTACAAGTGGATTTACAACCGTAAAATTGATGCAGAAGGCAACATCCAAACCTATAAGGCTAGTTTGGTGGCGAAAGGTTATAGACAAATCCAAGGAATTGACTATGACGAAACCTTCTTGCCTGTTGCAATGATAAAGTCCATTCGAATTTTATTGGCACTAGATGCATTCTTTGATTATGAGATTTGGCAGATGGATGTCAAAACAACTTTCCTTAATGGGAACCTCGTAGAGGAAGTCTATATGACACAACCTGAGGGGTTTGCATCTAAGGATGATCATAATAAAGTATGCAAGCTTAAACGATCCATTTATGGACTCAAACGAGCCTCCAGAAGTTGGAATATATGATTTGATGAGACAATCAAAGAATTTGACTTCATCAAAAATGTAGACGAGCCTTGTGTTTACAGGAAAAATAGTGAGAGTGCTGTTATATTTCTTGTATTATATGTCGATGACATATTAATCATCGGGAATGATATTCCCATGATGCAAGCCACCAAGCAATGGTTATCTCAGAATTTCTCCATGAAAGATTTGGGAGAAGCAGCCTACATCATTGGCATTAAGATCTACCGTAATAGATCTAAGAGGTTGTTAGGATTTTTTCAATCTACGTACATAGATAAAGTTTTGAAAAGATTCAAAATGGAAGATTCCAAAAGAGGTAATTTACTTACTTGTCATGGAATCAAATTATCTAAGGAGCAATGTCCACATACTTCTTCAGATAGAGAGTGTATGAGTATGATCCCTTATGCTTCAGCAATAGGATCGATCATGTACGCCATTCTCTGTACAAGACCTGATGTCTCTTATGCTCTTAGCATAACAAGCAGGTATCAGGGAAATCCTCGTAAGCAACACTGGGCAGCTGTCAAAACAATCCTCAAGTATCTGGGAAGAACTAATGATGTGTTCTTGACATACAAAGATTGTTCTGAGATGAAAGTCATTGGTTACTGTGATGCGAGCTTTCAGACCGATAGGGATGACTGCATATCGCAAACATGATATCTGTTTACTATGAATGGCGGAGCTGTCAGTTGGAAAAGCTCAAAGCAGTCAAGTACATCAGACTCCACCACTGAAGCCGAGTATATTGCAGTATCTGAGGCAGTAGTAAATAAACAATCTGGATAAAGAAGTTAATCACAGAGTTGGGAGTGCTTCCCGCGATAAAGAATGGCATCACAATGTATTGTGACAACACGGGCGCCCTTGCTCAATCAAAGGAACCAAGGCCCCACCAGAAATCCAAGCATGTACTCAGGCGATTTCATCTCATCAGGGAGATTATTGAGAAAAAAGAAGTTATTATAGAGAAAATACCCACAGAAGATAATCTTGTAGATTCTCTGACTAAAGGGCTGACTCAACAAAAGCATGATAGGCACACCCAAGAGTATGGTGTCCAGATTCATACTAGTTGGCTATAGTGCAAGTGGGAGATTGTTAGGGATATGCCCTATACCCAACTTGTGGATGGGCTATATGTACATGTATTTGCAATATTTTCATTAATTAATAAAATGGCAATCTTTATTCGTGTCTTACATAAATTATATGAATCATCAAACACTGTAATAAGATGATGGCTTCCACGCCTTATGAGAATCATTACTCTCAAACATTCCTAGTCATAGTTTTATGAATAATCTGGGCGTTCACAAAGCGAAGAGACTAGCATGATGATATGATCCGCCCTTAAGTGGGGTAGCCGATCTCATAGGCTACTAGCGGAGATTCGTCCGCTTGGTGTATCACATGGATGCATGAGTTGCTCGTGGCCATCGAACTGACCGCCGAAAGTTTTCACATGAAGTGTTTATCCCATGTGTCTGTGAGAACTTTCATGTATCGATTGTATGACCAGTCATTAGACTTTAGGTCTTTACAATCTTATGTGTGGATCAAATGACTTTGACATTCTCCTTCCTCGGTTCAAAAGATCCGGTCATAAGGGTATGATTGGGTCATTTGTTGAAACACATGAAGTTTGTAAAGATACAACAGAGAATCGCCACTCTCGGATAATATTTTCTTATAAGAGTAGTATTCCAGTTCGCGGGTTGATATGTGTGATTAGTGCTTGAGACTGTGGCCACAGCGGAAGAATCATGTGAGATTCTTGGGTTTGCACGATTCATGACACTATCAACATCATACCTTTGACTATATGGGTAGACACTTTCCATACCCTAGGTCAAACGGTGGGGATACAGTGAGGCGAGGGACCGTATCATATCTAAATCGCATACAGAATGGGTATATATCTTTCCTTCTCATTTGGGGGCCTTGGCATGTTGCTAGATGTCAACCTTGGTCATTGAAATCGAACGACCATCTGATCGAATGATAATTTATGTTCGATTAAATTATCACGATTCATTTCATGTCCAACTTGAGGGGAACCCAAAAGGTCACACACAACAAAGTCGAAATCAATGGTTAACTATGCACAATATAATTTTAACAGCATATATGATTGTTGTAGGAATTGTTCATAAATGGTTCAATGTGTTTAATTATTGAATAGATCATTTATGAGGTTCCAAAGTGGCTTATGGATTGGTGAATGACGATATGGGCACTTTGGGAATTGGAAAAATGAATAAAAAAACGTAAATAGTAAATTTATTTTATTTTATTTTATTTTATTTTATTTTATTTTATTTTTATTTGTTTTGAATTCCAATTCGGCCCAAACTCTTATTATGGTTTTATAATCTCATTAAACCTATATATTAAGATCCAATGGCTAAGATTTAATTAGCATTTATCCCACATCAGATTCTTAATTAATTTTGTTGTCTTTGGAGCACCTATATAAACCCAAAAAATTATTTACACCAAAACCTTTCATATCTTGGGTTTATATAAGTGAGCAACTCTAAAGTTTAAGAGTAAGCCACTGATTTTGGGGATCCTTAAGTCTAATTGACTAGAGGAATCTCAAGTTAAAATTTTTGAGGTATTTCCCTAGGCTAGCACCAAGGGCAAAATACCCGTGCACTCAAGGCGTAGTCTTGCTGTTGAGTTTTGGCTTTGGTGTGTGCACCTTTGGAGGCCACACACTTGGGTGGCTCTTTGGAACGTGGAAGAGCTTGCTGAGTTTTAGAAAAGCTTGTAGATTGGAGGGAGGACTGGGGGAGTCTTCGGTTCAAGTAAGTCTTTTTCTTTCTTTATTTTAATTAGAGTTCTTATGATAGTTAGCATGTTTAGGTTTATGTTCTTTGCATGTTTTTATGATTTTTTTATGCTTAGAATATACAGTAACATTCCTAGGCTTGTAGAATAATCAAAACAAATGGGTCTTGGGCATAGGGATAGCGGCATCATAATTTTTAATTTTCCGCTGAGCACTCACGACCGCTTCCCAACAGTTACTCCCCTAGGAACTACACTAACTTCGACCGCTTAGAGCATTTCTACTAAAACTTTTGGTTCAGTGCTATTCTTCTACTAGTTCTTCCATTCTAAAACGATGAGGCTCTTTATAAGTCATATACTATATTACTGAGAACCGCTCTCTCTGGTTACTTCGCTCTTTTGAGCCTTTACTCCCTTAAGGGCTTCCAGTTCTATGATTATTTATAGATTTAGCTTGATTTACTATAACTTCAAACTATTCTATGTCATATAGAATATTAACGTCTGATAATTCTTATCTATGTTTCGTTGAACTTATTGGTTCGACTATCTAGCCGTCTCGTGATCCGTTTATTTCGTCAAATATTATTCTTTACTGGTTCTTCTCCTTACTGGGCTTTAAGTCGATGGGTGAGTACATGCATTCTATGGAGATATGTAAATACATATTTCTGTTATTTACTTAAGCTCGATGATGATCTGGTTAGGTTCCTATATACTTACTAGAGTCGGGGATATTGGAAGAAAAAGTTATCATTCGTTCTGCCGGGACCTGGGTCGACTACTCCACGTCTTAGGGTTCCACAACCATTATCACATATTCTGAGGTATCCATTATAGTTTCCGTATTCAAGCTATATTATTTATACTTTTATACGTATTGAACGTCTTTGCTACTTTCCGCATCTCTCTTTAATATCTCCATACTCTATCTTTTGGCTCTAAATTGTGCTGCTGAGGCTAGTGCTGGTTCATTCTTATGGACTTCTTCCTAGACGTCTACTCTATGCTCTTGCTATAGGCTACAACTATGCCATTTAACCTTGTTGTTCATAGTGGCACTCTTGTCAACTCCCGAGTATCTCCAATCTCATGGGTCTGTCTTTTTAATCTTTCACAAATTTCTACTGGCATTGGTCTGATCTATAGATTCTACTACGTTTGGTCTATTTTATGGACTTCTACTAGTACTGTAAGCCTCATGCTGGCATGCCTAGATTCTTGAACTATGTTAGGTTCTCTTCTTTCTAACTTCAAAAGTTTCCTTGTCCCTTTTATGGGTGATCTACCTTTCAAAGTCTGGGACAAGCTTTTTCATCTCGGTGGATATCGTTGTCCTCGTTTTGGTACTTTATGTCCTGGTAGAATCTATTACTCATGCAAGATAGGTATGAGATAGACTCCTTCCGAACAATATCTTCAACCGGTATTACTGAGGGGTGAGAATCAGGGTAGCTTAGGGCCGTGTCTATATAGGGTTTCTAGGGGTAAGGTAACTAATCATCTCTACATACGACCTTCATTTATTTGCTTGCGGGCCTGGGTTTGGAGATCTAGAATCTCTTCATCCCTTTTTAGCATTTCTTGTCTATTGGAACTCTCACGTCTAACCTTTATTTCTTGCTTCTTTTATCTTTCTGACTATCCTTCGTAACTCATGAAACTTGTTATCTATATGTGATACTCAAAGCTATTGGGACTACTAGAAGGAAATTTTCTGATGAATGAATGAGTCTTATTAAGAAGAATAGAATCTTACTTAGGTCTACTTGATATTTTTCTCGTGCTCAGACTTATTCTATTCTCTTTACTACTATAGGTCATGGTACTTCCTTATCTATCTATTTTTTTTTATATCCTTACCTCTAATTGCTTCTGGTTGTTCTGAGCATTCGTACATCATACTTTTCTGTTAGCTTTATCTTCTCTCTTTTACTCTATTGGGTAGATATTCTTAGAACTTTACTATCTATTTTCGTAACTTGTCTTGAACTTCAGCTAGTAACTCGAGATAACTAAGGAAGGATTCTCGACTAGAATATGGATCATGGTTGCTTTCATTAGAAGGAAAAATTCAACTAGCTTTGGAAATTCTTACTAACCTGTCTATAGGGCTTGAAGACATACTCGAGGATCGGATACCGGCGAGGTAGTGCCTCACATACTAGTATTTCGGGCATACTATGTATACAAAACCCCGACACTCTATCCACTACAGTCACTGACTCCATAGACCATGCTCTGATACA
Organism: Zanthoxylum bungeanum; assembly: GCA_019454045.1. Lineage (NCBI taxonomy): Eukaryota > Viridiplantae > Streptophyta > Magnoliopsida > Sapindales > Rutaceae > Zanthoxylum > Zanthoxylum bungeanum. Next base: position 166,800 of record SKCR01027546.1, on the reverse strand, counting down.
ATCTTTGTAACATCCATCTCCAGGAGATGCTACCGATAGGGAATAGGTCATCATATCCCCCTGAGCCTCTGACTATCTGACTGTAATCATTACTACTGATCTCATCTCGAAAACAAACTCATACATGGGACCCTTGCCCAACTCAATAGCATGAAATGTAACTCAAATACTCATAATCATGTATACAAAACATCACACTCTGTAACTCTATCATGAACACTTGACTTGTAACAGACACAATTTCAAATGACTTTTCATGAACTGTGACTGACTATGTCTCTGACTTGACCTGGTAGACTCAGACCCTTTTAGTGATTGCCATCAGTATCCATCCTCTCGAGCTCGTCCTCTGGATAACCTGCAAAATAAGAAACTAGGAGTGGGGGGTTAGATCGTTTGAACGATCTAGTGAGTGGACAGTTAAAATGAAAACGGATTCTTCATGGAGCTAAAAAAACAAAAATACTCAAAGAAAATAATCTTTTATGAAATCTCTTTCTTATCTGAAAACTCAACTCTTACTAAATATATTTTCTGAAATTATTTTATAAAACTTATCTCTTCTTAAAAATCTGTTTCTAGGAAATCCATTTCTGAAAATCTGTTTATGAAAAATCTATATCTGAAAATTCTGTATCTGAGAAATCTATATCCGTATATCTGGCGCATGGGGGCATTACGTATCGTCGTCCCCCATACGTAAAATCTGACGCTTTGGGGTGTCCCCCATATGCAAATAATTGGTGGTCTTGAGGCCCAAGCCACAAATCTGGAGCTGGGGGTACAGATCAATGCTATCCTCCTGACTCAAAATCTGGGATCTAGGGGCATCTGTCATCCCTAGTCCTAAACTTCGTGTGCACACGATATCTATATCCGTCAATTCTATATCTATGTCAAGTTACATCTGAGGTGGGTTTTTCCTGCATGACTCCAAAAATCATAAAACTCAAGCTTTTGAAAAAAATCTTTCTAAAACATCAACAATCGTAAAATAATTGAAATCAAACTTTGGCTAACGCCCTATGTGCTTTAAAAGTAAGTCTTACATCGAAAACAACTTAAATGAAATCGATTTTAGAAAATGGTCCACTTACTAATTTGGAGTCCAGCTAGCATTACTTCATTTCGCCAAAGGAATTTGCGGTTTCTGTGATGATCTATAATTAATAAACTTGATTAGAATATAAATCGTGGAATATATTTCAGAACAAGGCTAAGTTTCTCAATTCAAGTACTTGTTATCGCTACATGGTGTATCATGCTTGTAATATGATATAATGGGTGTACAAGTGCCGATACGAGACTCTTAGGGTGACCTCTAGCATTCTAGGATGAAATTGGAAAAGTTAAATATGATTCTGGAAATTGGTAGTGCGTCGCGACGCCAAACGTTACGTGTCGCGACTCCCACTGGTTCATACCTGAGGCAGAGCCTCTGATTGCTACGCGTCGCGACATTGAGCATTGAGCATCGCGATGCGTACTCGATCAGACTCTAGGCAGTGAGCCTCAGTTTGATACGCTTCGTGATGGTGAGGGTTTAGCATCACGACACCAGCCTGATTTTAGGGCCTATCATCAACTCTCCAATGCCATACTCAAGCAATCCTCACACCTTTAAGCTAACACCAACACATAAACACTTTTGCAACTTCAACATTGCTCAAAACTGATCTCACCCCATATCACCACCCAAACACACACTATCACCTAGTATCATTAAATCACAAAGTAATAATCCCAAACACATTTCATACACATCAAGATTTCATACAAAGCTAATCTTATCAAGATACTTCTTACAATGCATGCTAACAGCTCAACCAAAGCTAATTAAGTAATTTCAAACTCTAGGTTTTTAAAATATGCGAATTGGGGGTTTCAATTCCCTTGCTCACAACCAAAATTTGAGAAGATATAAAGAGAAAGGAAACTTACCAAGCTTGGAATGAAGCTTGAATGGATCAAATTATCTTGAAGAAATGAAGATGAGAAGAAAAATTGACATGAGAACACTCCCATAAGCCCTTCACATTTTTTTGGCTTGTGAAGATGAGGAAATAGTGCCCCTTGTTATAGGCAAGGTGGCTGATTTTTATTTTGAAATGGGTGGCTAGGATTGAATCACATCATCCCAAATCAAGGTCATTCCCGAATTTTACTGTAGCTGCTGCGGAAATATCAATTTTTGACTTGTTTCCGATTCCAATTTGGACAAATATCTAATGCGAAAGTTGTAGGTCTCGATCTTAGCTTTTCGACGATATAAATTTCATAAAATCGAAGATCATATGAAAAAGGTATGGCTCAAATACCACTAGATATCCGGATTTAATCCTCGGATAAATTCCGTATCGGAACTACGAGGAATTTATCGAAAGTCCGAAAAGTCATTTCATGAATGTATACAGGTTAGTACATGATTTATATCATGTATCATGTGTCCCATAATGTAGTAGTCGTCAAGATTATCGGGATGTTACAGATACGTGCATTTGCGTACTAGATTTATAAAATCGTGATCAAGTTTTTCGCGTCGTTGCTTGCGACGAAATTTACTTTTTCTTTATTAATCTTAAGACAACAATCTACTTACTTATCTAAACATCCATTTTTTTTCTTTCTTTCTTTCTTTTTGTTTTTCTTTTATTTCAGGTGGTCGAAGTACCAGAGTACCATTGGGCAATGAAGGCATTAATAGTTATAAGAGGTAATGCTACACCCCATGTTGGTGAGACACAGTTCGATTTTCTGAGGCCTGTTGTATTAGCCAATAACTGTCAAGGGATGTCAGAGAGAAGTACTGTGATATATGCTCAAGCCTTTTATAGCACGATGGTAAGATGTAAGATATGTGGGGCAACCACCCGAGTGATCAGTGCACTTTCAAGTACAACCCATGATGGCAAAAATCATCAGAATTTTATATGGCATAACAATGAAGGTCCTGCATATATCTTTGAACAATATTATCTTTTTTATCCACCACAAGCCTAAGAATTTCCTCAAAAATGAGAGCCATCCGTAGAGGAAATGATTGTTGACATGTTCAAGAAATAAGAAGCTAAATATGATGTCATCTTTTAGAGTCAAACAAGGTCACTGAAGACCAAATAAGACAACTAGCCAATAATCATAGCTATATACCTCAAGGGACACTGAAGAAGACCTATGGAATCAAGAGACTCACAAGGATACCGTAATAAGGATAGAGGCAAAGCCATTTATTGAGACTGAGGTGTCCTCTCAAGATCTTGAAGCATGTATTATGCAGATGTCTGATGAAAAGCTAAACAAAGAAATTCGAAAGTACATATATGAGAAAGTGGTGGAACAAAGAGTTAGGCAATAGCTGTTGTGTGAGATTATTGAAAATCTCATGACACAAGAGGGCACATCGCACCCTAAGAAAGCTAGCATCATGGATACCGCCCATAAGCTTGATAGAATGACATACCCATTCAAAGTCAAGCATCATATGAGACCTCCTGATAAACTATTTTTCCTTTTAAGACCCTATAGAGCTAAAAGGTTGAAGAAGATGACATGGGCATTGAGTGGAGAAGATCTTAATTTGCCATTTCATGGTTGGAATAGGAGATTGAAGAGTATTGCTCATAGCACTGTCCTATCTAGGACATCCAAAGCCACATTGAAGCTTCATTGAAGGAAGATCTTCAGAGTACATCTGACTGAAGACGTTCAACTTAGCGCTAGCGGGGAGGCAACCCACGCTCTTATTTTTAGTTCATTTACTTCAGTTATTTTATTTATTTTTGTGTGCTAATTGCATGTTTAATAGTTTGCATATTTATTAATATAGGTACTAGCGCAACCCATACACTCCGCCTAGTCAATTTCTGATCAGCATGAGCCTGATCAGTTCTATACACGGTAGTATTGTTCCTCACTCTTTGTTTTTTACGCTTATCATACATTGAGGACAATGCAAGTTTTAAGTTTGGGGGTGTGTGCATGTTAGTGGTAGTCCTGCTATTAATTTAAAATTTTAAAATTTATTTATTCAAAAAAATCAGAAAAAATCGATTTTTTTAAGTCATAAGTAGTGAAGCATAGTCTAAGGATGAGTTTGTTTGCTTTAGGATGAAATCTTGGAAATTAATAAGTTCCCAATTAAATTTTATCTGATGCCTTGAGTAGTTGTCTTAGGTTAGACTCGTAAGCACTTAAAAGTAGGTTTCTAGCAGTAAGAACCTAGGTAGTTGACAGAGTGACTAGTTGAAGAAATTATTTGACGATGAATGACCGTTTGCTTAAATATCTGTCTCTATTTGCAATTATTTATGATATATGGTATGTATAGAGCAAAAAAAAAAAGATCTTTTGAAAAAGAAATGATGAAAATAGCACAAAAATATTGAAAAAAGAAAAAAAAAATTAAACCACCTATAACATATAAGCATGAAACTATTAATGGGCAAATGTTAGGACCATCATGAGGAGAAATGCTACCTTAAATGGTAGATGAGTCAAAAGATAAAGAAAAGAGAAGTCATACCATATTGAGCTTAATGGGAAAATATATAGTATTTTTGAGATATTTAGGTTAGTTAAACCCATCAGATCATCATTTTTTTAGACGAAATCACATGGTTGACTGACTTAGGAGTTGAACTATAACCAAACCTTTACACACACACTATGTGTCTGACTTAGATGATTTATTCAAGAATTGGATTTGAGTTGTGTTAGGTAATTTGAAGGTTCTTTGATTTCATTAGTTGGCATTTGATGAATACTAAAAAGTGTACATTTAATAAAGAGAAAGTAATCATTTTACACTTATAGTTTCATTAATCACCTTAATTTAGCACATTGGAAACAATAATTAAATTTATGTTTACATATTTTTATTGTGATTTTTATTTCTTATATAGGTGAAATAATACTTTGGATGCATAACTAGGAAAATAGATTTGACATTTGGATTTTGGAGGCCAGAAACTTAAAAGGGCATTCTAACAGTGTACAATTTCGGAAATTCAAACTTTGCGTATTTTTTGTATTTTGGCCATAACTTTTTACTTTATTATCGGATTAAGGCAATTCCAATTCCAGATGAAAGAAGCCTCAAATATCTACAACTCAGCTTTCTATAAGAGTTTCTAGTTTTTCAATTTTCAAAGTCGAAATGGATGAAGAAGCCAACTTATGCTGCATGTAATTTTAATTACTTTTAAAATTGTAATAAAAGTAATGGTTCAAAAGTCACAATCCACCTTTCGGTGGATTGTGATAATTGTTTGAATTTATAAAGGAAAAAAAAGGAAATGAAAGTCAAAAAGAAAAAAAGAATAAAGAATAAAAGTTAAGTATAGGTGTTGAGCCCTCTTCTATAAATAGAGGTGCTCAACACCTCATTTTCTTCAGCCTATTTCATAGTTTTCTCTCTGAAAATTTGTAGAGTTTCAGCTCTTGTGTGTTTTATTTTTCAAGTTTTGTTGTAATTTTTTTCCTTTCAGTAACAAAATTATGAATGTTTTTATTCAAATCATGAGTAACTAATTCCATCCTGCTGGGGTAAATGGTGAAACTCTTAATATGAGAATATATATCTATCGTACTTATATTATAATATATGAATTGTAATTTAAAGACTAATATTTAATCTTCTATTATATTTGTGGGTGTCTTGATTCCTTGTAGACAATCTCATCTTAGTTGGCATAGTTAATACTTTATGCCATATTATATGAGACGGTAATTTAAATCTGGGCTAATTATTGATAAACTTTGTTACTATCTTTATGACTGGTTTTATATATTTGGCATAATTGAGTACCTAACTGGACTAGTTATAGACAAATGTTATCACCACCTATAGTTAGTTTTATATGTTTTGACATAATAATTCCTGAAGTAAATTAACTGAGTAATAATGACAATTTATATATTATAAAAAGAAAGATTTATATATACTTGAAATATTAAGAGTGGATTTCCTAACCCCAGTATTTTTAATTTATTGTTGCATCTCAGTTTAAAAATTGCCCATCATTTCAATCAAATCACCCTTTTTATTTTTACTCAAATTATTATTTTATTTTACTAAATCTATTTCATGTGGATCGACCCCGGACTTACCGGGTTATTTTATTACTTCGAATTTCTTATACTTGGGAGTAAAGAACCACTTTGTGAGTGTGTCAAGTTTTTTGCGCTGTTTTCGGAGATTATTATTTAGTAGATAGAATAATAATTTAACATCTATAGGAGCGAAGCGGGGTTTACCGCTATGCCTATGATGTTCGGTGACCACGACATTGTTGGGCTCGCAACCCGTAGAGAGAACGGATTAGCCCGCAGGGGACTAAATCGGAGAATAAAGGAGTCGCCACCCAGCGTGAACTGGGAAAGATTTAAGGCCGCACTCACCCATCGCAAGGGAAGACCTCAAACCGTTGGGTTCAGAATGGTCCATTACTTATGCTAGTATAATGGACGGGTTCACACAATGGTATAGCCAAGTCTTAATGCAATTCAAGCATAAAAGCGAAAAAAAATGTAATAACATACCCAAATAAAATAATAATCACAATAACATAGTTCCAAAGCATATTGAATTAAGAAATGCGAGGTGCGATAACAAAAATTATAATAAACAGTCAAAAGCAGGAAAAATGTCAATAAATAAATTGCAAATAAAAAGGGGGGTTAATCACGCATATATGAGTATTTCCCGAGTGGCATGTTGAGTTGTATCCCAAGTACAGACCGCACTACCGTCCATTCAGATTCGGTTACGAAATTTACGTCTGGGTTTCCATCTGATATACCGCAAGGGATAATAACAATAAAAGCGAACAAATAGATAAAAAAAAAGATAACACTAAATAGATAAAAATAAATAACAAAATGCCGAAGAAAGAAAATAATGTGACCAGAAATTTGGCCGTCTTTGATGTAGGACTTCGCATACCCGGCTAGACGTATTTCACGTCCAGCCAGGAATGCAGCATCCGGAACTATAAAAATATATGTGGTAAGGGTGCCCTCAGGTCTTATCTTTTAAGTTGCCTTCTCAGAAGTGCGTTAGGTCGTCGCATGAAGGATCGCTGGTTCGTTGTTTCTGGTTGCTGGTTCGCTATTTCTGCTCGTTATTTTGCTATTTTCTGTTTACTGTTTTGATGTTTTTTGGTTGCTGTTTTGGTTGTTTTCTGGTTGCTGTTTTGGTTGTTTTGGCTGCTGGTTTTAGGTAGGTTTGGCTGCTGTTTTTGGTGATTTTGGTTGCTGGTTTTTTGGTGGTTATGGCTGCTATTTTTTGGTTGTTTTGGCTGGTTTTTTTGTGATGGTTGGCTCTCAGTTTTGGTTGTTGTTTCTTCGGTTTCTCCTTGTTGTTTTTCTGTTTTTTCACGATTTTTGGCTGTTTTTTGTTCTGGTTTGATCGTTGTTTCTCAGTTGTTTGGTTGGTTGTTTTTAGTGATGTTGGTTGGTTCTTTTCAGTGATTTGGTTGGTTTATTTTTGTTTCTACATGGTTGGTTGTTTCGGTTCCTGCCTGGTTGGTTTCAGTGGTTGCTTAGGGTTTTCATTTTCTATTTTTTATGTTGTTTTTTCGGTCAAAGAAGAAGAAATGAGCTTTAGGGTTTTTTGTTGGTTGTTGTCGTCCAAAGAAGAAGAAGAGAGAGACCTCCTATGGTTTTTTTTATTTGTCGTCCAAGCCTCCATTTGATGATGATTTGGTCCCCTTTTAATAATGATTTGAAGGGATCTCCAAATAGGGAAACAAATCACATTTATTTGGGAGATATATTCTCAATTTATTTTGGGAATACAATCTCACAAATTTGGTGATGAGGATATCTCAAATCTTGTTGGATTCTTAAGGATGGGATCTCAAATCTCATTAATTTGGAAAGTGTTGATGAAGGAATTTGGACATGTGGATTGCATGGGGTTTTGGGCGTGTTGATGGATTGCATGGGTTCATGGGCCACGTGGATGGGCTGCGTGGGAGGTCCGAAACTAAGGTTTGAAATAGAAACTGACTGAGCGAACCTGAGGCTAGTTAGTGAGTCTGAATCCGATGAGGGGCTAATTTTTGAGGTTTTCTTTCCTTCCGGCATTCGTTTTTCGCAACTTCCACAACTTTTCAGGTAGTGCCTCCATACGAGGCTCATCATCGGGCTTATGTAAAAATGAAGTATCTACAACATCCTTGTATTTTTTTCTTTTATTTATTTATTTTATACTTCCTTTCTTTTTTGTTTTTTCTACATCCCATTTTTTCCGTCTTCTTTGCATTTGTGTCGATCTAAAAGGTCTTGATTGATCCTAAATGAATTTTGAACTCATACATCCCATGTATAGGCAAACTCCGTTCTTGGTTCTTCAAGGTTACATGAGACAAAAAAAAACTCAATTAAAATGAAGCTTGTATTTTGCCAAAGAATTTCTTGAACCATCCATATCTAGAGATTCTTCTATAATTTTTTGTGAGAACCTAATTCGAGAAATTGAGACAGCTGAATGAGAAATTCAATTAAAATGAATTGACATTTTTAAGATCTAATCACTACGTTTGTGTTTGTTTTTTGTCATTTATTTTAACTTTTTTCTCACTTGTTTGCTATTTTTTCTTTTTGTTAGTATTGCATTTGTATATTTAAATTTTAATATATAGTTTGCATTCAGGTTGCATGAGACATTGGTCTCAATCATCTAGCAGTAGATTAAATAGAGAGTCTCCATCATCTTCATTATCAGTCAAAATGACCGAGAACTGAAATGAAAACCCACCTGACCGAGATGAAAATCCAATTGATCAGGTAGAACATGAGTCTCAACATAACGATCTTAATCATCTTAGGAAACCCAGAGAATTCATGAATCTCACTAGGATAGGATCACCATTTTGCATTGAATTCCCCCAGATGCATCACGTTTAAATTTTAAGCCAGGTGTCATCCAAATTTTTCCCATATTTCAAGGTCTAGAATAAGAAAATCCTTATAAGCAATTAAGGGAATTCGTAGAGGTATGTAATACTTACACAGACCAAAATTGAAGCATGAGTATAATCCGACTCAAATTATTTCCTTTTTTTAAATGATAAAACTAAAATTTGACTGCAGAACCTTAACTCAGGATCCAACAGAATATGAGATGATTTCCAAGAACAATTTCTAAAAAAAGTATTTCCTCCTCATAGGACAAACTACTTCAAAAAGAGAATTTTAACTTTCACACAAGAGTCGGGGAAACACTTATCAATGTTGGGAGAGATTTAAAGAAATGTTAAATGTTTGTCCACGTCATGGGTTTGAAATATGGAGGCTGGTTTCCTACTTCTATGAGGGTTAGTGGAAATGATGTGTAATGGTGAGTTTAGGGACAAAAGTCCCAAAGATGCACTAAATTACCTAGAACACATAGCATAAAATGCATAACACTGGGGCACAGTTAGCACTTATGAATCATCTGTAAAACCACAGTCATTTGGTAGAGGCATGTTTTACATTAGGGACTACCATGATCTTTCTGCTAAATATGCATCTCAAGCTGAAAAAGTTGAGGCATTAGAAATGAGGAAGAATGATCATGTTAAGTCAATTTAAGAAGTCACATATCATATCTGTAACTCAAATGAACATGTCACACAAGTTTTCCTAACCTTACCAGCCCTGCAAGAATGTCTCCATAACCAAGTCAGTTCCATAAAAACCTTCAAGTGACCAAATCCAAACCCATACACTCAAACCTATAATTTTGGTTGGAGAAACCATCCAAACTTCAATTGGAGGAATGATAACCAATCACAACCATCCCATTAACCTCCCCAAGTACACAAGAATTTCCAAAATTCTCATAATTATGCACCATATGTCCCACCATCTAGGAAAACCATTGATGATACTTTGCATGCATTCATTGAGAAACAGGAAGCCATCAATAACCAAAATGTGTAAATATTGAGTGATCTAAAAGATATTTTTGTCAAAATCATTTATGCATTGACCATTCATGAGAAATGAAAGTTTCTTGCACAATCACAACCAAACCCCAAGAGTTATCAAAACCCTCACTAGAGTAGTTCTACTAGTTAACACATAGACCATGCCAAATCTGTTATTACTATTCGCAGTGGTAAAGTCATTTACAGACCCATTCTTGAACCTCGTGAAGTTGAAAATAAGTCAGTTTTAGAGGGTAATGAAATGGTTGATGAACCATTACCTATCGTTGATAATAACGATTTTTCACATGCACCTCCATTTCCTCAAGCATTGAAAACAAAGAAATTGAAACATTCATAAGAGATATATGAAATATTCAAACAAATGAAGGTCAATATTCCTTTTTTGATGCCATCAAATAGATACCATCTTATGCCAAATTTCTGAAAGACTTGTGCACCGTTAAAATAAGCCATCAGATAAGAAATGAAGCTTTTCTAGCTGAACAAGTAAGTTCCATTCTCTCAACCAATAATACATTGAAATACAAAGACCCTAGTTGTTCTACTATTTCTTTTATTATTGGAAATCATAAAATTAAACATGCATTGCTTGATCTTGGAGCCAGTGTCTATTTGCTTCAATTTTCAGTTTACCAACAAATTAATATTGGCGACTTAAAACCAACTTCAACTACTCTTTTACTTACCGATAGATTAGTAAAGGTACCAAAATGAATTATAGAATACGTGTTATTACAAGTCGATAAATTAATATATCTTGTAGATTTTATTGTCTTGAAAACACAACCTGTAGCAGACAGTTATAAGCCAATTCCTGTAATATTTTATCGTCCATTTTTAGCAACAGCTAATTCTTTAATTAATTGCAGGAATGGAATCATAAATTTTTCCTTTGTGTAGGACACAAAAATCGGCGACGCTGTTCTAGGCTCGCGGCCTAGTTGGGAGTACGGAATAGCCCGCGGGGGAACTAAACCGGAGAAATAACATGGAGTCGACACCTGGTGTGAACCGGGAAAATGTGATTTAAGGCCGCACTCACCCCTCGCAAGGGAAGACCTCAAACTGTTGGGTTTAGAATGGTCCCTTACTTATGCCACTTGTAATGATGTGATTTGTGCAATAAACTAACCGAATCTACGCAACATGCTCAAGAACAACCTATATCTAGTTCATGTTCATAAAGATAAATCCTATGTCTAAGTTTGCATGCTTAGAAAGTAAGTCATCATAACACACAACAACACATGGCAATCTCATGAACATATTTCAATTATATAATGCAAAATGCAAACAACAACATAAACTTAATGCAAATTCCAAACGCAAAATGAATAACTAATCATGTTTAAAAATAAACAACTAAATCATGCTTAAAGATAAATAACATACTAAACTAAATCATGCTCACGAAGATAAATAACGTACTAGACTCAATCATGCTCGTATACATGTTTCGATAAAACGAAATACGTATGTCTCTTAAGTAGTACGTGGCATTGTATCCCGAGTGCAAACCGCACTACCGTCCATTCAGATTCGGCTACGGAATTTACGTCCGGGTTTCCATCCGATATACCACAAAAGAGAACACGTATTCCGTTCATCCGGAATTCACATCATGCCTCAACAAACGACTCTCATGTGATAATATATTAAAATAAATTAAAGAAACGAAAGATAATAAGTAAAAAGGGTGCCCTCAGGTCTAACCTCTTTTGTCGTCTCTTGAAGCGCGTTACACGGCCGTCGGAAGGGTTGATGTTCCATAACTTTTCTGGTTCGCTAATCCAACATTTTTTCTCGCTGTTTCACTGTCTGGGCTGCTGTTTTCATTCCATTTTGCTGTTGTTTCTGTTGTATTTTTCTGGTCACTAGTTTAAGGTAATAGGGGACTGTTTTTGGCGGTTTTTGGAGGTTTAAGGGCTGCGGTTTTTGGACTGTTTTAAGGGTCTAATATGTGGCTGCTTAGGGGGTTTTATGGTGCGGCTGAACTGGGCAGTAAGAGGGTTTTGTACGTGCAGTTATGGGTTGTTGTGGGGCTGATTTTAGGCTGGTTAGGGGGCTGTTATTAACGTCTGAATGAAGGCTATATTGGTGGTAGTTTGTGGCATGAATGAAGGCTGTAACGTAAGTGAGGTTGAGGGGGGCAAGTGGCTTGTGTGGTCAAGGGGCTGGTGGCGTTGAAAGGAGCTATGTTGGTGTGACGTAGGTGGGTTGCTGGAAGGGCTAGGTGGGGGCTGATGAGTGGGGCTTTGGTGCGTTGAATGGAGGCTGCTGAGTGGAGGCTTTACGCGTGAAGGAGGGCAATTAACGTGAGCTGATTTATTTAATGGGTGAGGTGTGAGGGTGTTAGAGGCGTGTGGCTATTTGTTGAATATGTGTGTGGCTTGGCTGAACGTGTTGAGGGCTATTGAGTGAAGTTGGGAGGTGCGTAAGCGTGTAAATTTGAGAGGTCAATGGGCAGTGGGTGTTTTGCGGCTGTGAAGGGTTTGGTTGTGCAGGGAGATTTGTGGCGTGAATCACTTAGGTTATTTTCTTTGTGTTTTTTGTGTGAATCAGCTAGGGTTTGAAAGGTTGGGTTAAAGGTTCTTTTTATATGCCAATGGAGGGGGTTTACCTTTTTGGAGAAGGAAATGGAGATTGTGTATTGATGGGGGAGATTTAATTATTATGTGATAGGGAAAATCATTAATTAGGGGAATTGATTTGATTTGTTCTTTTTAATTAAGGATATGATTTATTTAAATTGGTAGGTGATTTAATTAAATTAGGAATGTGATTTATTTTAATTAGGAATGTTATTTATGAAATTTAATTTGAATCTTTTAATTTGGGAAATGAATTTAATTTGTGACATGCATTTTAAATGTTTTAATTATTTTGGATTGGGCTTGGTGTGTTTAAAAACAGAGGTCCAACAAGCGAACCCGAAGCGAAACAAGCGAGTTAAATCTGACAAAATGCTAATTTCCAACTTTACCTTTCCAACGTCCGTTTCCCGCGGCTTTCACAACTAAAGAGGTAGTGTCTCCATACGAGACTCATCATCGGGCTTATATACAAAAATACAGTGCCTACAGTCGCCCCCACTTTGATGGGACTTGTGCCGTGTGTGACAATGACAATCCTATCAAAGTACGTGCAATGCATTTTCACTTACCTGGCTCGCCAGCTGCCACTTGACTTGCCATGTTGATCTGAACTGAATTTGATGATATGCCATTCCTGGCGTGCTAAACCCCGTACCTAGGGTGTCGCGGTTGCGTCTCCATACCTAGAGTGTTGCAGAGTTGATTCTGTTGTGCCATTCTCGGCGTGCTAAACCCCGTACCTAGGGTGTCGCAGTTCTGCCATTCTCGGCATGCTAAACCCCGTACCTAGGGCTTCGCAGTTGTGCCATTCTCGGCGTGCTAACCCCTGTACCTAGGGCGTCGCAGTTGTGCCATTCTCGGTGTGCTAAACCCCTTATCTAGGGTGTCGCAGTTGTGCCATTCTCGGTGCGCTAACCCCATACCTAGGGTGTCGCAGTTGTCTGAATGCCGTACCTGGCGTGCTAACCCTGTATCTAGGGTGTCACAGTTGCGTCTCCATACCTAGAGTGCCGCAGTTGTCTGAATGTCGTACCTGGCGTGCTAACCCCGTACCTAGGGTGTCGCAGTGGTCTGAATGCCGTACCTGGCGTGCTAACCCCGTACCTAGGGTGTCACAGTTGCGTCTCCGTACCTAGAGTGCCACAGTTGTCTGAATGCTAACCCCGTACCTAGGGTGTCGCAGTAGTCCACAATAGTCCATATGCCATACTTGGCGTGCTAACCCCGTACCTAGGGTGTCGCAGTAGTCCACAATAGTCCATATGCCATACTTGGCGTGCTAACCACGTACCTAGGGTGTCGCAGTGGTCTGAATGCCATACCTGGCGTGCTAACCCCGTGCCTAGGGTGTCGCAGTTGCGTCTCCGTACCTAGAGTGCCGCAGTTGTCTGAATGTTAACCCCGTACCTAGGGTGTCGCAGTAGGAGTGCCGTACTTGGCAAACTGATCTGATGTCTCAATACCCGGAGTTTCGTACCTGGCGTGCTAACCTGATATCTCCATACCCGGAGTGCCGTACCTGGCAGAACTAATCTGATGTCTCCATACCCGAAGTGCCGTACCTGGTAAAATTGATCTGATATCTCCTTACCCGGAGTGCCATATCTAGCAGGACTGATGCTGAACTAATGTGGGCATTGCTCCCAGAATGCCATACCCGACAGAATTGATGCTAAATCAACGTGGGCCTCGCCCCCAAAGTGCCATACCCGGCCAGACTGATATTGATCACCCCCAGAGTGCCATACCCGGCCAGACTGATACTGATAATGATATGGGCCTCGCCCCCAGAGTGCCATACCCGGCCAGACTGATACTGATAATGATGTGGGCCTCGCCCCCAGAGTGTCATACCCGGCCAGACTGATATTGATAATGATGTGGGCCTCGTCCCTAGAGTGCCATACCCGGCCAGACTGATACTGATAATGCGATTGTTCGTTCTCGAACCATGCTGTGAGGTGGTCCATTCCCGAACCGTTGCTGTGTGAGGTGGTCCATTCCTGAACCGTTACTGTGATGTGGTCCATTCCCGAACCTTGCTCCATTCTCGGAGTGCCATTTTCGGCATGCTAAACCTCATTCCCGAGGCGTCGCGGTTGTGATAGTTGTGGTACCCTTTCGAACCTTGCTCCATTTCTGGAGCGCCATTTTCGGCATGCTAAACCTCATTTTCGAGGCGTCGCGGATGTGATAGTGGTCCATTTCCGAATCGTGCTCCATTTTCGGAGTGCCATTTCCGGCGTCTGATGTGATGATGGTCCATTTCCGAACCATGCTCCATTTTCGGAGTGCCATTTTCGGCGTCTGATATGATGATGGTCCATATCCGAACCATGCTCCATTTTCGGAGTGCCATTTTGGCGTCTGATGTGATGATGGTCCATTTCCAAACCATGCTCCATTTTCGGAGTGCCATTTTCGGCGTCTGATGTGATGATGGTCTATTTCCGAACCATACTCTATTTTCGGAGTGCCATTTTTGGCATCTGTTGTGTGTGCCCCATTTTTGGAGCGCCATTTTCGGCTTGTTCATTCTCGAACTGTGCTCCATTCTCGGAGTGTCATTCCCGATTTGTTCATTCTCGAACTGTGATCCATTCACGGAGTTCCATTCCTGGCTTGTTCATTCCCGAACTGTGCTCCATTCTCGGAGTGCCATTCCCGGCTTGTTCATTCTCGAACTGTGCTCCATTCTCGGAGTGCTATTCCTGGCTTGTTCATTCTCGAACTGTGCTCCATTCTCGGAGTGCCATTCCTGGCTTTTTGATGATGTGTGGGCCTCAACCCTGGGACTCATCCCCAAAACTGATACTGATGTGGGCCTCGACCCTAAACTGGTACTGATGTGGGCTTCGCCCTCAAAACTGATACTGATGTGGGCCTCGCCCCCAGACAGATGCTAATGTGGGCCTCGACCCTGGGACTCATTCCCGAGCTGATACTGATGTGGGCCTCGGCCCATGTTCCATCCTTAAACTGATGCTGATGTGGGCCTCGGCCCTGAGACTCATCCCCAAAACTGATGCTGATATGGGCCTCGGCCCTGGGATTCATTCCCGGGTTCATTGCAAAACTCTGAAGACGTGGGCCTCGGCCTTGGGATTCATTCCAAAAATCTGACGATGTGAGCCTCGGCCCTGGGATTCTTTCCTGACACTGATGCTGACAACGCGGGCTTCAACCCTGGGACTCATCCCTAAAACTGATATCAATGCTGGTGCGGGCCTCGCCCCCGGGACTCATCCTCGAAAATGATACTGATATATTGCTGATTCTGGTTGGCTTACATTTGCCGCTTTCTCCTTCTTTTTAAAACCTGTGAATACAAAACATAACAAACACAGAAAAGGAATGCAAGTGTGTTACGTGTATGCATGTATGCATGGATGTATTTCCTATTCTGATGGGTTAGGTCTTCCTTGTTCTCCTCGGTGCTTCTTGCCTATAACTGTCTTCGGTCGCCCCCGGGGCCTGCTTATAGTTTCTTTCTGTCAATTCTCTTCTGGTAATTGCTCAGTTTCCTTTGGTCCCATGACTCAATATCTCATTATGCCCCTGATTTGCGGGGTGGTAGACTGGTCGTCCCCAGTCTTGATTTATCTTTCTGCTCTCCGCTGTTTGCACTTGGTCAAGATAAACCACATGGTGGGGCCTTCCATATCATCATACTATATTACATGCTACAAAATAGTCCCAATATTTATACATATCGCTGTCCTCAAAGAATGCTCAGTAATGAAATCAGAGAACCTTCAAAACACTCGATGCAACTCGAATCCAAGTCTTTGAATAAATGATCTAAGCCAGACTCACAGTGTGTGTGTGCAAAGGTTCCTTTGCAGATTCATCCCCAGGTAAGCCAACTCAATGATTTCGTCAAAAAACTGGGATCGATGGGTCCAACCAACCTAGATGTCTCAATTATGCCTGCAGTTGCTTTTTCTGTGCTCAATGTGGTATGGTTTTCTTTCTCTATTGTCTCTTTCTTTTTTCTTTTCATTTTGAACTTCTTTTTTTCTTTTCTTTTCTTTTTCTCTCTCTTTTTTTTTCTTTCTCTTTTTTTTTTCAACACACCTACCCTTTAAGGTAGCATTTCTCCTCATGGTGGTCCTAATACTCACCCATGGGTAGCTTCACGCTTATCGGTTATAGGCGGTCTAATTCTTTTCTTTAGAGACTTTTCTTTTATTTTCAACCGTACCACACATCATAACATAAGCAAATCAAGATAGACATCTAAGCAAACGGTCATTCACCGACCTACAATTTCTTCAACTAGTCACCTTGCCAACTACTCAGATTTTCACCGCTAAGAACCTGTAGTGAAGTGCTTACGAGTCTAACATAGATCAATCACTCAAAGTATCAGATAAAAGCACATCAAGTGTTTATCGTTTCTAAGATTTCACCCTAAAGCAGACGATTTCATAATTGGACTTATGTCTAACTATCAAGGACTAAAAACAAACAACGAAATTTTTTTTCTTTTCTTTTTTTCTTTTTCTTTTTCTTTTTCTTTTTTATTTCTTTTTTTTTTCACTCACTCACTCACTCCAAGGAATTCTTCCTCTCTGCTGCTGACAATGTGGGCTTCGCCCCCGGGATCCATATCCGAAACTCAAACTCAAATGGGCCCCAACCCTCAGATTACTACCCGAATCCGATACTATGCATTCGCTGTTTTTGATTAGCTTGTCTTTGCCGTTTTCTCCTTTTCTGTCTTCGACACCTGTGAATACAAAACAAAAACACAAAACACACAAAAAAGAATGCAATAATGGGTTATATGTATGCATGAGTTTTCTCATCCCGTCGGGTTAGGTCTTCTGCGGGTGACTATCCAGTCTTCTGTCCCTCAGGCAAAATACAGCTTCAATCTGTCAATATTGATTGGCTCGGTGAACTCATTCCCTTCCAAGTCTGACAGTCTCACTGCTCCATTTCCCATTACCTTCTGAACAATGTTTGGTCCTTCCCAGTTCGGTCTGAACTTTCCTCTCGGATCTATCATCGACGGCTTCGACTGCTTAAGCACTAAATCACCTTTCTTGATCTTAGTAGGACGCACCTTCTTATTGAATGCCCGAGCCAACCTCTTCTGATATATCTGCATGTGATGCAAGGACTTCATCATGTTCTCATCCATCAATGCCAACTGTTCAAACCTCTGCGAGGTCCACTCATGTTCAGGCAATTCTGTTTCTGCTAATACCCGCATGGACTGTATCTCAACTTCCACTGGTAATACTGCTTCCATTCCATAGACCAAAGAGTACGGCGTGGCTCTTGTCGCTGTTCTCACAGATGTTATGTACCCCCACAAGGCATATGGTAGCTTATAAGTCCAGTCCTTGTAATTCTCAGTCATCTTTGGCAAAATTGTCTTTATCGTCTTGTTGGCTGCCTCGACTGCCCCATTAGCCTGCGGCCTGTATGGTGAGGACTTGTGATGGCCCATTCCATATCTCTGTAGCATCGCCTTCGTCTCTCTCTGAAATTGGACTCCATTGTCCGTGACCACATGGTGCGGCATACCATACCGACAGATGAGATTTCGAGCTATAAACTTTGCCATCTGCTTTGCTGTCACATTGTGGAATGATTCAGCTTCTACCCATTTCGAGAAATAGTCCACTGCCACTACTATAAATCGATGCACATGTCGATTCCCCATGCTGAGAAAGGCCATGGCTCTGACAGCCCATGCAACTCTGTGTGCGGCAAATGGTTTAAATTGCCGTGTGCTTGACAATCATGACAGCACTTCACCAGCTTCGCGTAATCAGCTTCCATGGTCGACCAGTAGAAACCTTGCCTCACAATCTTACGGGACAAGTTTAATTCGTTCATGTGCGACCCATATACACCAGCATGTACTTCTTTCATCACCTTCTGAGTTTCTTCTCCATTCAAGCACTTCAGCTGAATGTCATTTGCCTGCCTCTTGTAGAGCTCTCCCTTCAAACTCACATACTGAGATGCCAAATTCTGAATAGCCACTCGGTCCTTTCTGCTCGCCTCTTCTGGGAATTCCCCATTCTCCATATACTTTTGAATATCGTGATACCAAGGCTTTCCATCATTGACCTCTACTTCCAATATTCTCTCAATCTCAAAGAATGGCTTGCTTGCCGTTGTCAACACAAGTGGTCTCATTACTAGTTTCTCTGGATTTTCCCAAGTCGCGACCAATGTCGCCAATGCATCTGCCATCTGATTCTCCTCTCATGGCAAATGCTGAAATTTACAGTCGAGGATAGCGTGCGTCAGATTTCTGAGATAGAACAAATAAGGCTTCAGTCGTTCTTCTTTCAACTCTCATTCCCCTTGCATCTGTCGGATCACCAACATTGAATCTCCATAGACTGCCACATTCTTAGCTCTCAAGGCTATCAATGCGGTCAACCCAAATGCTCACGCTTCATACTCAGCCATGTTATTAGTTACTCCGAATGTCAGCCTCTTGGCCATAGGCAGGGTGTCTCCCTCATGGGTTACTATTACAATACCGATTCCAGCTCATTTGCAATTCACTGCTCCGTCGACGTACATCTTCCATCATTGGACTGCTATAGCTTGGATCTCCTCATCGGGGAACTCAAACTTATACTGATCTCCTTCAATCGGTTGCAATGCCAGGAATTCTGCCACGGCTCGCCCTTTGATTACCTTAGAGGTGAGGTACTCGATGTCAAATTCAGTTAGCAGCACTAACCATCTGCCCAACTTCCCAACCAGCGAGGGAACTGAATGCAAATACTTCAAAGGATTCTCCTTCACTACTACTTGGATCTTGTAATATTGGAAGTAGTGGCGCAGTTTCCTGGACGCCCATACTACTGCTAAACAAATGTTTTCCACTTCATGATAACGGGCCTCGTACGGAAGCAGCTTCTTGCTAAGGTAATAGACAGCATGTTCCACTCCTGTCTCATCGACTTGTACCATCATCTCCCCCAGTGCTTCGGGTTCAATCGCCAAATAAAGTACCAAAGGTCTGCCCTGTCTCGGAGGTTTCAGAACATGAGGTTTTACCAGATACTCTCTGATCTTGTCAATGGCTTCTTGACATTGCTCATTCCACTTCACTGGCTGATCTTTCCTCAACAACTTGAAGATGGGCTCGTATACTGATGTCAACTTGGCAATGAAACGGCTGGTATACTAGATCTTCCCAAGGAACGCCATGACTTTTTTCTCTGTCTTGGGTGCTGGCATCTCAGTAATAGCCTTGATCTTCTTGAGATCCACTTCTATTCCACCCATTCCTACTGTGTGGCCAAGTAGCTTTCCTGATGTTACTTCGAAAACACACTTCTTTGGATTCAACCTCAGGTTGTACTTATCGACTCGCTCGAGGAACTTCTCTAATGCTTCGATGTGCCCATCCCTCGTTTCCGACTTGACCATCATGTCGTCTACGTATACCTCAATCTCCTTATGCATTAAGTCATGAAACAAAGTAGTGGACATTCGCTGATAAGTGGCTCCGGCATTTTTAAGCCCAAATGGCATCACCTTGTACCAATAAGTTCCCCACTCCGTGACAAAGGCAGTCTTATGCTTGTCTTCTTCAGCCATAAGCACCTGGTTGTATCCTGAGAACCCATCCGCAAATGAATACATGGAAGACAAGGCCGAATTATCAACGAGTACGTCTATATGCGGCAAAGGAAAATCATCCTTTGGGCATGCCTTGTTAAGATCTCTGTAATCAACATACATTCTAACTTTGCCGTCTTTCTTCGGCACATGCACGATGTTGGCCAACCACTCGGGGTATTTCACTACTTCCAGGAATCCCACATCTATTTGCTTATTAACTTCCTCCCTGACCTTCTCCGCCCATTCTGGTCTCATCCTTCGGAGTTTCTGTTTCACAGGCTTCATATTCGGATAAGTTGGTATCGCATGCTGGGTAATACTTCTATCTACCCCCGGCATGTCCTCGTAAGACCAAGCAAACACTTTGGCATATTTAACCAACATCTCTTCTAAGTTCTTCCGCTCTTCGACGGTAACTTCACTCGCAATCAAGATTTCCTTGGGGCTCTCAGGCGTACCAAGGTTGAATGCATTCGTTTTGATGGAGTTGATATCAAATATGCTTAAGTCATGCAAGTTAAGAGGGAGAGACTCGGGCAAGTAAGCAAAATTATTGTCTTTATTCCTAATCAATGCGGGATTACATTCAAATAAGTCAGGAAGATAAATATACTCATCATCTACGGACACTTCATCTTCCGCAACCGGCTTCTTCTCAGGCTCCTTATGTTCTTCCAGAGTCAGGCTATCCAGCTTCATCAGCTATTCTTCCCATTTTTCATCTTCCTCTTTCGCAACTTCTCCCGCCAGCGGCTTTCCACCAAGCACATCTTGGAAGATTTCAAATTCGGGCACTACAATCCCGTTGACTTCCACTGGTTCAGGCTCTCCCTGATACCCCGAGGCTTTTACAAAACACTCTATCAACTTCAGCCCTTTCTTTTTGGCCTATGGCTTATCTTCATCAGATCGGTATCCCAAACCCCTCCGAGTATTCTGCCCTTTAAAGTCTGGCAATGCTGAACCTTTGTTTGGTTCAAACTTCATTTTCTCAATAATTCTGGCCACTTTGGGGTCCACCCACTCCTCAAAAGTCGCCGACACTTGGAACCTTGTGAAAGGTTGTATTTCCAAAGTGGCTACAGCATTATCCACCTCGGCTCGGATGGTGACAATTTTCCCGTCATATGGGAACTTGATCATCTGATGTAAAGTAGAGGGCACGCCCCCAAGCTTATGGAACCAGGGCCTTCCCAACAACAAGGTAAATATGGCCGGGATATCCAGCACAGTGAGCTCCACTTCATCTTCAACCGGACCAACCTTGACTACCGCTGCAAAAGTGCCTTCGACTCCTCGCTTACTATCATCATAGGCTTTGATAGTCATGTTAGAAGGACTCAACTCAGTTGGCTTAATACCCAGCCTTGCCAGAATTTTCAATGGGCACACATTGATGGAAGAGCCATCATCCACCATCACGCAAGAAGTCTTCTTGCCTCTTACCTCAGCTCAGATGAACAAAGGCATGTTGTGGTTTCTCCCTTCAGGTGGAAGTTCTTCATCCGAGAAGGTTATCTGCAGAGCCTCTTTCTGCACTGACCCAACAAACATTACCGGATTAGCATCTTCGGTACTACTATTTTGTTCAGGGCTTCTACCATGGCTCGTCTGTGCTCTCCAGATGCACATAACAACTCCCAGATACTCAAATATGCTCGGGTCTTCTTCAGCTGCCGTAACACTACGTCTCCCTCAGCAGGCTCCGTATTCTCAGCCACTTCTCGGCCGTCACTCAGCACTTTCTTCCCCTTTTCGGTAGTATCATTGTAAAAGCGCCCACTCCGGGTCATGCCTTTCACTTCCTCTTCCTCACCTCCACTTGAGAAGTCCTCCCATAAATCCTTCTTTTGCTCTGTCTCATCTTCGCTATTACTGTCCCAGATACCCAGGCAAAAGGCTGTTTGGTCAAAGGTTCGGAGGACAAGGTCTTCCGGTAGGCCAGAGTTGATCATGTAAGTAGGTGGGGGGAACAGAGTGATAATTGGGTAAAGGGTTGCGGTGAGTGTTTGGTTGCTCTTTTTCAGGGTCAGGGATTTTTCGGGAGTCTATCAGGTCTTGGATTTCATGGCGAAGGCGGGTGCAATTATATGTGTCATGGCCATGCTGTTGGTGGAATCGGCAGTAACGGTTCATGTCTAGGTTTGGTGGGGGGAGGATTTGGAAGTGGTTTGGTTTCTAAAGGCTTCAGCAGCCCTTGCCTTACTAACTTTTCCAGCACTTTGGACAAGGGCCTGCCCAGGTTAGAGAAACGCCTGTTCTTTATAGCCGTAACCTCTGCGGTAACAGACTTGGTTCCTGAGGATCCTCCAACAGCATGGCCATGACACAGATAATTGCACCCGCCTTCGCCATGAAATCCAAGACCTGATAGACTCCCGAAAAATCCCTGACCCTGAAAAAGAGCAACCAAACACTCACCGCAACCCTTTACAGAATTATCACTCTGTTCCCCCACCTACTTACATGATCAACTCTGGCCTACCGATGGGTTCGGAATGGTCTCTTACTTATGCCACTTGTAATGATGTGATTTGTACAATATCTTAACCGAATCTACACAACATGCTCAAGAACAACCTATATCTAGTTCATGTTCATAAAGATAAATCTTATGTCTAAGTTTGCATGCTTAGAAAGTAAGTCATCATAACACACAAAAACACATGGCAATCTCATGAACATATTTCAATTGTATAATGCAAAATGCAAATAACAACATAAACTTAATGCAAATTCCAAACGCAAAATGAATAACTAATCATGTTTAAAAATAAACAACTAAATCATGCTTAAAGATAAATAACATATTAAACTAAATCATGCTTACGAAGATAAATAACGTACT
The DNA here is from genome assembly GCA_019454045.1 of Zanthoxylum bungeanum. NCBI lineage: Eukaryota > Viridiplantae > Streptophyta > Magnoliopsida > Sapindales > Rutaceae > Zanthoxylum > Zanthoxylum bungeanum. Next base: position 143,809 of record SKCR01027546.1, on the reverse strand, counting down.
AGACTGAATCATGCTCGCATACATGTTTGGATGAAACGAAATACGTATGTCTCTTAAGTAGTACGTGGCATTGTATCCCTAGTGCAAACCGCACTACAGTCCATTCGGATTCGGCTACGGAATTTACGTCCGGGTTTCCATCCGATATACCACAAAAGAGAACACGTATTCCGTTCATCCAGAATTCACATCATGCCTCAACAAACGACTCTCATGTGATAATATATTAAAATAAATTAAAGAAACGAAAGATAATAAGTAAAAAGGGTGCCCTCAGGTCTAACCTCTTTTGTCGTCTCTTGAAGCGCGTTACACGGCCGTCGGAAGGGTTGATGTTCCGCAACTTTTCTGGTTCGCTAATCCAACATTTTTTCTCGCTGTTTCGCTGTCTGGGCTGCTGTTTTCACTCCGTTTCGCTGCTGTTTCTGTTGTATTTTTCTGGTCACTGTTTTAAGGTAATAGGGGACTGTTTTTGGCGGTTTTTGGAGGGTTAATGGCTGCGGTTTTTGGACTGTTTTAAGAGTCTAATATGTGGCTGTTTAGGGGGTTTTATGGTGCGGCTGAACTGGGCAGTAAGAGGGTTTTGTACGTGCAGTTATGGGTTGTTGTGGGGCTGATTTTAGGCTGGTTAGGGGGCTGTTATTAACGTGTGAATGAAGGCTGTATTGGTGGCAGTTTGTGGCATGAATGAAGGCTGTAACGTAAGTGAGGTTGAGGGGGGCAAGTGGCTTGTGTGGTCAAGAGGCTGGTGGCGTTGAAAGGAGCTATGTTGGCGTGAAGTAGGTGGGTTGCTGGAAGGGCTAGATGGGGGCTGATGAGTGGGGCTTTGGTGCGTTGAATGGAGGCTGCTGAGTGGAGGCTTTATGCGTGAAGGAGGGCAATTAACGTGAGCTGATTTGTTTAATGGGTGAGGTGTGAGGGTGTTAGAGTCGTGTGGCTATTTGTTGAATATGTGCGTGGCTTGGCTGAACGTGTTGAGGGCTATTGAGTGAAGTTGGCAGGTGCGTGAGCGTGTGAATTTGAGGGGTCAATGGGCAGTGGGTGTTTTGCGGCTGTGAAGGGTTTGGTTGTGCAGGGAGATTTGTGGCGTGAATCACTTAGGTTATTTTCTTTGTGTTTTTTGTGTGAATTAGCTAGGGTTTGAAAGGTTGGGTTAAAGGTTCTTTTTATAGGCTAAGGGAGGGGGTTCACCTTTTTGGAGAAGGAAATTGAGATTGTGTATTGATGGGGAAGATTTAATTATTATGTGATAGGGAAAATCTTTAATTAGGGGAATTGATTTGATTTGTTCTTTTTAATTAAGGATATGATTTATTTAAATTGGTAGGTGATTTAATTAAATTAAGAATGTGATTTATTTTAATTAGGAATGTTATTTATGGAATTTAATTTGAATCTTTTAATTTGGGAAATGAATTTAATTTGTTACATGCATTTTAAATGTTTTAATTATTTTGGATTGGGCTTGGTGTGTTTAAAAATAGAGGTCCAACAAGCGAACCCGAAGCGAAACAAGCGAGTTAAATCTGACAAAATGCTAATTTCCAACTTTACCCTTCCAACGTCCGTTTCCCGCGGCTTTCACAACTAAAGAGGTAGTGTCTCCATACGAGACTCATCATCGGGCTTATATGCAAAAATGCAGTGCCTACACTTTGGTAATATGACGTTGGAGCTTAATGTTTTTAAAATGTGCAAACAATTATACTACGAGGATAGTGAAAATGAAAGCATGAAAATAATTGAACCAATTTTGGAGGAACATATTCAGGGGAGTCTATCTGATCCTATGAAAATTTGTACAACTAATTTTCTTGAATCAAGTACGCAATTAGTTTCAGATATTTCTAATGATTTTTTTTACTTGATTCTACACAGGTACTGGAAGACGATGGAGAGAAACAAAACTTTGAGGAACTAGGAACATTAGAAGAAGAAAACATGAGGAAGCACCCAAATTGGAATTAAAGACTTTGCCAGAAGGATTGAAGTATGCATTTCTCGGAGATGAACAAACTTACCCTGTGATAATTTCTTCCTCTCTCACAAATGATCAAGAAGGTAAGTTGTTAAATGTGTTGAGAGAACATAAACTGACAATTGGATGGACTTTGAAAGATACAAAAGACATTAATCATTTGATATGCACACACAGAATACATTTAGAAGATAATGCCAGGACATATCGTCAACCCCAAAGAAGATTAAACCCTCACATGAAAGAAGTGATAAAAATAGAAGACCTTAAATTTCTTGATGTGGGAATTATCTACCCTATCTCCGATAGTAAGTAGGTAAGTCCTACATAAATTATACCTAAAAAGTCTAGAATAACTGTCGTAAAAAATGATAAAGGATAATTTCCAACTCGAATCTCATCTAGTTGATGTATGTACATTGATTATAGAAAATTAAATGACGCCACTAGAAAATATCATTTTCCTTTACTACCATTTCTTGACCAAATTTTGGAACGAGTATCAGGATATCCCCACTATTGCGTTCTTGATGATTACTCGGGTTATTATCAAATTTTCATTTCTTTAGAAGACTAGGAAAATACCACATCCACATATCCCATTGGAATATTTGTATTTAGGAAAATACCTTTGGACTTTGTAATATACCAGTAACATTCCAACGATGCATGTTAAGCATATTTAGTGACATGGTTGAACATTATTTAGAGGTTTTTATGGATGATATAACTATTTTTGGGAACTCATTTGATAATTGCTTAAATAATTTGGAAAATATTTTGAAAAAAATGTGAAGAAAAAAGACTAGTGTTAAACTGGGAAAATGCCATTTCATGACTGATTCAGGAATAATTTTGGGTCACGTTGTGTCATCTAAATGTATTGAGGTTGACAAGGTAAAAATAAAGGTGATCTCTAAATTGCCACTACCAAAAACAGTCATGGAAATCCGTTCATTCTTGGGACATGCAGGATTTTATATGAGGTTCATTAAAAATTTTAGTACCATATCCAGACCATTATGTAATCTCCTATTAAAAGATGCAACATTTGAATGGACCGAAGAATATCAAAAATAATTTGAAAAGATTATCAATCTTTTAACTTATGCTTCTATCATACAATCCCATAATTGGTCTTTACCTTTTGAGCTAATGTGTGATGCCAGTGATTATGCAGTTGGCATAGTATTATGACAGAGAAGGGAAGGTAAACCGTATGTAATTTATTACACAAGTAGAACTTTAAACAGTGCACAAATGAATTACATTATCACAAAAAAGTACTACTTGATGTAATATTTACATTGGACAAATTTCAATTATATTTAATTGGTTCATTAACCGTTGTTTAGTCTGACCATGCTGCTGTTAGATATTTGATGTCTAAATAGGATGCAAAGCCAAGATTACTACGATGGATTTTGTTGTTACAAGAATTCAATCTCATAATCAAGGAAAAGAAAAGAGCAGAGAATATACTTGCAGATCATTTATCGAGACTCTTAAATGAGTCATTGATTGACACAGCTCCTATCAATGACTATTTTCCTAATGATTTTTTATTTTCTGTAAATACAATGCATTGGTATGCTAATATTGTCCATTTTCTCACAACATGAAAAATTCCTCTAGACTGGAGCCATCAAGACAATAAGAAATTTTTTATCGAAGTCAAAAGATTCTACTGGGATGATTCATATCTATTTAAGTATTTCCTTGATCATATTTTCCGATGATGCATATCGGACAATGAGATAAGTAGTGTTATTCAGTTTTATCATTTAGAAGCATACGGAGGTCACTTTTTATGTAAGAAAACTGCTACAAAAATCTTATAATGTGGATTTTATTGGCCCACCTTATTTAAAGATACACATGCTTTATGCAAAACTTGGGAAAATTGTCAAAATTTGGGATCCAATCCTAAAAGAAATATGATGCCTTTAAATCCCATTCTTGTCATCGAAATCTTTGATTGTTGGGGAATAGATTTCATGGGTCCATTTCATCGTCATTATAAATTTTGGTTGCAGTCGATTACGTCTCAAAATGGGTTGAGGCGATTCCTTGTTGAAACAGTGATCACAAAATTATGGTTAAATTCTTAAAAGAAAATATTTTAAGTCAATTTGGATTCCCTCGGGCCATTATAAGTAATGGAGGTAAACACTTTTGTAACAAGCCTTTTGAGTCTTAAATGAAAAAGTATGAAATTACACATAAAGTTTCTACCTCTTATCACTCTCAGACAAATGGTCAAGTTGAATTAGCAAATAGGGAAATCAAACAAATTTTGGAAAAAACTGTTAACCTAAATCGTAAAGATTGGTCTCTTCGACTGACTGATGCACTTGGCATATCGAACAGCTTTCAAAACATCTCTGGGAATGTCTCCCTATCATATAATTTATGGAAAACATTGTCATTTGCCCGTAGAACTTGAGCATAAGGCATATTGGGCTATTAAATAATTCAATTCAAATCTTGAAAATGCCAGTCATGAACGTAAACTAAAATTAAATGAACTTGAAGAGTTAAGGAATGATTCATATGAGAATGCGAAAATTCTTAAAGTTGAAACTAAGGTCTTTAATGATAGTCGAATTTCACAAAAAAAATATATATTTGAAATTGGTCAAAACGTTTGCTTTATAATTTTCTTCTTCATTTATTTCATGGAAAATTGAAATCCAAATGGAGTGGCTCATTTATTATGAAGTTTATTCATATGAAGCTATTGACATTGAGAATCTTAGGAATGGTGATGTATTCAAAGTAAATGGACAACGTCTGAAACTATTTTTGGAGTGTTCAAATTTTCAAGAGTCTTTTTTTTTTCCCTTTCAAACCTAGTATATTGTAATTGATGTATTATAAGCTGTTATTTTATTTTTATTTTTATTTTTTTTGTCTAATTTCTATATTTTCCTATGTTTTGCAACATTTTTCTTTTTGTCAGAGTCATACACCCCGGTTAAATAGCAGATAACGGTTCTCCATGACTCTAAGTCGGTTCTTTCAGTTTCATAAAATTATTGATACCCTATAATCAAGGCATGGAAGAAACTCTTGCAAAACTCCACAACCATTTTCTTTCTCTCCCCCAAAATGCTCTGATGAAAATTTTCAAAGCACGCACCGAAAGAATGAGGTTTCTTATGATCAATGGTATTCCTAGTAATATTCATTAGGTAATTGAAGTAAGGATTCGCTTGGCAGGTGAGTTATCCGACTACTTCATTTCTTACATGTCTGGTTTAGGGAAAAACAACTATGCTAAGAAGCGGACATCTAAACAATTAGGTGTTTGTTATAAATGTGCACGCTGGACGTGCAACACTCGTTATCGTTCTTTAGGAATTGTGTCTGACAATCGCGAAGATAAAATTCAATTCATTAGATATGGCTTGAGTAAGAAGTCTTTAGATGATATATCATTGACTCTTGAGGCACATCCTAGTGGACATATTCATCGAGTGATTCGTAATTTGCATATACAATTGCAAAAAGAAAGACAACACTACAATATCAGGAATCTGACTTTAAAAAATTATGTTTGCCAATTTATAAGAAAATTGGATGGGAAACATATCCCCGACCCATAGAGGGCGTTTAAGCCGTTACTGGACGTAAAACCAGAAGACTATGTGAGCCACAATCACAATTACCAGTACATATTGTTTCAATTTATTGTTTTGATTTCTTTTACTTTAATTTTGCCAACAATATTTAAACTTTTTGACTTCCACGATGTATTTTACTATTCATTTGACAATTGTATTTTGCACATACTAATGCCTTTATTACTCACCTCTTTTCAGGATCTATAAATACAGCTCGTCATTTCTCTCTTCGACACATCCAAATAAGAAAGAGAGCAGAAATGGAGAAAACTTCAAGACGATGAGTCACTAATATCTGTTTATTTTATGGATATAGCTCTGGAACTAAATCAGAATTTGTTGAGACTGTAAAAGAATTGGGTAGAGTTATGACGGAAAGAAACATGCACTTAGTATATGTCGGTGATAATCTTGGATTGATGAGATGTGTTTCAAAGACCGTGCAAAAAGAAGGCGATCAAGTTTTAGGAATCATCCCAAAAAGTTTTGGCAGACATAAATCTCATTAGAAAATCAAATAAAGAATAATACATTGTCTCAGGTATGTCTGAAAGACTTACTGAAATGATTAATCATGCTGACACTTTTATTGGTTTACCAAGTGGGGTGGGCATGTTGGAAGAAATATTCACAGTTGTTGTAGGGGATTTTAGGGGTAAATGCAACGGAACTCAGAAAAATAAATTTTTCCGATTTCAATAATTTTCTCGGGCAATTAAAATAAACTTATTTATTCTAATAACTCAACATTTAAAACTGAATTTTTACCCAAAAATCAGATTTTCCCTTATTTGCCGTGAGACCCCAATATTTTACATTTTGATCATTTTAGTCCTAATTTGTCAAATACAAATTTAAGTGATTTCAAATCACTACCAAAATGATTTATACATATCATATACATCAAAATACAACTCACAACACAAATCCCAAAATTTCTTGCAATTGCCGAATGCTCCCCAAATTTTCAACTTTTTGAATTTTGGTCCAAATTTGTTCAAAATAAGTTTAGATGAATTCCAATCAATACCAAATTATTTTTACATCTTATATAAATCATTATACAACACATATATGAAAAGCCCCAATTTTGGAGGAGGTATAAACCCTAATTTCTCAAATTAATCCAATTAACAAAAATAACCAAAATTAATCAAATTCAACACTTTAATCTACTCTCTACAACACCAAACAAGTCTCACCACTTTGAAACAACTCAAGAATAATTCTAGGTCATCAATGAATGGTCTAACAACTCTAGAATGGCAACAAGATCATCAAATGATCAAAAGTGTGCTTATACACCATTTATAAGCATACTTTGATAAACATACATGCATACATCTTTCATTCATGCTTCCAACCAATTTATTACAAAATTAAAAGAGTAGAGAAATAACCAAACATCACATGTTGTAACCAAGAACCATAGAAATATTTTTCTAGTTGGAGAAAGTTAGAAAAAACTTACAAAGGTTGAAGTTTTTTTCAAAATTCTCTTTTGTTCTTCAATTTTTTCACTCAACTTTTCTATTTCTAATATTTGGAGGCTTAGCAAAAGTGAAGAAAATGAAAAAACATAACACTTATATATTGCTAGGGTTGGCCGAATTTGGCCTTAAAAAGTGAATAAGATATTTTCATTTTCTAACCAAAAATAAAGAAGTCAAATGCTTTTTTAACACCTTTACTTTAATATAAAGTCAAACTTATACACTAAATAATTATTTCCTAATTTTATCATAATGGTAAATATTTATATTTTATTATTTTAATTATTTAATAATTAAATAATTAATTAAATATAAATATCTCAAATATATGTATTATATTTACTTTAAATATTCCAAATATATATATTAATGATATATGTCAAATATCATAATTTGACATGTAATTAATGTGTATTTAATAAAATCATACATTAAATACAAATACACATTAATTAGGAAATGACCAAAAAGTCTATTTGCATGTATCTTTCGTTTAACTGTTAAATAATTTATAAATAATCAATATTATTCATAAAAATTGCCCTAGTCCTCTATGAGTATATTTCATTAGTGAAACTCTCTAGGTTTAGGCATATCCGTCACGAAATCTAATTTCGTGTCCATAATTTACCCACCCGTAAATTATGACGACCACAAATAAAATCATTGTACCATACATGTCTAGGTCATTGCATACGTATAATCCCTCTGTCACAGGTATCCGGATTATTCCAGAGATATAGATATAAACGTGAAATCTCTATAGATATAATCAAGTCGACGTTTCTATTAGAAATCTCTTAATAACACTTAGAACTCACTTCTACAGTGTACCACGGGCCCATGGATTTAACAAATTGCTAATTCCATATTGAATACCTATGCTCTGTACACAGAGCTGACGGATTCTATCTTGGCATACACATGATATCCTGAGGATCAGTCCACACCCAACGGACATGCGGAGGTCTGGTCTTAATAGGTCGGTGACATGAATGTCATCAAAGTGTGGAGGATATCTCATATACCCACAGTGGTATCTCAAGTCAAAGAATCACTATGATACTCAACCCGAGAAGATTCTTATTGACGTTGGTGTAGCAGCCATTAATAATCTTCGGTGATTCGTTCAGTGTTTATCTGATATAAATACCTATATGTCTATACGAGTCTCCAAGACTCATGGTTCATTGATAATCTACCATTGGAATCCAAGATTCCAATATACGACATGTACCGATCTCAACGGGTTAACTTACTGACCAAGTGATGTAAACCTTGACCATGACCTATTAAAGAAATGATATTGTTATGATACAACTCAATGCCAGTTGCGACACTTTTACAACTGTATCATAACTAATCATTTTAAGGTCAATTACGTCTTTACCATATATAAAGAGATGTTATATAATATAAACATTTTATTTTATTCATAATAAAATTTTTACATAAGTATTTACAAGGAAATACACAAGAAAATTGGTGCTCCGAGCACCAACCCCAACAGTTGCATCATGGGAAAATTTGAACATTCACCGAAAGCCCATTGAACTACATAATGTAGATCATTTTTTCGATTTTCTTTTAATATTTTTGGAGGATACTAACGATTCGTGTTCATTTCAAAACCGGAAAAATATATTGTTCTTACTGCAAGAAAAGCTGCTAAATTAATTGACCAACTGTTAGTATATGAACCAAGAATCGACCTAATTATTTCCAAGTGGGACTAGTAAGATAACGATCGTGGCAAGAAGCGTAGAGTGGATTTGAATATTAATCTGTAATTTTTGTTTTGGGGTTAAATAGTAGTGTTGTTGATTCAATTATCTTTTCCACACTAACCAGGTGATGTCTTATAAACTCTACATCTTCTTATTCAGACATTGAGGACAATGTCTCAATTTGGATGGGGGGAGGGGATAGTTGACTACATAGTTTGCATTTTTGTAAAAAAAAATATAATTTTTTTTTTTTGGTGTTGTTGTTTATTTTTTTAAAATATTTATATGTTATGTTTGCTTTGTTCTTATTTTGTGTGTAAAAAAAAATTTTATTTTGTGTTTTTATTTAAAAATAAACTACACACAAACCAACAATAATTTTTTGACTAATCAAGTGGAATTGTTGTTTTGAGATGGCAGTGTAAGGAGTTTTCGCTCTTGAAACGCATCTCAATGTGTTTCGTAACAAGTTATTTTTATTTTTTTCTTTTTGAATCATTCAATTTGTGAATTCTCCATAATATTGATTAAGTTTGATTTCCATATGCTCATTTGACATATATTATCAACATACACGATAACATATGATAGTGGGTTAAAGTGAAAATTTTGTAATATTCACTTCTTTAGTTTGTTGGCGTATCACTTAAAGACATTGAAATTTTTATTTTTATTCCAAAAGAAAATCAAGTTTTTACTTAGTATCCGGACATATTGCATCATACGGCAGTGAGTGTTCTCGTAAAATGGTAGATCTTGAGTTTTAAAAAATGATAATAATAATAACCAAGTTTTTACTTAGTAACCAGATATCTTGCCTTAGCAAACAATGATTTTTTGCATAAAACGGTAGAGCTTGAGTTTGTAAGAATAAAAAATGTGAGAATAAGTTCGATTTCGTAGCCTCTCTAACTCGAGCAATTAAGTCCATAAGAGTATTTTAACACTTAGTGTCATAAGGCCAATTGGTCTGGGAGTCACTGACCGGCGTAAAACACACGTGTATAACGCAAGCGCACGTATCGTTCAAGTAGTATAAAAATATCGATCCCACGAGGACTTAATTCCTACTGTTGTTATTAATTATTGAATCTATTTATTTACAGATATCTAATTATTGGGAGAAAGGAATTGATTGCTTTGATTGGTTGAATGTGGAATTGCTTAATAAAAATAAAATAAACAAAAGAAAATACTAAGGAAAATAAATAAAAAGACTCAAAAGATCTAGGGTCGTGATTCCACACAATACTGTTAAAAAGATGAATTGACTCTCTTATTTATGTGTAATAATTAATTTGTTAACCTGGAACACGATGATATGCAAAAGCCTCTTCCGATGGTCAAACGCAAATACCCAGTATAACCCAATTGAACCATATTCCTATGTCAACCACATTACCTGGATTCATTAAGTTTAAGTTCCAATTATGGCTACCCCCGCCCGACAGGTATATTCCTATCCTGTAAGGAAATCTATTAAAAGGGTTATCTATCCTCAAGGAAGATCGTGGGCTATTGAATCTAAGGCTGAAACCTAAAATCCCTATGTCTAGTTCATTTTAGATTTACCCCATCAATCTTATTAATTGCCAGTTAACAAGACGCATTAAGCTTAAGACTCAATAAACAAACTAAAGAACTACCCATAAAAAGAAAATCAATTATTAAGTGTGTGTATTGTGTTTCATCACTTCCCTAGAATAAAAATAAAATGCTGGGGGTTGGGGATCCACTTTTACTATTTATAATTTAGATATCTCTCTTAATATAATACATAAATTAAACATGATATTACCGACCAGCCATAAAGGCGGTATTCTTTATTAAGTCAAATTAAGTCCGACCAGCCATAAAGGCGGTAATAGTATTTGAACATAAACCAGCCATATAGGCGGTAATTACCTGTCACCTAAAGACCAGCCATATAGGCGGTGCCACATTATGTCAAATAAATAAAACCAGCCATTAAGGCGGTAATCTTTTATATTTTGAATTATAATTTCCATATTATATTTAAAGGAGATTAATCTAAATTAAAATAATAAAAGCTTCACCTTATCCCCAGCAAAAATTAACTACTAAACATTAAAGAAAGGTAGAAGAAGAGAACTACTATTACTGAAAATTAAAAGACATAAAATAAAAATATTATTTATATATACAAAAATAGATGCTTCCTATAAAATCAGGGAGAATTTCCCAAGGAGAGCATGAAGAAAAATGAATCTGGCGGCCTCATTTTATAGGCAGATTTTGGTCCAGCGTCGCGACGCCCAAAATGCACTAGCGTCGCGACGCTGACAACAGTTACACGGAGTCCACGTGGGTTGACCACGCGTCTATCGGCAGCAATAATTGAGACACGTGTCATGCTCTGGTTGGCTGGCAATGCGGTCGAATGAAATTCTGACACGTGTCAGCTTGTGATTGGGTGGAAATTCGGTCTAATAGAATGGTGACATGTGGCAAGCTCTGATTCATCGATTATTCGGTCCAATAGGAAGAGGACACGTGGCACGCGCTTAAGTTGGTCGAATAGGATCTTGACACGTGGCGTCTGGCGTACGTTAGTAGAACCGTTGTGATTGTGACACGTGGCACGGTGCACGTTAGCATGATCGGCGCACGTTAGCAGATTTTGACGAATCAGATTTTGACACGTGGTTGACGGTGTACGTTAGCAGATCCGGCGCAGGCTGGGCGTCGCGACGCGCAAGGCTTCAGCGTCGCGACGCCAAAATGACGAAAATGCCCTTTTTGTCCAATTTTGTCCATTTTGCCCCCAAATTGTCTCCAATGCTTTCCAAACTTTATTTATCTGCAAAATAACACAAAATACATCAAAACGTTCACAAAACTCAAGAAACTATACAAAATATTAGGTTAAATGAGTGGGAATAGTGATAGATTTACCACTCATCACACCACAAACCTAACATTTTTTTTTACCCCCAAACCTAACATTTTGCTAGTCCTCGAGCAAAACATAAAATAAAATAACTTAAATAAATTAACTAAGCCACTTTCGTAGGGATCACGGTTGCATTTAGCGTATGCAACAAGCCTTTAAACCCATAGGTGTCCCTAGTGGACGAGTTGTAGTCTCGTGAGGGTTTACAGCAACGATACCCACAAACGTTTTACAAAAGTAAAAAATTAGTTAAAACTAATGCACACAAAATCAAAAAGACAAGCGAAAAGAGAATAAAGATGTTAGTGACTAATCAGGTGAAACTTCTACTCCAAGTTACTAGTTGTTTTGTTTCATTCTAAATTACTGAATAAGTAAATTCTCCAATTATTTTTACCATTTTCCATATACACAGCCAACATAATATTAAACAACTCATTTTTGCCCACAACAGTCATAAGTGCAGTTGATAAGAGAGTAATATTTTTGTCCTAAAGTTCCATCAGATTTCACACCTTTTTGTAGCAATGGAATAATTTTTCTGATTTTTCTGATTTTTCTTGATTTTTCTTTGATTTTTCTGAATTTTGACTTTTTTTTTATATACAATACCTTCCGTCTATGTAGCGAGCTTTGGGTCGGTGGCTCCCAAACCAGTTGGCTTTAGGGCACCAGGTGTTAAGACACCCCTACGGACTTAATTACTCAGACTTCAGATATAAATATATTTTTGCAGCATCTTCGATCCATGTAACGAGTTTTGGGTCCAGTGACTCCCAAACCAGTTGGTTTTAGGGCACTAGGTGTTAAAACACCCTTACAGACTTAATAACCCGGATCTTAGATACTTTATTTTAGTACATCAGAATTTTTTTTTTTTATTCCATTACTATTTATAGATGCTTCCTCCAATTAAACTAGAGCACGGAATATTACAAACTTTTCAATTACAGCTCATGTCTGTATGTTACTATGCATGTTGATAATACCTGCCAACTGAGCATATGAAGATCCATTTTAGTCCGTTTTATGGAGAATCTACAAATTAAATAATTTAAAATGAGATAAACAAAAATTAACTTGTTTCGAAATAGGTTTGAAATACGTCTCAGGAGTGGAAACTCCTTACTCGGCTATTTCTTACCAATTTTACCTTTTTAGTTAAAATAAAAACAAAAAAAATGCAAAATATTTTTGTAATTTTGAAAAATTTTCAATTTTTTTTGTATTTTTCGAAAAATTTTGGACTAAAAATAAAAACACAATACAAACAAGTACTATTAACTATACCTCACCCCCAAACCTAAATGAGACATTGTCCCCAATGTCTTAAACAGTAAAAGGAGAGTTAAGAGATAGTACCTGATTAGCTGAAATCTACAGATTAAGATCTATGTCCAGTTACGCTTCTTACCACGATCGTTGTCTGTCCAGTCCAACTTGGGAGAATGGGATCGAGTTTTGATTCAAAGGCTATGATTTGGTCATTTTGATTAAATGGCCTTAAGCATAGCAGGCCTAGTCAGGAAGATATCATGTACTGATTTCGTGACGAACTCATGTCTTTTGGCTTCTGCAAGAAATACAAACAGAAAATCGAAGAAATGCTCAATGTAAGTAACCCAATGGGCTTCCGATGAATATTTAAGTGCGCCCATGATGCTACTGTAAACATTTCCTCAAACGTCCAAGCCCTCCTGGTAACGCAATAAACGCATATGCAGTATTGATCATTTCATGAATTTGTTCGGGCATTCCAGATACGATGCGTTCATCTCCATTTGTTTGTCCGATTAAGTGTTCGTCCGCCAAAGGTTTTGGAATGATTCCCAAAACATGACCGCCACCATCCTGAACAGCTTTTGAAATACTTCCCATCAATCCAAGATTGCCACCGCCATATACCAGGTGCATATTTCGCTCCGCTATGACTCGCCCTAATTCCTTCGCAGCCTCGATGAATTCTGGTTTATTACCAGAATTGGATCCACAGAAAAAACAAATTCGCTTGATTCGCTGCTGTGAAGTTGCTTCCATTTTCTCTCTCTTATTTAGATATGTATCTCTGAATGGGTTGAAGAGAAAATGCAGTGCTGAATTTATATACCTGGAAATGGGTGAGTAATAATTGCACTAGTATCTGCCAAATGACAATTATTAGATGAACGTTAAAATAAATCGTGAAAAGTCAAAAAGTTTAGATCTTGTCGGTGAAAATAAATATAAGTACAAAAGAAAAGCAAATTAAAGCAATAATTAAGGCAACGGAATTGTGTACGCAATACGCCACTCGCGTAGTATAAATTCATTAGGATATGTCTCAAGATTTCATTCCTTACTTAGCCATCGCAAATGAATTGTTTCTCATCTTTGATTGCCAAACACAATTCCTTCTGTCTTAAAATGCTTTGTTTATGTCTTCCCTATAAAAATAACACACAAAATTAAAAAGTCTACAACATGTATACACAAAATATGAAAATAGAAATTAAAACAAATTGCATGGGTTGCCTCCCTGCTAGCGCTAAATTTTTCATCTTCAGCCAGACGTGACTGAAATCCATCTGTTAAGGAGGTTTCAGTGTTGTTTTGGATGTCCGATCAAAAAAAATCCCGTGAGCGTTGCTTTTGAAGGGTCTCTTCCAACGGTAAGGTGGCAAAAAGAGTTTTGTCATATTTAGTGATTGTGCCACCTTTTTGATTCTTGTTACTCCAGTGGTTCCTGCAAAGAAAGAAAGAAAATCAGGAGGTTTCCTATGGTGCTTGACTTGGAATGGAAATTCCATTCTGTCAAGCTTCTGGTTGATATCTTTGGTTTGTACTCCCCAAAACAGCGATGTTTTTCCTGAATGCTCTGGATCTTTAATAATGTCAGACATTTGCTCTTCCATTTGCTTTGCTTCTTGCTCCACCTTTTCTTCACAGATGTATTTTAAAATTTCTGCATTCAGCTCTTCATCTGTCATCTGTGAAATACATGTTTCAAAATTTTCAACCTGAGGATGTAAAGAAATGTCAGATTTTAGGTCTTCATCCTCTGATCTGGGTGAAATGATTGGCTCAGGTAGATCTTCATCAAACATTTGTGGAATGGAATCTCCAAGACCTTCATTTTGAGGATACAGAATTCCATCCTCAATTGTTGGTGCAGTTGGTACACACAGCTCAGCTTCATCCTCGTCAGAATCTGAATAATAAAAGTCAAATTGAGACTTTTCCGGTTCGGGCTCCTGAACTGATACCTCTGGTTGTTGATACTGCTCAGCCTCCTCCTTTGTTAAGGTGTCTTTGTGGATTTCTGGGTACTCGAAGGCTTCATCAGTGTCATCTGAAACTGGGTCTTGAGGTATGTAGTCCTGGTTTTCTGTTAATTGTCTCATTTGATCTGTCATCCTCTGAATGAATTCTGATTGTCTCTGAATACTTTCAAGTTGCTTCAGGCTTGTTTCAAGCATTGTATCCAACTTTTCGTCTCGTTTCTTGGAAAAAATTTTGAGCATATCAATCAATTGTTCTTCCTCTGATGGTTCTGGTTTTTGTTGAGGATAGTAGGTGGATGGAGGATAAGATGGAAAGTATGATGGTTCTGTGAAATATGTTGGCTTTTGATAGTTCTGCCACTCTGAAAGGTATATACATTGATCGCTCAGGTGGTTACCATCACAAATTACACATCTTCCCATTTCGTTCTGATGAGCAAATGTAGTATTGTTTGGTTCTGGCATCCAGTGATAGTCATTGGGCTGCACAACAGGCCTCAGAAAACCGGACTGTTGCTCCCAGATTTGGGGTGTATCCTCTTGTAACGCTCGTAATCTCTCAATCTCCCAGTAGTGTTCCATTTTTCAACCACCTGAAAAATAAAATAAAGAAATAAAAATTACAGATAAAGATAAAGAAAATTAGATACAAGTAAATTAGATAGTTTCAAAATTAACAACTCAAGAAATATAAGTCCCCGGCAACGGCGCCAAAAACTTGACCGGCGTAAACACACGCGTATAACGCAAGCGCACGTATCGTTCAAGTAGTATAAAAATATCGATCCCACGATGACTTAATTCCTACTGTTGTTATTAATTATTGAATCTATTTATTTACAGATATCTAATTATTGGGAGAAGGGAATTGATTGCTTTGATTGGTTGAATGTGGAATTGCTTAATAAAAATAAAATAAACAAAAGAAAATACTAAGGAAAATAAATAAAAAGACTCAAAAGATCTAGGGTCGTGATTCCACACAATACTGTTAAAAAGATTAATTGACTCTCTTATTTATGTGTAATAAATTAATTTGTTAACCTGGAACACGATGATATGCAAAAGCCTCTTCCGATGGTCAAACGCAAATACCCAGTATAACCCAATTGAACCATATTCCTATGTCAACCACATTACCTGGATTCATTAAGTTTAAGTTCCAATTATGGCTACCCCCGCCCGACAGGTATATTCATATCCTATAAGGAAATCTATTAAAAGGGTTATCTATCCTCAAGGAAGATCGTGAGCTATTGAATCTAAGGCTGAAACCTAAAATCCCTATGTCTAGTTCATTTTAGATTTACCCCATCAATCTTATTAATTGCCAGTTAACAAGACGCATTAAGCTTAAGACTCAATAAACAAACTAAAGAACTACCCATAAAAAGAAAATCAATTATTAAGTGTGTGTATTGTTTTTCATCACTTCCCTAGAATAAAAATAAAATGCTGGGGGTTGGGGATCCACTTTTACTATTTATAATTTAATATATCTCTTAATATAATACATAAATTAAACATGATATTACCGACCAGCCATAAAGGCGGTATTCTTTATTAAGTCAAATTAAGTCCGACCAGCCATAAAGGCGGTAATAGTATTTGAACATAAACCAGCCATATAGGCGGTAATTACCTGTCACCTAAAGACCAGCCATATAGGCGGTGCCACATTATGTCAAATAATAAAACCAGCCATTAAGGCGGTAATCTTTTATATTTTGAATTATAATTTCCATATTATATTTAAAGGAGATTAATCTAAATTAAAATAATAAAAGCTTCACCTTATCCCCAGCAAAAAATTAACTACTAAACATTAAAGAAATGTAGAAGAAGAGAACTACTATTACTGAAAATTAAAAGACATAAAATAAAAATATTATTTATATACAAAAATAGATGCTTCCTATAAAATCAGGGAGAATTTCCCAAGGAGAGCATGAAGAAAAATGAATCTGGCGGCCTCCTTTTATAGGCAGATTTTGGTCCAGCGTCGCGACGCCAAAATGCACTAGCGTCGCGACGCTGGCAACAGTTACACAGAGTCCACGCGGGTTGACCACGCGTCTGTCGGCAACAATAATTGAGACACGTGTCATGCTCTGGTTGGCTGGCAATGCGGTCGAATGAAATTCTGACACGTGTCAGCTTGTGATTGGGTGGAAATTCGGTCTAATAGAATGGTGACATGTGGCAAGCTCTGATTCATCGATTATTCGGTCCAATAGGAAGAGGACACGTGGCACGCGCTTAAGTAGGTCGAATAGGATCTTGACACGTGGCGTCCGGCGCACGTTAGTAGAACCGTTGTGATTGTGACACGCGGCACGGTGCACGTTAGCATGATCGGTGCACGTTAGCATATTTTGACGAATCAGATTTTGACACGTGGTTGACGGCGTACGTTAGCAGATCCGGCGCAGGCTGGGCGTCGCGACGCGCAAGGCTTCAGCGTCGCGACGCCAAAATGACGAAAATGCCCTTTTGTCCAATTTTGTCCATTTTGCCCCCAAATTGTCTCCAATGCTTTCCAAACTTTATTTATCTGCAAAATAACACAAAATACATCAAAACGTTCACAAAACTCAAGAAACTATACAAAATATTAGGTTAAATGAGTGGGAAATAGTGATAGATTTACCACTCATCAGTCACTAGCTCAAAGCTCATTACATGGGTTAAAGAGAAAGCTTAAGGGAATCAGACATTTCTTCTTTTTGACATATGAATCCGAGCAATTTAAGTCCGTAGGGGTGTCTTAACACCTAGTGCCCTAAAACCAACTGGTTTGGGAGTCACTTGCCCAAAACTCGTTACAAGGATTGAAGATGTATTATCCAAAAAAAATAAACTATTTTTGTATTTATAAATAAACTCTCATTGCCAAAAAGGTGTGAACTCTAATATAATTTTAATACTAAAATATTACTCTCTTTCAACAAGACCCGTGAATATTGTGGGCACAATGAATTGATTGGTACTTTATCTTATGTGTGTATGAAAAAATGGTAAACAGTACATGATAATTTGCTTATTTGATAATTTAGAAAGAAATAAAATAATTATTAACTTGTAAAAGAATTTTTAGTTTTCGCTTAAATTACTAGGGACTAGTAATAATTTAGTTGGAGGTGTGATATACACTAAAAAATGTACATTTAATAAAGAGAAAGTAATCATTTTACATTTATAGTTTCATTAATCTCATTAATTTAGCATATTTGGGAAATAATAATTACATTTATGTTTTATATATTTTTATTGTGATTTTTATTTCTTATGTAGGTGAAATAATATTTTGGATGCATAATTAGAAAAATAGATTTGACAATTGGATTTTGGATGACAGAAACCTAAAAGAACGTTCTAACTGTGTACAAATTTGAAAATTCTAACCTTGCACAATTTTTGTATTTTGGTCATAATCTTTTACTCCAATATCAAATTTGAGGAAATTCCAGTTCCAGATGAAAGAAGACTCAAATATCTACAACTTTGCTTTGTACAAGAGTTTGTAGTTATGCAGTTTTCAAGGTCGAAATTGATAAAGAAACCAACGTATGATACTTTTAATTTTAATTATTTGAATTTATAAAAGGAAAAAATAAAAAAAAAGGAAATCAAAGTCAAAAAGAAAAATATAAAAAATAAAAAAAATAAAAAATAAAAGTTGAGTAGAGGTGTTGAGCCATTTACTATAATTAGATGTGCTCAGTACCTCATTTTCTTCAGACTCCTTCATATTTTTCTCTCTAAAAATTTGTAGAGTTCCAGCTCTTATGTGTTTTATTTTTCAAGCTTTGTTGTATTTTCTTTTTTATTTCAGTAATAAAATTATGTATGTTTGTATTCATATCATGAGTAACTAATTTCATCATGTTATGGTAAATGGTGAAACTCTTAATATGAGAATATATATTAATCTTACTTATATTATAATATATGAATTGTAATTTAAAAACTAATATTTATTATTCTCTTATATTTGTGGGTGTCTTGATTCGCTGTAAACAATCTCATCTTAGTTGACACAGTTAATACTTTACCTCATATTATATGAGAGAGTAATTTAAATCTGAACTAATTATTGACAAATTTTGTTACTGCCTTTATGGCTGGTTTTATATATTTAGCATAATTGAGTATCTAACTGGACTTGTTATAGATAAATGTTATCAACACATTTTGACATAATTAATTCCTAAAGTAAATTAAGTGGGTAATAATAACAATTTATATATTATAAAAAGTAAAATTTCTCTACATTTGAAATATTAAGAGTGGATCTCCTAACCCCAATATTTTTAATTTATTATTGCATCCCAATTTAAAATTTGCTCATCACTTCAATCAATTCACCCTTTTTATTTTTACTCAAATTATTATTTTATTTTACTAAATCTATTATTTGTGTATCGACCCCGGACTTACTGAGTTATTTTATTACTTCGACACTCTTATACTTGGGAGTAAAGAACCACTTTGTCAGTGTGTCAGCATTCTTTGAGCACAATATTATGTGCAATTATCATAACTGTTTTATGTGTCTTATTATTTTTACATGATAGTATGTGCATGTTGAAAGACAGAAGTTGATTATTTTTAGCATGATCACTTATTTTAAGGATTTGGAATCTGTATTGAACAAAGCTTTGTAAACTATGATCGATAATTACTGGATAATAATATAAATGTTACTGAATATTAACCGTATATTACTATTAAAGCATGTATAAGAGAAGATTATGAAAAATTTAATACTGCTCAATTCAGCTAAGTACTGAATTCAATTCTTATTATAAATATATATGTTTACATTAGTCATCGTTTCATTAATTTGATTCTTGAGTTATTAATGAACAACCTGAACAATTTCCAACTGTTCTCAAGACTCCACACGGGTGGCTGACCGACGCCTGAAAATTTAGTCTAAAATTAAGACTTCCAAATATAATATACATATATATATATATATATATTACTTTTTATTATTAATTCTGACTGTTCTCAAGACTCCACACGGGTGGCTGACCGACGCATGAAAATTTAGTCTAAAATTAAGACTTCCAAATATAAAAAAAAATAATATATATATATATATATATATATATATTACTTTTTATTATTAAATATTAATGGATCATATTTTAAAAATCTGTCTAACATCCTCCAAAACTTAGTGCCACCCCTATCCAATGAGTAATTTTTTGGTGTAACGGAGCTATGGGTGACGTGGTATCACCAACCAATTAATAAATGACATGTAAGATTTAAAATCAATTTTTTAGTTGTTTTTTAATATTTTATCACGCGTGGCAATAGTTGATTGTATTATTGCACAGATGACATAATACCTCCGTTGTATTGTAGAAAAAGACTGTGAGATTTAATTGATGGAAAGTCGATCTATTGAAGTAATTCATGTGAATCTTGCGTCATTTCTCTTAGAATTTAACATTTAAACAATTAAGAAATAGGAATATAAGTGAACTATTAGGTAATAAAAGATTCAACATTTGTATTTAATGTTATTAAAACTCTTGCCCAACATGGACCAGTCTGTCAGCCAACTACCGTTTTCTCATTGAAAATGATAAAGAGACTAAAATAATATTAAATTGAGATAAAATTATCATCAAAATTATATTATTTTAATGATAAATAAAAATTAAATTAACAAGACCAAAACGATATCGTTTTAATGATAATTTTATTATTTTTTAATTTCTTTTAATCTCTATATTATTACTCTTCTCATTGAACCACGATATCACACAGACATAGTAGGACCATGACACAATAAACACAATCTATCCCATGTGCTTGGTGATCCCAAAAGACACATCTTTAATTAATACAATCATCAACTGAAATCTGAAAGTCACTTTTGCTATTTCTTGTGTCAAATAATTTTTATGGGGTCCCAAATATAGGCATTGCATTTTATGTTATTAATGTTTGAGGTAGATTTGGCCCCATGGCAAAAGGAAGAGAAAATGAGAGATTGGATTGGTGGGTTCTTTCCATGTGATTTTTTGAACATTAGGGTCCCAATTCTTTCTGTAAGTGCTTTAAAGGTTGATGGAGACCAATAATGAATTTTCCCCTGAAATGTCTTTTTCTTTTTCAACCTTCAAGAGGAAATAATCATTTTAATATTTCTTTTAACTTTGTTTCCACAGATTAATAATTAAACGTGAGAGAAATTCAACTATAGCTCTTGTAACACCAGCAATTTTATTTTATTAATAATTAAACCAACGCTAAGGATATAATTTATACTTCTTATATTTTCCATACCATATATATTACTTTATGTAAAAATAATTTAGGTAGAGAATGTAAAAGAAAAAAAAATTAGGGAGAGATATTAACTAAAATTTTGATTTAAATATAGATATCAAAATATAGTCAATAATTATTGATTTAAGCCAATTTAATGGTAAATCTTCAAAGTCAAAGTAACATTTAATGATGTCGATTTATCCACTATTAAATTGCATGAGATCAATGGTCAAAATTCTGATATCCAAATTTAAGTCCACGATATTTGTCATGGGGAAATCATCAATAAATCACGCCTATTTAGATGAAAATACATATTCGAGCATATAATTAGTATAACAGAACTACTTTGCTGTTAACGGTGTTAAGAGGATGATGATGTCATAAAGGAATTTATGTCAATCCGTCTTATTTAATTTATATTATGAAAGGAAATTGTCTCTACACTACCTCTAGTTTAATAAATTATTTGTGCACCACTTTTAATTTAGCAAATTATATTTACATCACCTTTAATTGGGTGAAAGTACTTGTAAATATCGTCATAAAAAAACATAAAATTATATTGAGCCCATTCAATGCCTGTTCACACGACTCATCTAACCAACTAGTGAAAATATATTCATACTCAATCCTAATGTACCGGACCTCTGTGGGTTCCATTGTTAAGAGAATTTTTATCATCCTTATGTATTACTATATTCAACATGCTTAAGTCGTCTTGGCACTAGGGATGGCAGAAAACCTGGGCGGGTTTTGAAAAAACTAATTTTAAATATATGTAACCACCCATAAAAAACACAAAAAATTATACCGGGTATAGAAAATTGACTCATACTAGACCCTAATGTACTGGGCCTTCGTGGGCACCATTTCGAGGGAATTTTTATCATTCCTATACATTATTATCCTCAACATCTTTGTAAATTAATAGAGTTGTTCTTGTTCGAAGTCATTCGATTGAGACTCACTCGAACGAGCTACATGGTAGCAATCTAGAGCTTTTCAGGTATGCGATTTAATAGGTTCGTTCGGATGAAAAATCCTTCATTTGAACAAGTTCGTAATTTTCAAAAATCTATTATGCAATGAACATATTCTTTTTGGTGAAAGAAATCATTATAAATGATTAAAATGTGTCTTATCATTGATAATTATTGATTTCCTATATCCTATGTGATTTAGTGTAAAATAACAAGAATTTTAATCCACTCTTTTCCTTGCATCACATAAATCAAATAAAATAAAAAGAGTGTTCTTGATTGGTTTTTGATACAATCACATATAAAATAATAACGTATTCCATTGTTTAATAAGAGAAATTTTGCATACAACCCTTGTGATTTCATGACTTATAACAAGTGAATGGAAATATTTCTTAAAAGAGACGAGCAAGTATCTTGGAGATTCACCATTGTCTTGTCTCAACAAAATTTTTGCTTCAACAATTCGGTGCTTAGCACTGGATCATAGTTTCAAAGATAGAAATATGATAGTCGGAGAAAATGACTTTCTGATCCTCAATGAATAAATAATTTGTTAAGTTTATTTGATATAATTCCAATAGAGCCCATGCAATCAAAATATAATTGTGGCTTGTGAGTGTTAGTTAGTTCAATTGGTAAAATTTATTGAGTAGAAGTAAGAGATTTTAGATTCCAATCTCGCTCACATGGGTGAATAGGGAATTGAAATATTTTGAAAGTTTATGTGGGCATTTTATAATAAGGTAGGAGGATTATTTTCTTTCTGATTTTTTGCATGAAAATTTTGAAACTCTCTGAAGGTCCGAACATGCTACGACTCTGATAAAAATCAATAGTTTAACAATTAATAAACCAAAACTTCAGTTCCACGCATATGCATCTCTTTCAATCCGCCGGTTCTGGGTCAATTCAATTTTCTTTTCTTTTTTTTTTTTTTTTTTTTTTTTTCTTTTTTCACTATTGTTTGCTTTGTCGGAAAAATATTGTCCAAATTCTTCGTGGGACGAACGATTCTAAGCTTATATTATTAAAATATTGAGCTGTTTCTAAGCTAAATAATAAGAAATTATTGTTTATTATTTTTGATGATAAATAGCAAGTTCTAAGTTCTAACCTCTAGCAACTAGGGCTACGAAAGAGAATCTCCGAATATGTGTTTCAGGATTTCTTAAGATTTGCTTATCTGTAATATGAGCAAATCTCAAACCCCTTTTTATTTAAAATTTAAGGGGAAAAAGCAATTTAAAAATTAAACAAAAATTTTTCGATATATTTCAAAACTGCCAAGGAAATAATTAATCTCAAAACGGTAGAGAATACTTATTGGTCTAAATACGTCATCCATACAACAAGCCAATCATCAACTGCCACGCGTGTTAAAAAATTAAAAAACAACTAAAAAATAGGTGAAAAAACTATACATGTCATTTTTTAATTCGTTTGTGGTACCACATCATCCATACCACTGTTGCACCAAAGAATCTCTTCAACTAATGAGTTAATTTTTGAGAATGAATTAGGTAGATGAGTTTAAATAAAAATCACAAAAATTAGGATGTTAAATGGAAAAGAGCAATTAACTCTCAGATTAAATATATAAGAAATTTGGACATCACTAAAATTTGAGTGTTAAAAAGATAATCTCACACTGATTCAGAGTAATATTTACTCTAAATATATAAATTTGAATCAATACCCCAATAAACACAAAATTGTGAGCTGATTAATTGTGTCTGCTCGCAATATAGTTAGCTAGATAATACAATGGGGCTGCCTTTGCAGCTTCAAAATAAGCAAGCTCTTCAATGGCTTCATCCAACAAGTCACCTGCAAATTTCTTGGCATTTTCAATACCCATTAGCTTTGGATATGTGGCCTTATCAGTCACCAAATCTCTTCCTTCTGTCTTCCCCAATTCCTCCGATGACTTTGTCACATCCAAAATATCATCCACTACTTGAAACAACAACCCAATACACAATTTCTACTTCAGTCACATTTCCTCCGATTATTTCTCCACATACAGCAGCTGCCTCTAAAAGCTTTGCTGTTTTATGCACATGAACCTACTCCAATTCACTCAAGCTCACTTCTCTCCCTTCACAGGCAATATCAACTGTTGTTGATGGTGATTTTTGGTAAGCCCTTGACCTGAGAAAGTGTTATGGTTAGTGCTCTGAGCGCCAATCCAGAACGTATTTTTGTCCGATTTATGGACACGAATAATTATTTGTTTCCATAATATTATATATTTATGGTAGCACCTCTTGTCTTTTATATATACGTATTCAATCTAGTTTAGATTGTATTGAAACTAAATCTGGTTTAATAATATATATATATATATATATAAGACAAAGACCCGATAATATATTTTATAGTGCGCAATTACAACATAGTTTGTGAAAGTTCGAGATTATCCTAAGTTCTGACCCTATGCAGAATTAAATACAATAATCAAGATAAGTCCTGATTACTGTAAGTATGAAATTCTAACAGGCAATTACAATGTCAACCAACAACAATAAAATCCACAAAATCAATTCAATGCAAAATATAAATTGCGGAAAACAAAACAATCACACAAAATCAACACAATAATTTTAGTCACGAAGTGGAAAACTCGTGTGAGTAAAAAACCACTCCGGGTATCTCGGCTACCAGCCCAATCCACTATATAGAGAAAACCTTACAGCGATGGTCAAGACCTATGGTGGCAACTCCACCGACTCAAGTACCTCTAGACTGCAAGAACTCAAGGAACTCCTTAAGCCCGTACCCTACGGTTTTCTTCAGAACCTCTGAAGTCTCTGAGTAGATTTTCTCTGCACCTTTGAACGCCGGAACTCCGACTACCAAACTTCCTCCTAAAGAACTCTAAAGGGTTAGGAATCTTGGGTTATGTTGTGTTGAAGGTTTATCAAAGATTGAATCTCACCATTAATGAAGAAGACAAGAAGATAAGAAGTCTTCAATGGTGGAATCAAGAAAGGTTGAAAGCTTTGAGAGATTTTGGCTCAAGGGAAATGTGTTTCAACCATTGGGGATAGTGGCTACATGTTCTACTTATAGGTAGGGTATAAAGCAAGGGTTTTTTCAAAGGCAAAAGGCTGAAAAATGCGTTCAGGTCATAGTCGCGTTCGAACGTTTACTCAAACGCTGCACAAACGCGCGCCTACTGGAAAGACTCGTTCGAACAGCACTCGAACGCACCACGAACGGATGCTCTCTGGAATGTTCTCGTTCGAACGCACCAAGAACGTGACTCGAATATTTGATCTCTGGAATGATCCCGTTCGAACCCAACAAGAACGTTCCTCGAACGTTTGCTCTTTGGAATGATCCCGTTCGAACCCAACAACGAACGTGACACTAACGCCTCTCGTTTGAATGCTGAAGCGAACGCGCCACTAACGAAATTGCTCCACCTCTGCCAAAAACCAGTCCAATTGCACCAAATTCTTCAAGACTTGTTACAACTCAATTGAACTTGTTTTGTCATGGGCATTTCCAATAAAAATGGAACTAACAATCTCCCCCTTTGGCATTCCGTGACAAAACACTACATAATACAATTACTACGATAAAAGACCCAAAAAGAAAATAACCAACTGCCAGCCATCCCGACAATGACTTATTACATTAAGACTCGATCTAATACCTAACCAAGTAGTCTTGAAATCAATGCCACATCAGCAACAAACCTGCTTTCCTGAGACATCCACAAATAACAATATACCATGAAAAACATTGAGATTATCAAGTATAACATGAAACATGTATAAAAATCATGCATGTACAAGTAGTAGATATTATTCTCCCCCTTAATCTTAACTCTTCTTAAATATGGAGATATCAAATGGATAATCTACGCTACTACTCCCCCTTAAACTACTCTCCCCCCTTTTGTCATGAAATGACAAAGGATGAAGGCAACATGAAAAAAAAACAGAAGATAACACATACAAGATAATATGCAAACAAAAAATACTCCCACTCACTAACAGGCCCACACAGTTAGCTTAAAATCATACGGGAAGTAAACACTCATAGATATGCAAAACAAATGGTATGCAATAACAAAGAGCACACACAAGCACACAATGAGGTAAATTTTTTATCAAGAACTGACTGAGACATCACTTCAAGCAAATGCAATAATACCTAGTCAGTAATCAGCTGTTTATGACATGAAATAATATGCATCATTTTAAATTTGGCTAAATATAACACTTATGCATATGACATAAACACCAGAGTATAACAAGCACTTGCGTGAAAAGTAAGTGCACAACGAATCAAGGCTTAAGACCTTATTTTATGAGCTGGACATAGCCAAAGAAATCCATCTCCTAACAAACCAAGTCCACAAAATATGTGTTCAAACCCAGCACCACTAGGACCTGAAATTAAGCAACACTGGTTGCATGCTATGATATTTTCCCCAAAACTGTCATGAGCTCATAAATAACAACTCTTTCGAGTGAAGGGTTTTTGCCCTTATCTTTTGAATTTGGCCCATTGGCACTTTTGCACTTCAGTCTCATGTAAAAAAAAAATTTAAAAAAATTTATTTATTTTGGCTTTTACAAAGGGATAGCAGGGTCATCTAGTCAAAGGTCACACTATTTAGTGAACAAAGTATGGTAGAAATAGATTGCTAGTCCAAAAACTCATAATGCGACCAAGCCTTGACAAAATAAAATCGTGTATGTGAGGTGCAAGCGCAAGATATACCAAAGGTTTTTATCACACACACTCATGCATAGAGAGCATTAAAAAATAAAAGCATATTACACATGCATAAACATATATCCTACATACCAGGATCTCATGTACATGATATTCGTGCTCTAACAAGCCATAAAAATATTTTTGGTCTTTTTCAAATTATATATATATTTTTGATTTTTCAGTTTTAACACATAAAAAATAAAGACACAAAACGGCTTGTCAATATCCAATGGTACGTGGAGTTGTATCCCGAGTACAGATCATACTACTGTCCATTCGGAATCGGCTATGAAATTTATGTATAGGTTTCCATCCTATACACAAAGGGACATGTAAAAAAACAAAACACACACACCCATATGCAGTGAAAAGAAAATACACGTGCAAAAACATAAAACACACGCACACACATGTAATGGGAAAATAAATACAATTTCTAGGAAGAGTTACACCGGAGTGCACTCTCATCATCCCTACTAAGCCATTCAGAAGTAGAAGGGTAGACATTTTCCTTTCTCACCCATACCTTTCTAGGAACCTCTTCCTCATGAGCATTCCCAGTCAACAAATCAAGTTTCTCACTAAGGAATTGAGCTTGTTTGGTTAGTGCAGAAACTTGAGAAACTAGATTTGAAGAAGTAAATCTAGGTGACACACTTTTAGGCCTCTTATATTTCTTGTGCAACATGAAGCACTTAGGCCTAATGTCTCCTGCCTTGCCATAATGATGGCACACAGGCACAAACCTCAGATGAGAGCGAGGTTTACCCACAACACCTCTACATCGAGGTTGGGTCATAGGATGAGAAACAAATGGAGGAATCATATGACTACACTCAACAAGATTCTTACCTAAGTCACGTTTAGGAGGCTTAGGAACTACTCTAGATATTGACGCCTTATCACAGTTAGGCTCAAAACTAATACCTAACATACGGTCCATATTTTTATTATCACTAGAAAATGCAGACAACTGGGTTCTAGCATCTTCAAGTTCGGTTTCTAAAATTTGGACCCTATCAACTAGACCTTTGTTCCTCTCCTCCAGGTCATCTACCATCAAAAGGCTTTGCTCAAATTTGGATTAAGCTTCATTAGTTTCTAGCTCAACTAGTTTCAACCTCTTATTGACCTCTATGTTAGCATTCTTAATAGCTAAACTCTCATTAAACAGTTCAATATAAGCTATCTGAAGACTTTCCTCATCTACAGACTCATTGAGAGAGACTTCTGAATCAACATCATTAATAACATTCTCTCTCTCATCTGACACACTAGCAATAAAGGC
Organism: Zanthoxylum bungeanum; assembly: GCA_019454045.1. Taxonomy (NCBI): domain Eukaryota; kingdom Viridiplantae; phylum Streptophyta; class Magnoliopsida; order Sapindales; family Rutaceae; genus Zanthoxylum; species Zanthoxylum bungeanum. The sequence continues at coordinate 115,509 of SKCR01027546.1, read as the reverse complement.
CATATAATTGCTCTTGTCTTTAGGAGACTGTAGGACACAGAAATCGATGACGCTGTTCCAGGCTTGCGGCCCGATCGGGAGTACAGAGTAGCCCGCGGGGGACTAAATCAGAGAATAATGGAGTCGCCACCCAGTGTGAACTGGGAAATGATTTAAGGATGCACTCACCCCTCGCAAGGGAAGACCTCAAACCGTTGGGTTCGGAATGGTCCCTTACTTATGCCAACTGTAATGAAAAGATTTATGTAATAGTATAACCAAGTTTTATGCAACACATGCAAGATAATGTAATTAACACACAAGTTTGCACACCCATAGACGTAAATAAATACAAAAGAAGACAAATGCGTAATTCCATAGACATATTAGACAAAGAAGTGCATAAGATGTGAATAGATAATAACTGTAACAGCAGTAATAAAAAAACGGATAATTAAATATGTAATGCAAAAGAAGTGACCAAAGAAGTAGACATGCATGAAATGTGATGAAAAGAAATCTATTCACTGTATGTGCGTTCGTGTAGCGTTCGAAAACGTGTTCAAATGGTAAATAGATTACACGCGTTCGTGTAGCGTTTGTAAACGCTACACGAACGCACATACAGTGAATAGATTTCTTTTCATCACATTTCATGCATGTCTGCTTCTTTGGTCACTTCTTTTGCATTACATATTTAATTATCCATTTTTTATTACTGCCGTTACAGTTATTATCTATTCACATCTTATGCCTTCTTTGTCTAATATGTCTATGGAATTACGAATTTGTCTTCTTTTGTATTTATTTACGTCTATAGGTGTGCAAACTTGTGTGTTGATTACATTATCTTGAATGTGTTGCATAAGACTTGGTTATACTATTTCATAAATCTTTTCATTACAATTGGCATAAGTAAGGGACCATTCTGAACCCAACGGTTTGAGGTCTTCCCTTGTGAGGGGTGAGTGCAGCCTTAAATTATTTCCCAGTTCACACTGGGTGGTGACTCCATAAATTTCTGTGTCCTACAGTCTGACGACTCCACTGGGGATAGAGAATCGACCCCGAAATAATGTCTGGTAATGTTTGTGATTTTCGCTTTAGTTAACTGTGTCTGCAAGTAGGTTGGGCCCAAAGGGGTTTAACCAAAGGCATTATTAGAGCTAGGTAATGGTTTGGTGTCTTCCTTCATTCACTACCTTTCTATAGCTAAAAGGAAAAGCTGTGAAGGCACCTAGATAATCATTTACTCGAAGCTTACCATGATGGACTAATTTGGAGGACCTATTGTTTATTCATGTCACCAAGGCGATAAGAGCCTAAGAGGCAAGGGTATTTAAGAGAGTTCGCTCCACCCTCCCTCTGGGGAATCTTCAATAAGAAATCCATTTGACAGTCATTCATGTATCATTACTCGTTAGCACGTACCTTAAGGTATAAAAAGGTGCGCTCACTTGGTTGCTCGAACCCTTGAGTGGGGAGACCTAGTTGTGGGCAATCCTTCGCCGACATGAGCCTTTATCTATACTCCTATAAACCCGCATGTGAACCATAGTTGCATGACCTATAGAAGCCACCCTTTTATGCTTGTGTTTGGTACCATCATCATTTGGATTCATTTGGATTTTTTGTCATGAGATGTGAATTTGTTGGGCCATTTAAACTGGGATAAGTTTGTGTCTTATGATGATTGGGCCAAAATCTTCTAAAATGCCGATGGGCCACTTTGTGTGTTGGGCCCCCTATCATTTGAAGTTGTTTAGCCACGTTATCGCAAAAGTGTAAACCTGTTGGGCCTTTTTCAACTGGGACAAGTTCACACCTCGCAATAATATGATTGAATGCTTTGAAATGATAATGGGCCAACTTGTATGAAAACCTTGATGGGTTTAGAAAGTCCAAACATGATCCAAATATGCTAGAAGCATGAGTTCGATATCCGAACTGGCTTTCATCCAGAAAGGATACGCCTTGTTACAAAATATTTGTATACTTTTGGACGCTTCTAGGTTTATCCCTATGACCACGATTGCCGAAAGCCCAATTCTTCGTTTCTAGACAACGGCATGATCCCATAATCGACTTAGTCCATGTCGTAAATGGGCGGTCTTTGTATTTTATCGATGGAAAGGGAATGAGGTAGCCAAGGTCACCCCCGTAGCATAGGAGAGAACGATTTTGTGTACCCCACATTGGTGCATGGAAAAAGCCATACCTAGGACAGAAATAGATTTACCACGAGTGTGGGAGGAATAAGGTCGGAAGGATATATGCTATTTTGATAACCACATACATCTTATATATCTCACGCATCGCACGCATACACGCATCATGCTAACTCACAGTTTTAACAGCCATAATAGATATTCTTTGGGTTAGAGAAAAATGAAGACTTGTAAAAAAACAGTTAGCAAACATGAGTGAGTCAGATAATGAGGTTTCCCGCTTGGACCAATTAGAGACCAACCTCACTAAGATTACTAAACAGTTACAAGCTTTAGCCACCGCCGTGGCCAGTCTAGCAGTGCCCCGCACATGGGGAATAGAAAGCAATGAGAATGTCAGGCATGAAGAGCCTCCGAATAGGGTGAGTGATGAGATCCCTGCTTTCGATGATGACATGGCAGAGTATACCATTGGGAAGGTAGCCGGGTCTCAGGCAGAATTGCAGAAACTCAGGGATCATGTAGAGTCAGTTACCCGCAAGCTGAAGGGTAAACATGAGGATTTGCTAGACTACGATGTGATGACTTTGTTGGACAATTATGACCCATAGCATAACTATTTGTACAGAACATGGTGTTGTTGTACAAATTAACTATGTGACAAAGGAAATTGCTCTTTTATCATTTGTAATTAGATTACCGGGATATATAAATGATAAAAGTCCATATGATTAGTTCCGGATTAATAAGATATGAGACAGTATTAATCCACTAAGGTTTAATCATTAAAATATCCCTAGTCGTAGTATTATCGAGATTGGACATTGATAATGCGGAATAGACTAGTATTGCACTTGTGCGCGTTGTGGGAGCATAACGACATAGTTCTCATATATTTGGGTATTGGATACTCATGCAGATGTAATATGAGGTTGTGTTTACCGATGGTACGGAAACAGCTTCACTTTGGATAGACCCCTCGGAATTCCATTGGTAGTATGACTATGTGTCTATGGAAGTCCGAATCAGGGTAGGTGTATTTGGTCTTAACTTGAGACTTGCACCGCTAATACTTGCGACAATCAATATACTTTGGTTTTGGTCGTCCAAGGCTTTAACAGGTTCTGTGTACACCTCTTCTGGGTATATTGAGAATCGTAGTGTATTGGGTGTGATGTCAAGATGGAAGTATCACTTCAGTCATATGGAGATGATGGTCACGTAGGATACGGAACTGGTGCTCTTATATACTGCAACTATCGGGATAATATGACTAGGTCATAGTTATCCGATTATAGAGACTAGTTACCAGAGATCCGATATGTGCTTCGTACGGGGCAGACACAATTCCAGCCCCAGGCCTAGCACGTGACATTCGATACTGGATCGCAATACGCAATACTACATATACTACGCCTGATACATATCACATATTCCTTTAAGAATATTTCTGGAGAATTGGGTAGGCACGGTGCTTTGCTAGAAGCCAACCATGTCTTGTAAATCGGTAAAAACGTAGTACTAGGTACGTACGTGTTCGGATAGTCCGACAACCGGATTTACTGCCAACATATCCGGGGATCTCATGGGTCGCTTCCCAAAGATTCACCGATGACGTATGACTCATACGTAGTTATTCTGGGATTAATTATAAGAGAGATAAAATTAATCTAGGATTAATTACGGAGATATTTTATCTGGGATAAAATATTATTTAAAGAGAGAGAACGATTAATTTAGAATTAATCGATAAAATAATATATTCGATATATTATACGAAATTAGATTTCGACGCGGAATTAAAATTTGATTTTAATTCGGGCGAACAAGTTAATTTTGAATTAATTCGCTAGCGACATGAATAGTAATTTTGCTAGGCATAATTATTTAATTAAATTTGATTTAATTACGTCGCAACGGAAAATTCGTTAATTCAGAATTAGCAAACCCGGCCAGGGAGTGTTTGCGGCCCACTCGCATTTCGAATCAAGTGGGGCCCACAAGTCACATCAAGTCACATCACTAGTCAACTTTATCACTTTATAGTGATAGAAGCTGGTGGTTGGTGATAGTGTGTTAAACACTCCAGTTGGTAATGATAGGAATGATTTACCAAAATTTTGGTATATCTTATTTTTGATTTTGAAATCAATTAACCAACACAACTCTTCATTCTCTCCCTCATCTCACGCACGCTCAAAGTGCCATTTCCTCTCTTTTTCCTTCAATGCCGAGAGCATCAAGAAGACTAAGGGAAATTTTGTGGCAAAATTTCCAAGTGCTAGCACACCAAATGGGTCATATAAAGGTGATAGGGAAACCCATTCATGAGCATGGAATCCACACCCAAAGCTTGGAGCTTGAAGATCAAGACAAGGAGCACAAAGGATGCCTTGGCCGAACCTAGGAGGAAAAGCTTGAAGAATTTTTTTGTGTTCAACGCATCGCAAATCCGATCAAAGTGAGTATTTCCGCAACTTTAACTTTGATGTATTCACACGTTTCATATGCTTAATTGATCTTGGGAAGACTTAGAAAACCCAACAATGGTATCAGAGCCTTGATTAAACATGAAATTGAATTAGGGTAAAATTTGGGTAAAATTGATTTGAGCATGATTTGATGAAATTATTTGATTGAGTATGCTTGAATGATGATAACATAGTGTTATGCATGATCAATTTGATGAAAATTGAATTGGATAATTTTTTTCCCAAATAGTAGGCTTGGCCGAAAGTTTGAGTGCCCTAATGTCATGGTAATTTTTTGTTTTTTTAATCATTGGATGAGTTGAAAGACTTGGGAAATGTTGATTTAGGATTTAATTGGATTGAAATCGAAATCGGACAAAAAATCCCCAAATTTCCGTGACCAATTAGCATGGAAATTAGTTGATTTTTGATTCAATAATGTTGGACATCTGTTGATGATGATTAGCATGATTAATTGAGTAAATTGGTATTTTGGAAATGTTAATTTGGTTAATTAATTATGGCTATACACTTTAATTGATTTAATTGTGATAGTTGGAATATTGTAATTAAATTAATTGGGCTTAATTTGGAATTGGGCTATAAAGTTGTATTTGGGCTTAATGGGCTTGGTTGGGCCAAGTTTGGTTTAGGTTAATTGGTTGGATCCAATTGAGCCTAAAACCATTTCCATAAAGTCCAAATGATTAAAATGGGCCTTTAAAATTTTAATTGGGCCTAATGGGCCTAAATTGATTTTTGGCAAATGGTGATTCCTTATTGGCTTTGGTTGCCAAGTCCATGCCTTATAAATTAATTGAAAGCCCATTGGACTTTAATTAAATTGACATTGGATGTTAATTGGGCTTTGAGACCCGTAAGATTAGATTTAGAATCTAAGTCGCAAAGGCTCATTAATAAAGTGTAATTATTTAATTTGGAATTAAATATAGAATTAGTATTGAATAACAAATTAAATGGATTTAGTGTTGTAGTTTAATATAATTCAAGAATTCGTACTTTAGTACTTATTCTTAATGAGTTGACTCGCACAAATCAAATCGTTGTTTGGACATTGGATGGTCATTAATTTCAGATTAATTAATTGGATTAGATTGATTGATAACATGCTTTGTGTGAATACATGGATGTGATTATGAATAATGTATATCAGATGATATTAGATGGGTGAGGGTAATTTTGGAAATTATTGTAATAAATTTAGAATTTATTAAATTGGACCTGCGTGTCCAGCCTATTACCTCTTGATTTTTGTATTTCTCTTCTCACCTATTCCCCTCATGTAAATGAGGTTTCTTTAGAAGTGTTATGTAATTGGGTAGAAGTAAGATTTGTGCTAGCGGGAGAGAGGAAATGAAGAGATTTGTTCTAGGAACAAGTTGTTTTAAATATCCATCATCGCATATCATTATTAATTTATTTACGCGCCTTATTATGCTTTTAGAATGCATGTTTAAGGGTGTATGATGAGACCTAACAAAGATAATTAATTGGTTGCCAATTACGCGAAAAACCCTCAACATATATTGAGCGTTTTTCCTTCCATTGAATGATTCATTCTCAAGATCCAAGATTGGCACTAGTTTGTTGGCCAAAGTCAAGACCTTTGTCCATCGCGGATGTGTTTGAATCATGAAGGCTTTGTTCCATATCGCATGTCTTGTCCAAGTTGTGATTTGTTGGCCAAAGTCAATATCACTTCTTGTCCATCGACATCGATTATGAAGCTTTCCAAGGTCAATGGGTCCCTCTTAACTGGAATCATTAAGTTTGTTGTGCCAAAGCCAAGGCTTAGTTGATTCAGAGGAAAAAGGTTAGGACAATATATTGGATATATTGGCATTTATAAGATATATGTTTCGGATTTGGATGTCCACCTATTGGATCTAGGAATTGTATGAGATCCAATTGATCTTAGAGATCTACCTAGTTAAATATCATACAACTTGACCAAAGTCAAGGTTGTGTTTTATTTAACGGGATCCTAGCCCACTAGGAAACAAGGTTTCCCGAGTACTCAACAGAGGGTTAGAGGCTCGCCGAAAAATAGTGGGAGGCAAATATTAAATTTGCAATTTCGTTTAGATACTTGCCAATACGTGCTCATTTCAATTTTTCGTCATTTATTAATAAATATATATTAGTTGGACTAATATTTAATCGTTTTTAATTAAACAGTTGGACTGTATTCAAACTACTTCAAATTATAGTTGATTATAAATTGGATTATAGTAATCAATATATTTGAATTTAACCAATCAAATTATAGTTGATTATATAGTTAGACTATAGTAATCATTATAATCAATAGTACCTGAAATCGTTGATTGGATAGTTGGACTATAGCAATCAAGATAACTGAAATTATTGTTTTAAACATAATCCTGGGGAGAAAGTCATTAAACACGCTTTAATTTTCAGATTGGGAAAGAACTTCAGGATAGTCCTGGGAACTGAGAAGTTATTCCATTTGATAGAACAACCTCTTGGGCCTAAGCCCGGAGTTGAGCAAATAATAGAACATGATCTTTGGAAGATTCATGTAATGATAAATTTAGTGCTCAATCCATTATGCTTATCGCAATGACTCTTTAATTCCGTCGTCAGAATTAAGGATTAGATCCTTGTACCATGATGATGAAATTAAAGATCTTCATAGATCTATTCTTAGATCTTAGAAGTACAAATTGCATAAGAAGCTCTTTCGCTCACGTATGTCAGAGGGTACATCTGTCGAGCACTAGGTGTCACAGATGATTGCTGACATCGATCATCTAGCTTAGCTGGGCATTACCTAAGTGGCCGAGACTACCAACGATTTGATCTTATAGTCTTTACCCGAAAGCTGGGGCAGGTTCATTATGAACCAAGAGTAAACTCTTGGAGAGTTGACGACTATGCTCAAGGAGGCAGAGCCAGAGCTTCTAAAAAAGGGGCAAAGGCAAAATCATCATAGTCTTCTGGGAAAACAAAGGACATATCCCAAAATGTCTACCTAAACTGTGGCAAACGGGGTCACTGGAAGCGTGGCTGCCGTATGGACAAGGCAGACGTGAAGGAATTGAAGAGGGGCAAGGCTCCGACTTCAAGTATTTTTGTCATAAACATATTCACTATTAGTTTCAAAATTGGATTTTGAAACTAGATGTGGTACATAAATATGTACTGATGTGCAGAATCTGCTGATAAGCAGTAGACTGACTTCAGTTGAGATTGATCTGCGAATCAGAAACGGGATGAGAGTCGTTGTTTTAACCGTAGAAACCTAAGTTTAGGAACTACCCTTCGGGTATGTACTTAAATTAGGAAACTGTTTCAATGTATCTAGTTTGACTAGAAACATTATCTCTATATCAGAGTTTAATCCGTTGCGGATATACCTTTATATTCTAGAACACTAAAATGTTTTATTTTATAAAGATGATATTGAGATAAACACATTAGATGTGAATAACAGTATTTATATTTAGAATATAAATGAATCTCAAACGTATAACATGACAAACAAATAGCTCAAACTGAATTAATTAGATGAGACTTATTTGTGGCATTGTTGTCTGGGACACATTAAACAAGACTCGTATATCCACACTTTCGAAGAGTGGATACTAGGACGAATTTGATTATATTCAAATAATGTCTACGAATCTAGTTTATTAGGCAAAGTGCCTAAAACACCTTTTACTTGGTAAAAGTGCAAGTGCCAATGATCTGTTAGCCCTCGTTCATAGTGACGTAAGTGGGCCTATGTCTAGCTAGGCTAGAGGTGGATATGAATACTTCGCAACCTTTACGGATGTGGCATCGCGTTACGGTTACGTGTTTCTTTTGAAACACGAATCAGAAACTTTTGATAAATTCAAAGAGTTTCGACACGAAGTAGACAGACAGATCGGCTAAAGTATAAAACAGTCACGGTTAGACCATAATGGAAAATACTTAAGCAATAAGTTTCTCAATTATTTGAAAGAGTATAGTATTCTTTCACAGTAGACTCCTCAGGGAACTCCTCAATTTGACGGTGTGTCTGAACGGAGAAACCGAATTTTGTTGGACATGATAAGGTTAATCATGAGTCGCTATGAGCTACCATTTTCCTTCTAGGGATACGCATTAAACAGTGCAATACTTATTTTGAATAAGGTTCCATGAAAATTTGTTAGAGAGATTTCGTATTAGATATGAACAGGAAAGAAACCGGGTTTTCTCATTCCTGAAGATTTGGGTATGCTAGGCATATGTTTGGATGATATACCAAACTAAAACCCAAATCGAATAAGTGCCTAATTTGTAGGTTATCCTAGGGAAACCAAAGTATAGTACTTATACAACTCACTAGAGAACAATGTAATTGTTGCTCGCCATGCGGTTTTCCTAAAAGGAATACCTATCTGCAGTGGTAAGTGGGAGGAAAGTAAAACTCGATGAAAATCGGATTAATACTATTCTAGGCACTGATTCCTTAACGGAACACGAACATTTCATCAAGGATGAAACTGTACTACAATCTTCAAATACACAAAAACCGCGCAAGTCGGAGAGAGTCAGAAAACAACCTGGGAGGTATGGGTTTCTGATCTCACCTCAAGAAGATGTCAATCTTATTGAGGAACACGAACTGACTACGTATGAGGAATTGATACACGGTATCGACTCTATATTATGGCAAAGTGCCATGATGTCCGAAATGGATTCCATGTATACCAACCAAGTTTGGACACTGGTTGTTGTACCGGAAGGCATTGTGCCTATTGGTACTATATAAGTCTTCAAGGACGACATAAATGGATGGCAACATAGCTACGTACAAAGCTAGGCTGGTAGCGAAAAAGGTATCGTTATCAACATTGTGTCGATTACGATGAAACCTTTTACTCGTTGCCATGGTTAAATCCATTTGGATAATGCTTGCTAATGCTGCATGTTTCATTTATGAAATATGACAGCTGAACGTCAAAATCGCTTTCCTTAAACGGAAACCTTTTGGAGGATGTTTATAACATTCTGACGGTTTTGTTGTACCAAAAACAAGCAAACAAGGTTTACAGGTTATTCAATCCATTTATGGATTGAAGCAAGCATTGCGTTATTGGAACTATATCGTTTTGATGTAATCATAATGGTATATGATTTAATTCAAAACGAATATGATTCTTGTGTATATAAGAGGGTTAGTGGGAGCGCACTGAAAGTGATCGTCCTATAAAATGATGACATATCATTTCTTGGAAATGATATTCCCATAATACAATCGGTGAAAGCTTGGCTTTTGTTGTGATATTTTTATATCGTACCGCAAGTGTACGGTGTCAAGTTTTAGTATAAATGAGTTTAGAGTGTCGAACCCACAGGGATTGCGTTAACTCGCACTAAGTACTACAATTGATAATCCTAACTTTATTTAGACGACAAATAATAAAGATTTTTTATTAATAAATAAAATATAAAAAATATTTTGATAGGAGGAACTAATACGATAGAGATTCTGGATCCTGATTTCACCTAGCTGTCGCCTATGTATTGTCATACCAATTAATCATTGTTCAGTTATATTATTTATAAGTCAAGATCCTAAAATATTCACTCCCTCTCTCGAGTGCCGAGTGAAAATATTATCAACTATAGACTTCGATATCTCTAAAAAATCCAATAGTTAACAACTCATTACGATTTGTGATTCTATTTTAACGACTTCAAAGGACTACAGATTCTCTCGAACTCTATAAAATCCTAGGTTATATTCTCTAGATCTATTCAAAATCCCCTCTCTCGAGTGATAGATTCTAAACATATATCATCTCCAATTGTGGCCAGCAATCAAGAAGCATTAAACTCAAAAGAATATAAATAATTAATAAAACTTCATTACAAAACTGATAAACAAAATACAAGGTTCAAGCATCAATTACAATCGTTCTCCAAAATTAAGGAGTAAATTCATGACGAAAGATAAAACATTGAATAATCAAGCCACGAATCTAATGGAAATCATTAGAGTTTTAAGAAAGAAAAAGAAGATAAAACCCGAATTGAATCTCTTCCTCTCCGGATATTACAGCATTTATCTCCTCTTGTCGCTCTTCAATCCTCTCCTTGGATCTCTAAAAATATGTGTTCTGTGTTTTGTGCAGTGTATTAGCCTCCCTTTGAGTGTTGGATGTAATGTTATATTTATAGTTGAGGCCGGGAGTTTTTGGGTAACATTAGGATTATTAAAACCCTAAAAATTGAATCCTGGACTGCGTAGGTTTTCTTCCGAATCATTGCAGCTTTTGTAAGTGGGCGCCGGGGGGCGCTGAACTCTCGGCAATTTGTATGGGTCTCGTGCAGTCTTGAGGCGTCGCGGCTCTACTCATTGGCGCTGTGGCGCTTGTGCTTATTCCTCTCACTTTAACCTTGGCGCCATGGCATTGGTGGAAATAAGTGGGCGCCACATCTCTTATGCTTTTAATTAATGTCAAAGTCAACTTCTCTTCTCTTTCACAAATATAGCCCATGTTGCATGCTTATTTTGGTCAAATATAGTGGCTGCCTTGGTGTGCTCTCCAATTTGCGTGAAGCTGCTTTCTTTCTTTTTTTTTTATTATATTTTCTTTATTCAACAATTTGTCCACTCTCTTTGTTGCTTTATTATAACTCACGTGCAGCCTTTTCTCCATAACAAATAATGGGCCGCCATGGCTCCCGTTGCTCGTCCTGTGTTCCCTGAAGTTCCCAAAACACGTGCAATTATTCCCCGATCCATATTTTAATGCTCGTACAAATAAAACATAAAATAATTATAAATGATATTAAATATCTCGAATTAAACAAAATAATAAGCTGAGAATGCCATAATAAGTGGGTATAAACCACACTTATCAAATACCCCCAAACTTAAGGTTTTGCTAGTCCCGAGCAAAAGATAAAATAAAAAACTAAATTCAAATAAACAAATAAAAATTACTAAATTAACTAAGCCACTTTCGTAGGGATCACGATTGCATTTAGCATATGCAACAAGCCTTTAAACCCCTAGGCGGCCCTAGTGGACGAGTTATAGTCTCGTGAGGGCTTACAGCGACGACACCCACAAACGTCATTCACACACAATCATGTAAAAAAAAAAACAACAAAACATAGTCTCGATAGTTACGCATAAATATATCCTCAAAGAAAGCTTATAAATGAAATCAAAGAATCTTCAAAGTACGCAATTGCAACTCGAATCCAAATTCTTGAGTAAATCATCTAAGCTAGACTCACAGTGTGTGTGTGTAAAGGTTCGTTCACAGCTTGATCTTAAGTAAGCTAACTCAATGATTTCGTTTAAAAATTAGAATCGATGGGTCAAACCAACCTAGATATCTCAATTATGCTCTGTAATTGCTTATTTTGTGTTCGGTATGGTATGTTTTTCTTTTATTTTCTTGTCTCTTTTTTCTTTTCTCATTTTTGCACTTTTTTTTTTCAACTCACCTACCCTTTAAGGTAGCATTTCTCCTCATGGTGGTCCTAATACTCGCCCATGGGTAGCTTCACGCTTATCGGTTATATGTGGTTTATTTTCTTTCTTTAGAGACATTTTTTTTTTCTTTTTTAGCTATACCATACTTCATAACACTAGCAAATCAAGATAGATATCTAAGCAAACGGTCATTCATCGACATGCAATTTCTTCAACTGACCACCTTGTCAACTACTTAAGTTTTACTGCTAAAAACCTATTTTTAAGTGCTTACGAGTCTAACATAGATCAATTATTCAAGGCATCAGATAAAAGTAAATTAGGCACTTATCGTTTCTAAAATTTCACCCATAAACAAACAATATCATCACATGAATTATGCTTTACTATCAAAGACTAAAACAAATTTTTTTTTTTCAAACAAATAAGTAAATAAATAACAAGTAAGCAACATGCACACACCCCCAAACTTAAAACTTGCATTGTCCTCAATGTAAGATAAGAAAAATGAACAAACAATAGTGAGGAACAACACTACCGTGCATGGAGTTGATCAGACTCTCGCTGGTTAGAATTTGGTTGCGCGGGCGTTGTGTGTCTCGTGATACCTGCATAAATATCATGCAAATTAATAAATAGCACACAATAAAATAAAAAATAAAAAATAAAAATAAAAAATAAAGAAAATAATGATAAAACAAATGCAAGGGTTGCCTCCCCGCAAGCGCTAAGTTTAACGTCTTCAGCCAGACGCAACCACCTAAATGGTTATGGTGGCTTAAAAGTAGTGAACCGGGTAATCTCATCTTCTTCTTCTTTGGTATCCACCGGTTCTTATGACATGAAAAAGACAGCTGCAGGCTGTGGTGATTTATCCATAGATGGTCCCACAGGATATGTAGATTTCCCTTCAATTGGAAATTGGACTGCACATTCGGCAAAATTGGCTCGGTTTTCTTTTTAATCTTCCAGGAATTATCTCTAAGTGAGAACTGGCCTTTCTTTTCCTCTTTTTACGGCCCTTTGGGAGTGGTTTCGAGTTTAGCTACAGAGAATTTTCCTTTATGCATGGCTGCATTATGCTCATAGGCTGTTGAAATACTGATTCACCCTGTCTGGTTTCAACTCCTTTTCTACTGTATCTATCATGTGACACTCTGCATCACCTTGAGAACTCGACATGGCTCTGAAAACACTGAAGGTGATTTCTTCATATTGACCTCTCATTATCAATTCACCTTTGTTCTCTTCTTCTATTACTGTTTCCTCATGAAATACCATTTCATTTTCTTTACTGCCTAAGTCCTGAGAGGTGTCTTTAAACTCTTTTCCGCTCCTACAGGTTCTAATTTGACATTGCTCATTGGGGTTGACTTCGGTATCACTCGGAAAATCCCATGTATGTTGATTGGCCATGGAAGAAGCAAGCAACCCAATTTGTGCTTCTAAAGATTTCATATTTGCCTCTATATTGCCCATTCGTGTTTCGATATTATCCAGCATTGACTCATTCCTCTCAAACCTCTCTGAAGCTGTAGCTACAAACGTGCTCATGAGGTATTCTAAGGAAGGTTTCTGCTCAGCTCTTGGATAATTGAGGCCATGAGGAGGTTGCAAAATGTTCTCCATATCAGCATATGATAATAATTAGGCATAAGACTGCCTCTATAGTTGTTGAAGTTCCGATTGTTCACATATTGTACTTGTTCAAATCATGCTCCTCTTTGGGTAAAAACATTCCATTAGCAGAAACAGCTTCAATAGACGGTTGGCTCATTTGATTTATCAATACTGCTAGATGAGTCATGAAGGACGATACTTGAGCTATCAATGTACCAATAGGATCTGCCATTGCTTCTTTTAAATTCACCTCGTACGAAAAAAATAAAATAAATAAAATAAAATAAATAAAATAAAATAAAAATAAAAAATAAAAAATAAATAAAATAAAATAAAATAAAAATAAAAATAAAATCTAAATTAAAGCGAAGATTACTTGGTAGTAGTATTAATGTGAATTAAACAAACAATCCCCGGCAACGGCGCCAAAAACTTGTTGTGATATTTTTATATCGTACCGCAAGTGTACGGTGTCAAGTTTTAGTATAAATGAGTTTAGAGTGTCGAACCCACAGGGATTGCGTTAACTCGCACTAAGTACTACAATTGATAATCCTAACTTTATTTAGACGACAAATAATAAAGATTTTTTTAATAAATAAATAAAATATAAAAAATATTTTGATAGGAGGAACTAATACGATAGAGATTCTGGATCCTGATTTCACCTAGCTGTCGCCTATGTATTTGTCATACCAATTAATCATTGTTCAGTTATATTATTTATAAGTCAAGATTCTAAAATATTCACTCCCTCTCTCGAGTGCCGAGTGAAAATATTATCAACTATAGACTTCGATATCTCTATAAAAATCCAATAGTTAACAACTCATTACGATTTGTGATTCTATTTTAATGACTTCAAAGGACTACAGATTCTCTCGAACTCTATAAAATCCTAGGTTATATTCTCTAGATCTATTCAAAATCCCCTCTCTCTCGAGTGATAGATTCTAAACATATATCATCTCCAATTGTGGCCAGCAATCAAGAAGCATTAAACTCAACAAATATAAATAATTAATAAAACTTCATTACAAAACTGATAAACAAAATACAAGGTTCAAGCATCAATTACAATCGTTCTCCAAAATTAAGGAGTAAATTCATGACGAAAGATAAAACATTGAATAATCAAGCCACGAATCTAATGGAAATCATTAGAGTTTTAAGAAAGAAATAAGAAGATAAAACCCGAATTGAATCTCTTCCTCTCCGGATATTACAGCCTTTGTCTCCTCTTGTCGCTCTTCAATCCTCTCCTTGGATCTCTAAAAATATGTGTTCTGTGTTTTGTGCAGTGTATTAGCCTCCCTTTGAGTGTTGGATGTAATGTTATATTTATAGTTGAGGCCGGGAGTTTTTGGGTAACATTAGGATTATTAAAAACCTTAAAAATTGAATCCTGGAATGCGTAGGTTTTCTTCCGAATCATTGCAGCTTTTGTAATTGGGCGCCGGGGCGCTGAACTCTCGGCAATTTGTATGGGTCTCGTGCAGTCTTGAGGCGCCGCGGCTCTACTCATGGCGCTGTGGCGCTTGTGCTTATTTCCTCTTACTTTAACCTTGGCGCCATGGCATTGGTGGAAATAAGTGGGCGCCACATCTCTTATGCTTTTAATTAATGTCAAAGTCAACTTCTCTTCTCTTTCACAAATATAGCCCATGTTGCATGCTTATTTTGGTCAAATATAGTGGCTGCCTTGGTGTGCTCTCCAATTTGCGTGAAGCTTGCTTTTTTTTTTTTTATTATATTTTCTTTATTCAATAATTTGTCCACTCTCTTTGTTGCTTTTATAACTCACGTGCATGCCTTTTCTCCATAAACAAATAATGGGCGCCATGGCTCCCGTTGCTCGTCCTGTGTTCCCTGAAGTTCCCAAAACACGTGCAATTATTCCCCGATCCATATTTTAATGCTCCTACAAATAAAACATAAAATAAATTATAAATGATATTAAATATCTCGAATTATAACAAAATAATAAGCTGAGAATGCCATAATAAGTGGGTATAAACCACACTTATCAGCTTTCATGAAAATTCTCCGTAGAATTCTTGGGAGAAACAACCTTTATTCTAGGAATAAGGATCTACTGGGATATATTTAAAAGTTGTTGACACTCTCTGAGAACTCCTACATTGAAAAAGATGTATGTGACCTGGTGTCTCATATGCTTTGAGCATATGGAGTCACAATCAGGCCAATCCAAGTGATAGTCACTGGATTGATGTTAAGAACATCCTTATGTATCTTAGATGAACTAAGTATGCTTTCTTAAGTTATGGAGAATGAGAACTTGAAGTGACTGGGTTCACTGCTGTAAGTTTCCAAACCGACAAAAACGACTATAAGTCGTAATAACGGTACTATATAGTTTGAATAACGGAACAATGAACTGGAAATCTTCCAAGCAAGATACTGTTGCCGAATAAACAACACAAGCAGAATATTGCTGCAGCTGAGGCAGCAATAGAAGCACTTTGGATCTTAATAATCCTAATTGGATTAGGTATAGTTCTGTTAGCAGTTGAGCTAGGCTACATCACAGGCTAAAGAATTAATGGTCTCATCAATGATCCAAGTATATACTTCAACTGTTCATCTGATTCGTTCGGATCATACATCGTGGCGATGTGATGATCGAATAAATCGCATCAGATGATGATTTTGCAAATCCGCTGACGAAAGCATTTTTTCTCAGCAGAAGTTTGAGCGAACCGTACATAGTTCAAGTGTATGACACTTGAGTGATTGGCTATAGGCCAAGTGGGAGATTGTTGGACAATTATGACCCATAGCATCACTATTTGTACAGAACATGGTGTTGTTGTACAAATTAACTATGTGACAAAGGAAATTGCTCTTTTATCATTTGTAATTAGATTACCGGGATATATAAATGATAAAAGTCCATATGATTAGTTCCGGATTAATAAGATATGAGACAGTATTAATCCACTAAGGTTTAATCATTAAAATATCCCTAGTCGTAGTATTATCGAGATTGGACATTGATAATACGGAATAGACTAGTATTGCACTTGTGCGCGTTGTGGGAGCATAACGGCATAGTTCTCATATATTTGGGTATTGGATACTTATGCAGATGTAATAGGAGGTTGTGTTTATCGATGGTACGGAAACAGCTTCGCTCTAGATAGACCCCTCGGAATTCCATTGGTAGTATGACTATGTGTCTATGGAAGTCCGAATCAGGGTAGGTGTATTTGGTCTTAACCTGAGACTTGCACCGCTAATACATGCGACAATCAATATACTTTGGTTTTGGTCATCCAGCGCTTTAACAGGTTCTGTGTACGCCTCTTCTGGGTATATTGAGAATCGTAATGTATTGGGTGTAATGTCAAGATGGAAGTATCACTTCAGTCATATGGAGATGATTGTCACGTAGGATACGGAACTGGTGCTCTTATATGCTGCAGCTATCGGGATAATATGACTAGGTCATAGTTATCCGATTATAGAGACTAGTTACCAGAGATCCGATATGTGCTTCGTACGGGGCAGACACAATTCCAGCCCCAAGCCTAGCACGTGACATTCGATACTGGATCGCAATACGCAATACTACATATACTACGCCTGATACAGATCACATATTCCTTTAAGAATATTTCTGGAAAATTGGGTAGGCGCGGTGCTTTGATAGAAGCCAACCATGTCTTGTAAATCGGTAAAAACGTAGTACTAGGTACGTACGTGTTTGGACAGTCCGACGACCGGATTTACTGCCAACATATCCTGTTATCTCATTGTTGCTTCCCGAAGATTCACCGATGACGTATAACTCAGACATAGTTAATCTGGGATTAATTATAAGAGATATAAAATTAATCTAGGATTAATTATGGAGATATTTTATCTGGGATAAATTATTATTTAAAGATAGAGAACGATTAATTTAGAATTAATCGATAAAATATTATATTAGATATATTATACGAAATGCGATTTCGACGCAGAATTAAAATTGGATTTTAATTCGGGCGAACGAGTTAATTTTGATTTAATTCGCTAGTGACATGAATAGTAATTTTGCTAGGCATAATTATTTAATTAAATTTGATTTAATTACGTCGCAACGGAAAATTCGTTAATTCAGAATTAGCGAACCCGAGCCCGGGAGTGTTTGCGGGCCCACTCGCATTTCGAATCAAGTGGGGCCCACAAGTCACATCAAGTCACATCACTAGTCAACTTTATCACTTTATAGTGATATAAGTTGGTGGTTGGTGATAGTGTGTTAAACACTCCAAGTTGGTAATGATGGGAAATTATTTACCAAAATTTTGGTATATCTTATTTTTGATTTTGAAATCAAAATAACCAACACAACTCTTCTCACTCTCTCCCTCATCTTAAGGCACAAAGTGCCATTTCCTCTCTTTTTCCTTCAATTTCGAGAGCATCAAGAAGACTAAGGGAAATTTTGTGGCAAAATTTCCAAGTGCTAGCACACCAAAGGGGTCATACAAAGTTGATAGGGAAACCCATTCATGAGCATGGAATCCACACCCAAAGCTTGGAGATTGAAGATCAAGACAAGGAGCATAAAAGATGCATTGGACGAACCTATGAGGAAAAGCTTGAAGAATTTTTTGTGTTCAACGCATCGCAAATCCGATCAAAGTGAGTATTTTCGCAACTTTAACTTTGATGTATTCACACGTTTAATATGATTAATTGATCTTGGGAAGACTTAGAAAACCCAACAGAATTTCGAAGAGCAGCTGCCTTCGTAGTTCAAGATGCCCGACATAGCCAAGTTCAATGGGAACAGGGATCCGAGGGTCCATCTCCGACAGTATGTTTCTGTGATGAGTTCAGTGGGTCTGTCGAAGCGTCAGGTTCAGAAGATGTTCGGGATGTCACTAGAGGGGGCGCCCGTGGTATGGTATCACGGCCTGGAGAGAAAGGTCAAGGATGATTGGAGGGCATTAGTAGAAGCCTTTCTAAATCAATATATCACAGACTTGGAGATTGACTTGTCGCTCTGTGACTTGGAGAATACCAAGTAGAAGCCGGAGGAGAGCTTCAATGATTATGTAGATCGCTGGAGAAGTCAGCTCTTGAAAATGCAGACTCGGCCCTCGGAGAAGGACCAGATCAAGATGATCATTAAGGGCACCAGGCCCTCTATTTATAACAAGCTGAGGAGGATGACCTCTATGATTGGCGATTTTTGACAGTTGAGGGAGTCTGCTTTGGATATTGAAGAGGAAGAAGCTGAGAACAGAAAGTTCTGTGGCCAGAATAGAAAGACTATTAGGGGGCCTTTAGGGACCATGCCCGCTACTGCTGAGGTCATTGTCATAAAAAATAGGTGGTTTTCCAACCTTCGTAAGCCTCATTCAAAGGTGTTTGAAAAGCTGAAGATGCAAGGACTCCTAGAACCCTTAGAACCTAAACGGCTTCCAAACCATGTGCCACCCAACCTCGACCTAAGCCTATATTGTCACTTCCATCAGAGGAAAGGCCACGAAACTGACAACTGCACCTGCCTTAGGCATGAGATCCAAAACCTCATTGACGCCCATAAAATACCCGATCCAGAAAAAGAACAACCTAATACATACAGAAACCCTCTACCCAACTACCACTCTGTTCCACCACCCACCTGCATGATTAGCTCCGGCCTACCAGAAATCATTGTCCTCCAAACCATCAACCACTGATCCTTATACATGGAGATATGGGGTAGCAGTAGTGAAGATGAAACGGGGCAAGGAATGGATTCCCGAAAAAATTTCTCGATCAGTAATAAAGAGAAGAATGAATAGAAAGAAGAACTGATGCAGTTGGAGAATCTGAAGCTCAAGAAACTGAGAAGACAAGGCTGCAGATGACGAAGATATTTATTTTGAATCCCGCATTTATTAGTCACAAAGACATTGTTTTGCTTACTTGTTCGAACCTTTTCGATTTGCGTTATAACATGCGTGACATCAAAATATTTGATATTAATTCGAAAAATACGTCTAATCTTGGTACATGTGAGAACCCTGAAAGAACTTCAATTGCAAGTAAAAAGCAGAATAGAATTGACAGAAGAAAATTGTAGGCAAGCCTGGGGGCGACTAAAGGCATTAATAGGCGAAAGGCGCCAAATAAGCACAATGATGGCCTAACCCATCGGAATAGGGAATGCATCCATGCATACATGCATACACATCATATACATGTAATTTTTATTTTTGTGTTCGCAGGTTTCGAAGAAAAAAAAAAGAAAAAGCGGCAAAGACGAGCGAATCAGGAACGGTTCAAAAATGAACCATCTCAACAAGTAACGGTTCGGAAATGAACCATCTCAACAAGTAGCGGTTCGAAAATGAACCATCTTTCATAAGTAACGGTTCGGAAATGGACCGCCACCATCACATCAGTAACGGTTCGGAAATGAACCACCTATCAAGTAACGGTTCGGAAATAAACCATCTCTCATCAGTAACGGTTCTAAAATGAACCATCTATCAAGTAATAGTTCGAAAATGGACCACCACCATCACATCAGTAACGGTTCGGAAATGAACCACCTATCAAGTAACGGTTCGGAAATGAACCATCTCTCATCAGTAACGGTTCGGAAATGAACCACCTAGCAAGTAACGGTTCGGAAATGGACCATCTCTCATCAGTAACGGTTCAGAAATGAACCATCTATCAAGTAATGGTTTGGAAATGGGCCATCTCTCATCAGTAACGGTTCGGAAATGAACCACCTATCAAGTAACGGTTCGGAAATAGACCATCTCTCATCAGTAACGGTTCAGAAATGAACCACATATCAAGTAACGGTTCGGAAATAAACCATCTCTCATCAGTAACGGTTCAGAAATGAACCACCTATCAAGTAACTGTTCGGAAATAGACCACCACCCCACATCAGTAACGGTTCGAAAATGAAGCACATATCAAGTAACGGTTCGGAAATGAACAATCGTCTTACATCAGCTCAGTTCGGTAATGAATCCTAGAGATCGCAGCATCTTGCAGGGATAACCTTAGGGGTCGTGGCACCTCGTCACCAAATCAACTCACTTCGAAGCATCTCAAAGCAACAGGTAAGCTCGGCGGCAGCTGGCGAGCCAAGTAAGTAAAAATGCATACATGACTTTGATAGGATTGTCACTGTCACACACTGCACAAGTCCCATCAAAGTGGGGGCGACTGTAGACATTGTATTTTTGCATAAAGCCCGATGATGAGCCTCATTTGGAGGCACTACTCGATAAGTTGCGGAAGTCGTGGGAAACAGACGTCGGAAGGGAAAATTTTAAAAATAAATACATCAACAACAGTGAAGAAAACAGAGAAAATGGCAGTGAAAATAGCGGAACAGCGAAGGAAAATCTTGAACCATAAAACCAGAAAAATAACGGAGCATTAACCCTACCGGAGACTACGTAACGTACTTCTGAGGAGCATCTTAAAAGGTAAGACCTGAGGGCCCCCTTTTATTATTTATCTTTTCAGTTATTCTTTGTCGATCATTCGCATGCATCGTTGTGTTTTACGTATGGTTTCATTTGTGTTGGGTTGATGATTGAGTGCTATCTCTTGCGGTATATCGGATGGAAACCCAGACGTAAATTCCTTAGCTGAATCCGAATGGACGGTAATGCGTTCTTTACTTAGGATACAACTCCACGTACCGCTTGAGGAACTTTCAAGCACGTGTTTCATTTTGGTATTTAATTTCGTGTTTGTTGTTCCGCTATTTATTTTCTATGTGTTGTTTCGTTCTTTATGTATTGTTAATCTAATGTGCATGGGCTAACTAGGGTGGATTAAAGGTCCTCTTTTCGAGGGAAATGCTTAAAGGCTACCTTTACCCTGATGTTTTGCCGCGCCGGACGAAGTACGTTTGATTGAACGTGGGATATGTTCAATCGGGCATACAAGGTCCCATATTATTTATTTGTTTATTCATGCATTGATAATTTAGTGCGCATGGGCTAACTATGGTGGATTAAAGGTCCTATATTCGAGGGAAATGCCTAAAGGCTACCTTTACAATGATGTTTTATCGCGCCAGATGAAGTACATTTGATTGAACGTGGGATATGTTCAATCGGGCATACAAGGTTCCATATTATTTATTTTTTTATTCATGTATTGCTACTTGACGCGCATAGGCTAATTACGTTGGTTTAAAGGTCCTCTATTCAAGGGAGAAAAAGCCTAAAAGGCTACCTTTGCCACAATATTTTGCCGCGCCATTCCCCTATTGACTTTGCTATCCATCTTTGTTTTGATTGTTGTTTTACATCTTTTTATTTTCGCATTCGTGCCATGTTTATGTTTGGGCGTTTGCTTCTAACGGTATATCGGATGGAAACCCAGACATAAATTCCGTAGCCGAATCCAAATGGATGGTAGTGTGGTCTGTACTTGGGATACAACTCCACGTACCATTCAGCAACATTCAAACATGTTTTCGTGTCATTTTAGATACCACTTTGGTAATCCCATTCGAACGCGCCTCCGGATGCTACACGAACGCATGCATTCTGTTTGCCATTCGAACGCATTTACGAACGCTATATGAACGTACACATTCTGTCTCATTTTCATTCGAATGGGTTTACAAATGCTACACGAACGCGTGCAATCTGTTTACCGTTCGAACGCGTTTTTGAACGCTACACGAACGCACATACAATGAATAGATTTCTTTTCATCACATTTCATGCATGTCTGCTTCTTTGGTCACTTCTTTTGCATTACATATTTAATTATCCATTTTTTTATTACTGCCATTACAGTTATTATCTATTCACATCTTATGCACTTCTTTATCTAATATGTCTATGGAATTATGCATTTGTCTTCTTTTGTATTTATTTACGTCTATGGGTGTGCAAACTTGTGTGTTGATTATATTATCATGCATGTGTTGCATAAGACTTGGTTATACTATTGCATAAATCTTTTCATTACAATTGGCATAAGTAAGGGACCATTCCGAACCCAACGGTTTGAGGTCTTCCCTTGCGATGGGTGAGTGCGGCCTTAAATCATTTCCCAGTTCACACTGGGTGGTGACTCCATTATTCTCTGATTTAGTCCCCCGTGGGCTACTCTGTACTCTCGATCGGGCCGCGAGCCTGGAACAACGTCGCCAATTTTTATGTCATACAGAGACTCATCAGAAGTATAGCCACCTTCTGAATCATTAAGAGAGGCTGCCATGGCTTTCTTTCCTTTAGCCCTAATGTATGTGGGACACTCAGATCTAACGTGCCCATATCCTTCACATTCATGGAACTAGATATTACGGGGTCTACTACCCATATCCTCTCTAGACTCACACATGCTATGCCTACTCTCTCTAGGCCTATCCTCTCTATCTCTGTCACTACTATGGCCACTCTTCTTCATCTTAAGAAATTTACTAAACGTCTTTGCAAACAAGGCCAAATCATGATCCGTGAGGGTATCCTCATCACTAGACGAGCCATGAACAACTTCCTTCACGATCTTCATCGCTATACTTTGGGCTTTTGATACCCAGGAAGTTTCTTCTCGTAAACCTGTAGTTTTCCTACATGGTCTTTTAAATTAAGCTGATCGAGGTCATTGCTTTCCTCGATGGCGGTGATCTTGGGTAGGAATTTATCAGGCAGGGATCTATGGATTTTCCTAACTATCCTACTGGTAGGAATAGTCCCACCTAGGTCAAAGCTTGAGTTAACGATATCGTTAATCTCAGTATAAAATTCATCAAAGGTCTCATCATCCTTCATTCTAGCAACCTCAAACCTAGAAGCAAGATCCTGGAGTCTATTATTTTTAACAGATAATGTGCCCTCATGTACAGTCTGCAGGATGTCCCAAGCATCCTTGGCTATCTCACACATGGAGATTCTCCTAAACTCAGCAGAACACACAACATCATGTATGGCATTAATTGCCTTGTTATTCCTATTGCTAGCATCAAATTCGTCATTGGTCCAGGTCATTTTGTCTATAGGGGAATAGACCCCATCAACTATAACAACGGGAGATTTCCACCCGTGTTCTACTGTCATCCATAACTTCTCATCTAAGGACTTAAGGAACACTCTCATGCGAACCTTCCAATGTAAATATTCCGTGCCATAAAAAAATGGCGGCCAGTTTAAGAGTTTACTATGTTCCATAGCTAATGGGTCAAGGATCGAGTTCAGGCTCTGATACTAATTGAAAGTTTAAGGTTATCCTAAGTTCTGATCCTATGTGGAATTAAACACAATAATCAAGACAATACCTGATTACTGTAAGTATGGAATTCAAACAGGAAATTACAATGTCAACCAACAACAATAAAATCCATAAAATCAATTCAATGCAAAATATAAATTGTGGAAAACAAAACAATCACATAAAATCAACACAATAATTTTAGTGACGAAGTGGAAAACTCGTGCGAGTAAAAAACCACTCTGGGTATCTCGGATACCAGCCCAATCCATTATATAGAGAAAAACTTACAGCGATGGTCAAGACCTATGGTGGCAACTCCACCGACTCAAGTACCTCTAAACTGTAAGAACTCAAGGAACTCATTAAGCCCGTACCCCACGATTTTCTTCAGAACCTCTGAAGTCTCTGAGTAGATTGTCTCTGCACCTCAGAATACCAGAACTCCGACTACCAAACTTCCTCCTAAAGAACTCTAAAGGGTTAGGAATCTTGGGTTATGTTGTGTTGAAGGTTTATCAAATATTGAATCTCACCATTAATGAAGAAGACAAGAAGATAAGAAGTCTTCAATGGTGGAATCAAGAAAGGTTGAAAGCTTTGAGAGATTTTGGCTCAAGGGAAATATGTTTCAACCATTGGGGGTGGTGGCTACATGTTCTATTTATAAGTGGGGTATGAAGCAAGGGTTTTTTCAAAGGTAAAAGGCTGAAAAACGCGTTCAGATCGCACTCGCGTTCGAACGTTTACTCAAATGATGCACGAACGTGCGCCTACTGGAAAGACTCGTTCGAACGCCACTCAAACACACCACGAACGGATGCTCTCTGGAATGTCCCCGTTCGAACGCACCAAGAACGTGACTCGAATGTTTGCTCTCTAGAATGATCCCGTTCGAACCCAACAAGAACGTGTCTCGAACGTTTACTCTCTAATGATCCCGTTCGAACCCAACAACGAACGTGACACTAACGCCTTTCGTTCGAATGCTGAAGCGAACGCGCCACTAATGAAATTGCTCCAGCTCTGCCAAAAACCAGTCCAATTGCACCAAATTCTTCAAGACTTGTTACAACTCAATTGAACTTGTTTTGTCACGGGCATTGCAAATAAAATGGAACTAATAGTTTGTAATTGAAATTATGAGGTGTCACTACTTGAGGTTTATTCTCAAATAAAGTTCCTAGTCAAGATTTACTGACACGAATCGGTTAGTAAAATCTGTTGAGACCAATACATGTCGTATATCGAGAGTTGGTCTGATGGTCCATCCTAGTGGACCATATGTCTTTGGAGACTTGAATAGACATGTCGGCGTTTATTTGATAAACACTGAATGGCTCACTGAAGATTTCCTAATAGATGGTACACAAACGTTAATAGTAATCTTCTCGAGTCGGGTAGCATAATGGTCTGATGAATTGAGATACTACAGTGGATATATGAGTTATCCTCCACACTTTGATGGTAGTCATGTCTCCGACCTGTTTAGGTCAGACATCCGCATGTTCATTGTGTGTGGATTGATGCTCATGATATCCAGTGTGTATCAAGATAGAATCTTTCAGTCATGTGTATAGGGCATATATATCATGTACGTGTTTTGAGATCTATTAAATCTATGATCGTGGTACACTGCGGAAACGAGTTCCGAGTGTTATTTAGAGATTGTACATTTGTAAGTCGATTATATTATACCATACGTATTTGACGTTCAAATCTATGTCCTGGGATAATATTGATTACTTGTGACAAAAAGATTATAAGTGTGCGATGACCTTGACTTGCATAGTTAAACAAGATTGTTTGTGGTCATCATAATTTATGAGTGGGTGAATTATGGACAAGAAATTGAATTTCGTGATGGATAAACCTGAATTTAGAGAGTCCCACAATATGAATTGTACTCGTTGAGCACTTGGGTAACACGTTATGAATAATACCGATTATTCATAATATTTTTTCGAATTAAGCGAGTTAATTCGAATCATTTAATCGTTAAACGAAATTACATATTCGAGACATTTTTGTTCTTGTAATGTGTATTTGTATTGGATACATAATTAGATTAGATACACATTAATTGGTAAATTATCTTTTGACACATGTAAAGTATATAAGACACATTTTTGTTATAATCAAAGGGTTAAGTTTTCAGTCATAAGAATCCAATAAGAGAATAGTATCGGAGTAGGACACAGAAATCGGCGATGCTGTTCTAGGCTCGCGACCTAGTTGGGAGTACGGAATAGTCCGCAGGGGAACTAAACCGGAGAAATAACATGGAGTCGCCACCTGGTGTGAACCGAGAAAATGTGATTTAAGGCCGCACTCACCCCTCGCAAGGGAAGACCTCAAACCTTTGGGTTCAGAATGGTCCCTTACTTATGTTCACTTGTAATGATATGATTTGTGCAATAAACTAACCGAATCTACTCGACATTTATGCTCAAAGGTGACTTAGATCTAGTTCTCATTCATGAAAGTAAATCCTATGTCTAAGTTGGCATGCTTTGAAAGTAAGTCATTATAACGGAAAGCATATAGCACCACACAACGAGCATGTTGAATCATTGAACCCGATGAACAAATAAACGACCATTTAAACATAAACGTAAACTAAGTTCCTAATGCGAAATCAAATAATTAAATCATGCATAAATAATAAATAACATACTAGCAACCTAATCATGCTCAAATACAAAGTTTGGATGAAACAAAATACGTGTCTCTGAAGTGGTACGTGGCATTGTGTCCCGAGTGCAAACCGCAATACCGTCCATTCGAAATCGGCTACAGAATTTACGTCCGAGTTTCCATTCGATATACCACAAAGGAGAACACACATTCTGTTCATCCAGAATTCACATCATGCCTCAATAAACGACTCTAATGTGATAATATATTAAAATAAATAAAAGAAACGAAAGATGATAAATAAATAAGGTGCCATCAGGTCTAACCTCTTTTGTCGTCTCTCGAAAGCGCGTTACACGGCCGTTGGAAGGGTTGATATTCCGCAACCTTTCTGGTTCACAAATCTAACATTTTTCTTCGCTGTTTCACAGTTTGACCTACTGTTTTCACTCCGTTTCGCTGTTATTTTCGCTGTATTTTCTGGTCTCTTATTTAAGGTAATTTAGGGACTGTTTTGTGGGTTATTTGGACTAGTTTGGGTTACGGTTTTGGAAGTGTTATGTGGCAGTTAAGGGGGTCGTATTGCGGCAGTTTTGGGGTATAGTTTGCGTGCAGTTTAGACAATGAGGGGTATGGATTGTGTGGTGATTTAGGGCGTGTGGAGCAGGTTGGTGAAGGCAAGGATGTTGGCTGGTTAGGCGAGGCAAGGGTGTGAATTGTGGGCTTATGGTGCGTGAAGCAAGCTACATGAAGGCAAATGGCAGTGAGTGATGCAGACAAGGACGTGTTTGATGGCTTGTTACGTGGGCTTATGGGGCGAGGAGCAAGCTACGTGAATTGGTAATTGGGCAGTGAGTGGCGTGGGCTTATGGTGCGTGGAGCAAGCTACGTGAATTGGTAATTGGGCAGGTGGCGTTGAAAGGAGATTTTGGTGTGTGAGGGCTTGCGAATTGAGTGGGCAAGATGACGTGAAGTTGAGGTTGGTGGGCTAGGCGTCTGAAGGGTCAGTACATGAGTTAATGGAGTGAGTTCTTTGGGGCGTGGTGTTGCTGAGTGTTGAGCTAGTGTTTATTTCTTTCGTTTGTGATTTTTTGTGAGAATAATCTAGGGTTCCAAAGGTGGGGTTAATGGTGCTTTTTATAGGAAAATGGATGGGTTTACCTTGTGTGAATAGGGAAAGGATTTGTGCATTAATGGGATATCTTTTTAATTAGTATTTGATAATGAAAAAATCTTTTAATTAGGGAAGTGATTTGATTTAATTTGATTTATTCTTTTTTAGTTAGGGATATGATTTGGTTTAATTAAGCAAGGGATCTATGGGATTTCTTTAATTTAGGAAGTGGATTTGGCTTGATTTATGCATGTGTTTAATGTGTGTTTTATTATTTGGATTGGGCTTAGGCGAAATGGGCTTGGTGTATGGTTTGTGGGGGTTTTGGGCTAAGGGTGTGTTTTAAAATGGAGGTCCAACAAGTGAACCCGAAGCTAATCCAGCGAGTTAAATCCAACAAAAATGTCAATTCCTGACTTTTCCCTTCCGACGTCCGTTTCCCGCGGCTTTCACAATCAAAGAGGTAGTGTCTCCATACGAGACTCATCATCGGGACTTATATGCAAAATACAGTGCCTACAGTCGCCCCCACTTTGATGGGACTTGTGCAGTGTGTGACAATGACAATCCTATCAAAGTATATGCAATGCATTTTTACTTACCTGGCTGACCAGCTGCCATATGGCTTGCCTGCTGCTTCGAACTGAGTTGATGTTGTGGTACATTCCCGAACTGTTACTGTGAGGTGATGAGGGTCTTGTTCCCGAACCGTTACTGTGTTGAGGTGAGGGTCTTGTTCCTGAATTGTTACGAGGGTCTTGTTCCCTGACTTGAGTTGAGATTGATGTCGAGGTGTGGGGGTCTTGTTCCCGAATTAAGATGAGGGTCTTGTTCCCGTGGGTCTTGTTCCCGAATTGAGATGAGGGTCTTGTTCCTGATTTGAGTTGTGGGTCTTGTTCCCGATTTTGAGTTGTGGGTCTTGTTCCCGATTTGAGTTGTGGGTCTTGTTCCCGAATGGTGGGTCTTGTTCCCGTTTTGAGTTGAGGGTTTTGTTCCCTGAATTGTGGGTATTATTCTCGTGGGTCTTATTCCCGATTAGAGCTGAGGGTTTTGTTCCCTGATTTGAGTTGTGGGTCTTGTTCCCGATTTGAGTTGTAGGTCTTGTTCCCGAATGGTGGTTGAGGGTCTTGTTCCCGTGGGTCTTGTTCCTTGAATTGTGGGTCTTGTTCCCGTGGGTCTTGTTTCCGATTTTAGTTGATGGTCTTATTCCCTGAATTGTGGGTCTTGTTCCCGATTTGAGATGTAGGGTCTTGTTCCCTGAATTGTGGGTCTCGTTCCCGTGGGTCTTGTTCCCTGAATTGTGGGTCTTGTTCCCATGGGTCTTGTTTCCTGAATTGTGGGTCTTGTTCCTGTGGGTCTTGTTCCCAAATTGAGATGAGGGTCTTGTTCCCGATTGTGGGTCTTGTTCCCGATTGAGTTCAGGGTATTATTCCCTGAATTGAGTGGAGGGTCTTGTTCCCTGAATTGAGTGGAGGGTCTTGTTCCCTGAATTGAGTGGAGGGTCTTGTTCCCTGGGCTTTATTCCCGAACTGTGTAGATTGTGGGCATTGTTCCCGAGTTGTGTTAAATGTGGGCTTTATTCCCAAACTGTACTAAATGTGGGCTTTGTTCCATGGGCTTTATTCCCGAACTGTGTAGAGAGTGGGCTTTGTTCCCGAACTGTGGTGAAATAGGGCTTTATTCCTCTGGGCTTATTCCCGAACTGTGTAGAGAGTGGGCTTTATTCCCGAACTGTTGATTGTGGGCTTTATTCTCTGGGCTTTGTTCCCGAACTTGTGTTGATTGTGGGCTTTATTCCCGAACTGTTGATTGTGATTGGGCTTTGTTCCCGAACTTGTGTTGATTGTGGGCTTTATTCCCGAACTGTTTTGTCTTTGCCGCTTTTCTTCAAAACCTGTGAACAAAAACATAGAAAATTGTGTGCATGTGACATGTATGCATGTATATGTTTCCTATTCCGCTGAGTTAGGTATTCCTTGCGCTCATTGGTGCCATTCGCCTACAAATGTCTCTGGTCGCCCCCTGGGTCTGCTTACAGTTTCCTCATACTGGTTCTTTTCTGTTGATTGTTCAGTCCTCTTTCATCTCATGGCTCAAGTTCTCAGTACGTCCCTTATTCGCGGGGTGGTAGACTGGTCGCCCCCAGTCTTGATTTAGCTTTATGTTCTTCGCTTCTTGCACTAGATCAAAGTAGATCATGTGATGTGACATTCCCAAAACTGCTTATAATGGGGGCCTCGACCCTGGGACTCATCCCCAAAACTGATGATGATGTGGGCCTCGCCCCAAACTGGTACTGATGTGGGCCTCGCCCCCAGACTGATACTGATATGGGCCTCGCCCCCATACTGATACTAACAATGTGATGGTTCATAATGTACTGCCTCCCACGAGATAATCCTAATAGCTAAACATATTTTCGTCCTCAACGGATGCTTCGCGTAGAA
This sequence comes from Zanthoxylum bungeanum, assembly GCA_019454045.1. Classification (NCBI taxonomy): domain Eukaryota; kingdom Viridiplantae; phylum Streptophyta; class Magnoliopsida; order Sapindales; family Rutaceae; genus Zanthoxylum; species Zanthoxylum bungeanum. Next base: position 85,399 of record SKCR01027546.1, on the reverse strand, counting down.
ACCAGAGAACCTTCAAAGTACTTAATACACTCAGATCCGATCGTCTGAATGAGTGATCTGAACTAGACTCCTAGTATGTGTGTGCCAAGGATCTTTCGCAGCTTAATCTTTAAGTAAGCCAACCTGATGATTTTTTCTCGGAGAATCGGATCAATGGGTCTAACCAACCTAGATGTCTGGATCATACTCTGTGATTACTTCGTCATACTCAACATGATATGGTCTTCTTCTTTTTTTCTCTTGTCTATTTCTTTTCATTTTGAGCTTTTTTTTTTTTTTTTTTTTCTTTTTTTTTCTTTATTTGACACACCTACCCTTTAAGGTAGCATTTCTCCTCATGGTGGTCCTAATACTCGCCAATGGGTAGATTCACGCTTATCAGTTATAGGCGGTCTATTTTTTTTCTTTTCTTTTCATTGTAGAGACTTTTACTTTGTTTCCAACCATATCACATATCGTAACATAAGTAAACCGGGATGGACATCTAGGCAAACGGTCATTCACTGATCCGCCATCTCTTTCAACTAGTCATCTTGCCGACCACTTAGGCTTATACTGCTAAGATCCTATAGTTAAGTTCTCGCGAGTCTAGTCAAGATCATCTACTCAAAATATCAGACGAGAGGTCATCTCGCACTTATCGTTTCTAAGGTTTCATCCTAAATAAAACATTTCATCATTGGACTTATGCCTAACTATTAAGGACTTAAAAACAATCTTCTTTTTTTTTTGGGCCCACCATGGCCTTTCTATCCTTGCCGTAAAGTTTTTTGTTCCTCGGTTTTCTTTTCCCAATATCCATGTTTGCTAAACTCTTCTTGACAAATCTTTTTTTTCTCTAACCCAACGGATATCTACGATGGCTTTTAAGACACAGGGTTAACATGATGCCTGTATGCATGAGATGCATGAAATGCGTGTGATGCATGGAATGTATAAGTCGGCCCATTATCATTTTAAAGCATTCAATTATACTATTGCGAGGTGCAAACTTGTCCCAGTTGAAAAGGCCCAACATGTTTACACTTTTGCAATAACATGGCTAAACAACTTCAAATGATAAAAGGCCTAAACACGAAATGGCCCATGGGCATTTTAGAATCTTTTGGCCCAATTGCCATAAAGCACAGACTCGTCTCAGTTTAAATGGCCCAACAAGCCCATACCTCATGACGAAAGGTCCAACTGGATCCAAATGACGATGGTCCTAAACGCAAACATAAAGGAGTAGTTTCTATTGGTCCTACAACTACGGTTCATATGTGGGTTTATAGGGGTATAGACAAAGGCTCTCGTCATTGAAGGATTGCCCACAACTAGGACTCCCAACTCAAGGGTTCGAGCGGCCAAGTGAGCGCACCTTTTTTATACCTTACGGTACGTGCCAACGAGTTATGGTGCGTGACTGACTGTCAATGGATTTCACGTTGTAGATTCCCCAGAGGGAGGGCAGAGCGAACTCTCTTAAAAACCCAAGCCTCTTAGGCTCTTATCACTTGGTGACAAGAATAAACAACGAGTCCTCCAAATTAGTCCATCACAGTAAGCTACCAGTAGATGATTATCTAGGTGCCTTCACAGCTTTTCCTTATAGAAAGTTAGTGAATAAAGGAAGACACCAAACCATTACCTAGCCTTAAAAAGTTCCTTTGATTAAACCCCTTTCAACCCACGGTAGACATGGTTAACTAAAACACAAATCACAATCACTACAAGATATTATTTCAGGGCCGATTCTCTATCCCCAGTGGAGTCGCCAGACTGTAGGACATAGAAATCGGTGACGTTGTTCTAGGCTCGCGGCCTAGTTGGGAGTACGGAAGAGCCCGCAGGGGAACTAAACCGAAGAAATGACATGGAGTCGCCACCTAGTGTGAATCGGGAAAATGTGATTTAAGGCCGCACTCACCCTTCGCAATGGCAGACCTCAAACCATTGGGTTTGGAATGGTCCCTTACTTATGTCGCTTGTAATGATATGATTTGTGCAATAAACTAACCGAATCTACTCAACATTTATGTTCAAAGGTGACTTAGATCTAGTTCTCATTCATGAAAGTAAATCCTATGTCTAAGTTGGCATGCTTTGAAAGTAAGTCATTATAACGATAAGCCTATAACACCACACAACGAGCATGTTGAATCATTGAACACGAAGAACAAATAAACGACCATTTAAACATAAACGTAAACTAAGTTCCTAATGCGAAATCAAATAATTAAATCATGCATAAATAATAAATAACATATTAGCAACCTAATCATGCTCAAATACAAAGTTTGGATGAAACGAAATATGTGTCTCTCAAGCGGTACGTGGCATTGTGTCCCGAGTGCAAACCGCAATACCGTCCATTCGAAATCGGCTACGGAATTTACGTCCGAGTTTCCATCCGATATACCACAAAGGAGAATACGCATTCCGTTCATCCGGAATTCACGTCATGCCTCAATAAACGACTCTCATGTGATATTATATTAAAACAAATAAAAGAAACGAAAGATGATAAATAAATAAGGTGCCCTCAGGTCTAACCTCTTTTGTCGTCACTCAAAAGCGCGTTACACGACCGTCGGAAGGGTTGATATTCCGTAACTTTTCTGGTTCACTAATCCAACATTTTTCCTCGTTGTTTCGCTGTTTGAGCTGCTGTTTTCACTCCACTTTGCTGCTGTATTCGCTGTATTTTCTGGTCTTTATTTTAAGGTAATTTAGGGACTATTTTGTGGGTTATTTGGACTGGTTTGGGTTGCGGTTTTGGAAGGGTTATGTGGCAGTTAAGGGGGTCGTATTGCGGCAGTTTTGGGGTATAGTTTGCGTGCAATTTAGACAGTGAGGGGTATGGATTGTACGGTGATTTAGGGCGTGTGGAGCAGGTTGGTGAAGGCAAGGATGTTGGCTGGTTACGCGAGGCAAGGGTGTGAATTGTGGGCTTATGGTACGTGAAGGAAAATGGCAGTGAGTGATGCAGACAAGGACGTGTTTGATGGCTTGTTACGTGGGCTTATGGGGCGAGGAGCAAGCTACGTGAATTGGTAATTGGGCAGTGAGTGGCGTGGGCTTATGGTGTGTGGAGTAAGCTACGTGAATTGGTAATTGGGAATGTGGCGTTGAAAGGAGATTTTGGTGTGTGAGGGCTTGCGAATTGAGTGGGCAAGATGACGTGAAGTTGAGGTTGGTGGGCTAGGCGTGTGAAAGGTCAGTACGTGAGTTAATGGCGTGAGTTCTTTGGGGCGTGGTGTTGCTGAGTGTTGAGCTAGGGCTTATTTCTTTCGTTTGTGATTTTTTGTGAGAATAATCTAGGGTTCCAAAGGTGGGGTTAATGGTGCTTTTTATAGGAAAAGGTATGGGTTTACCTTGTGTGAATAGGGAAAGGATTTGTGCATTAATGAGATATCTTTTTAATTAGTATTTGATAAGGAAAAAATCTTTTAATTAGGGAAGTGATTTGATTTAATTTGATTTATTCTTTTTTAGTTAGGGATATGATTTGGTTTAATTAGGCAAGGGATCTATGGGATTTCTTTAATTTAGGAAGTGGATTTGGCTTGATTTATGCATGTGTTTAATGTGTGTTTTATTATTTGGATTGGGCTTAGGCGAAATGGGCTTGGTGTATGGTTTGTGGGGGTTTTGGGCTAAGGGTGTGTTTTAAAACGGAGGTCCAACAAGCGAACCCGAAGCTAATTCAGCGAGTTAAATCCAACAAAAATGTCAATTCTTGACTTTTCCCTTCCGACGTCCGTTTCCCGCGGCTTTCACAATCAAATAGGTAGTGTCTCCATACGAGACTCATCATCGGGACTTATATGGAAAAATGCAGTGCCTACAATCGGGTTCTTAAGCAGGATAGCAGAAAACAAGTAAAGAAAGAAAAGAGTAACAGTGACCAAATACTTTTAAACCAAGACAGACCTAAAAGTTCAGAATTAGAAGGGGATTCGAGGACGAATCCTATTTAAGGGGGGATAATTTATAACACCCTAGTAAACCCCTGTAATCCTGACGACTATTACGTAATGGGACGCATGATATATGGTATGAATTACGTTCAAACACGTATACACTCATGAAATAACGTTTTGAACATCCGGTAAATTCCTCGCAGTTTCGATACGTAATTCATTCAAGATTAAATCCGGACAGCCTGTGATATATGGGCTGTAATATTTTCATACGAATTCTAATTTTTATAAATTCTATATCATCGGAAATCTAAGACCGAGATCTACAACTTTCGCGTTGAATATTTTTTCCAAATTAGAAACATAAGTAGGTCAAATATGTAACTCAAAAAGTCAAATGAATAGTACATGCGGACATATCTAGATAATTCCACATTTCTCTCAAAAATTCTGATTTTTATTCAAATCAAAATATTTCAAATTAGCCAAATCAGCCTATTTATAAATAAGGGGAACTATTCACTTATCCTCAACATTTGATAGAAATAGAGAAAAAAAAAAGAAGAAATGAAGAAGAAGAAGAAGGAAAGAAAGGGGAAACAAATACAAACCTTCCATAACAAGCTAAGAAGAAGAATAGCAATCATGTGAGACTTGATGGATGAAGAAAATCAAATGAAATGAGGTAAGGCCAACTTGACCCAAAACTTGGATTGTGAAATTTCAAGAGATGATGCTATGTTAGAGTTATTAGCATGCCAAGGAATACATTTTGGTAGTTAATTAACAAAAAAATTGATTGTATGATAAAATATCCAAATATTTAGAAATTCTAAGTGTTGAGCTAAGTTGTAGTTATGAGATTAAAGAGTTAAATTGATGATGAAGTGCTGGTTTAATATGAATGAATATTGAAGTTTAAAGAAGTGCTAGTGTGAAGATTATGGTGTTAGGGTGTTGGAAATGCATTTGGAAGAATTAGACATTGAAGTGATGATGATTAGGCTTGAAAACAGGCGAGAGTCGCGACGCCAGCAGGCTTACGTCGCGACGCGTAGCAGAATGATGGCCTTTGTTTCAATTTTATCGTGTGAGCGTCGCGACGCCTAAGGCTCAGCATCACGACGCGAAACATAGGAAGCTTTTTGTCTCAGTCTGCTCGAGTGACCGTAGAGACGCGCAACGTCTGGTGTCGCGATGCGTGGCCATTTCCCAAGATTAATTTTTAGCCATTTTAGTTTCAACTTAGGATATTAGAGACCACCCGAAAGGTTTCGTATCATTTATATACACGCTTTATGACATATCACAAGCATAGTACATCATGTAGTGATTATAGATGAATTGAATTGAGAAGCTTAGTATAAGTTCTGAAACATGTTCCATAACTCATTTTCTAATCTAGTATATCGATTCTAGATTATCGGTAGGAACCCCCAAGTGCTTCGACGAGATGGAACAAAGCCAGCCAAATTTCAATTGTGAGTAGACACTCTCTTTTTAAGTTGATTTTTTCATTTATATTATTTTAAGTAAGGACTTACTTTTTAGCACATAGGGCGTTAGCCAAGTTTATTTCAGTTATTTTATGATTGAAAATATTTTAGAAAGTTTTGATATTGAAAGCATGATTTTATGATTTTTGGAGGCCTGAGGGAAAACCCCACCTCAGGTTGTAACTTATGGATTTGACGGATAACTTGTGCACATGTAGAGCAAGACTAGGGAGACGTCGATACGTAACGCCCCCAGATCCTAGATTCAGGGCTAGAGGGACGGCGATACGTAACGTCCATAGACCCTAGTTTCAGGGTCAGATGGTAGCACATATCAGCACTTCTGGCTCTAGTTCAGTGGCTTATGGGACGACGATACGTAACGCCTCAAGACCACTAGTTTAGGCATATGGGGGGATGACAACACGTAACGCCCCAATGCGTCAGGTTTTCAACAGATTCACAGATACAGGTTTTTCAAAAACAGATTTTTAGAAAGATAGTTTTAAGAAATAGTTTTCAAGAAAAATTATTTTATAAAATATCAGAGTTTTACAGATAGATAGCAGTTTCTACAAAGGTTTTCCAAAAAAAGAGTTGTTCTCAGATAAGAAGAATGATTTCAGAAAAGATGATTTCCTTGAAATGATTTTGGTTTTAGAACAATGGAATTTCATAAAGTGTTTCAGTTTTCATTTTTAACTGTCCATTCACTAGGTCGTTCAAACAATCTAACCCCCCCACTCTCAGTTTCTTTGTTTTGCAGGTATAATCGGAGGACGAGCTCGAGAGAGGGATACTAATGGCAGTCACCAGGGTGTTGAGTCCACCAGGTCAAGTCAAAAGGAGAGAGTTCAGTCAGAGTCAAAGTGACGTCATTGGTATTGCATCGGTCATTGTATAGAGTTAAAATGTTTATGAATAAAGTTGTAAAGGAAAATATTATTGGGTATAAGTTATCAGTATTGAGTTGCATTTCATGTTGTTGAGTCAGGGCAATGGTCCATATGCATGAGTCAGTAATTTAAGATGAATTTAGTAATGATGATCACAATTAGATAGTCAAAAGCTCAGGGGGAGAGGTCAACCTATTTCCTACCAGTAGCATCTCATGTAGGGGATGTTACATATGTACTGTAAGAAAAAAAATTGAATGAGAGCAATATGATAAAAATAAGAATTCAAACTATGGCTAGAGAGAATTTAGAATGAGTAAGCACTTGAATATTAAATAAAAGAATAATAGCAAAAAATTATTCTTTAGGGAATTTCGTCAAATATGTATCGGTATTGAGATCTTTAAGTTTTTTATTCTAATGATAATAGAATTATTTATTCTAATGATAATGGAAGTCTAAGTATGTAATAACCAGGAAAGAAGATTGGAAGAGAGATAAAGATTAGAAGAGATGTTGAGATGCTGAAATGGAAGAAACGTAATAGTTTTAATGGGAGTTGAGTAAACGAGATTTTGCAAAAACAAAAAAAAAAAAACAAAAAACAAAACAAAAAATATTAGATAAAAGAATAAATCTTGACTATTCATTGAGGAATATTACACATATAAATAAATCTCTAAAAATTGAGGTAAAATTTAGTAAATTTTTTACTGAGCACCGGATCCGTATCCTTATTTCTTGAAATCATTAATATGATTCCCGAGGAGGGTTGAATTGATATAGGTTGAGACGGACATAGATATTAATTGGATATTTATAGGGGATATTTTAGTGACATTCATATTTTAAGTAATTATATATTTTGAAGAGAGATTATAATATATAACTGCTTGAAGCAGAAATATAATTAGAAAATGTCCCCCTAAAATTATTGATCTTAATTTTGTTTGTGAGAATGGGCACTTCTTCTGAAACATTTATAAAAAGAGATGGAATCATATATGCTTTATAGGGGTTCCAAATTTTGATTTTTTTTACTGTTCCTGAAGTACATTGTATAGCAGACGAGTTTACGGAATGAGCGGGCTGAGAAATAGAAGCCCATGAATTTTGTTTCTTTTTTACCCAAAAGGGATAAAAATTTTCAAATGTGCATTTCTAATTTAAGAAGAGTTACCAGATACATAATATATAGTTTCGAAATTATTGATGAGACGGACGGATGTAGCAATTGACCATTAGAGGCCGTTTATGCACATTTTGAGTTCTGAATTCCTCTTCAAACATTCATTACGGACTGATTTATTTTAATTTCACCATTTTTTTATTAGTCTTTATAAAAGTATGTAAAAGGAGTTAGGGCACGATAGTTAAGAATTAATAAAAAAAATTTGAGTTTAATCTCTAATTAGGATTTTCCCCACCTGTGATTTGAAGAGATATCGCTTAGTGGGCTGTCTTAATAGATCATTTTTGAATATTTTAACCTAGTTATACCTGCACGCAATATACAGTTCCCCATACCCCGATAGAATTTTTGTTCTCATATTTGGTCATCATAAAGTTCTGTTTGATATCATTATAAAGTATTAAAATTTCTTTTTTAAGTCCAATTACAACTGGGCCCGAACCGTGTTCGGTAAAATTCAAGGCTTGATCCATTATCATCCCTACTTAGTTTTGACCAAACCACATTATAGGACATAAATTATATTGTTTATCAAATTGGTACTTACCGTTACCTTTATATTGTTAATCAAATTGGTACTTACCGTTACCTTTGTTGGCGACTTGGTCGCATAAATAGATTTTGATGACGTCAACATAAAAGACGTCTTCGACGTGCAAACACGGAGCAATACAAAAAGTGTCGAAGCATATGGGGTGAAGAGCGAGAATGTGAAGACTTGCGGCAAAATGAAGATTATATTGCAAAAGTCTTAGCTTAGGATTTAATTTGTAAGTGAGTTTACTCAAGTGATCTAAAGCTCTTAGGAATCATACATTTTGCATCACTTACATTTAAAATGGCTTAGAATGCTAAAAGAATAATTTGCATTTTATTTGCACCAAAATGAACTTAATGCACAAGTGCATCGGTAAATGATCTTCTAAAAACTAGAAAACGGTTGAATTAAACTTCAAATGATATACCGTTAGATAGATATGTGTCTCTAGTTTGCTACGGTTCAAACGGAACACAATTCCGATGCATAGAACTTTTGCTAGAGCCTTTTCAGTACAACATGCTCATATGTGCGTTTTCTGCATTCATGTCACATTAGAAAAATTCCATAAAATTTATATTAATGTTTTTGGAGCTGAATTATTTACAGAAGATAGATCTATGTGTCTAGTATATGTAGCAATTTACGGATCATGATTTGAAAATTTCTAGAGAGAGTTATGGCCAAAATACCAAGTGTCGTCAGTCTTGACTGGTCATCAGAACTGAAACCAGGGAGCTCCAAACCGGTCCCCATACCGGTTTCCATATCGGTCTAGCCTTTATTGTGCAATTACTGAAACCAGGGAGCTCCATGCCGGTTTTCTCGCCGGTCTTCATGCCGGTTTTGGCTGAGAAAATCATGCTCTCTGGAACCAGGGAGCTCCTCGCCGGTTTCCATACCGGTTTGCTCGCCGGTCTAACGACTAGTTTCTTAACGGTAATATATCCATTGAGACCGGCATGCCGGTGCCATACCGGTCTCCATACCGGTCTCAGTGTTGAACTGCAGGGACAATTTTTATTTTCTATAAATGAGTCCCAAATTGGTTTTTGCTAAGAACTAGCACCTTCATATCATTTCTGAGAAAGCAAAAACAAGAGTGTCTTAAAATCTTCATATTCATAAACACTCTCTAGCTCACACACTACACCTTCCATACACTTTGTAGTGAGCTTAGAACACTTGGGTTTGCTCTCACACAATCTTCTCATTATTTGTGAGTGCCCAAGTGTGTTTTAATTCTTCTTTATCAAAAACACTTGTGATTTGTGAAATCCCATTATTTGGGTAAATTGTAAAGGTTTGTGAGTGAGCCTACGTAGAAAACTCAAACTTGTAAAAGGTTCGGAGTGTGCCTTGGCGGAAAACTCTTGGTTACGAGTGAACCACGGAAAACTCGATTCTAGTGGAAATCTTCAAGCGAGGCTTGAGGGAGTGGACGTAGGCACGGTTTGCCGAACCACTATATATCGCGGTGTCGTATTTCTCTTTCCCTACTCTTTTATCCATTTGCAAGTTTATTTATATTTATATTATTGAATAGAAAACTTGCATATAGGCTATTTATTGGAATAGAGAAACTTGGCCTAAAACTCACATTTGGTAATAAGAGCTAAAATCGGCAAAGATTTTATAATTCCGCATTTATAGCGATAACCAAATTCACCCCCCTCTTGGGTATAGAGATTGTTTGTCGCTATTGCTTGTAGATAATTTCAGTTGGTATCAGAGCGAGGTATTCTCAAGAAAGACTTAACCGTCCGAGAATAGACTATGGGATCTACAAGCCACTCTTCAAATTTTGCCAAGGGATATTCAACAACTAGACCTCCATTTTACACCGGAACCGACTACAACTATTGGAAGTCAAGAATGTTAACTTATCTCCTATTTGGTCATCACACGGGGTGCCAGTATTCCAATGAAAAAGGATAGAAATGGGGTTGAAATTCCGAAGCCAAGTTCAGAATGGGATAGTGAGGATTTAAAGCAAGCCTCACAAAATGCTAAAGCTCTCAACCAACTTCAATGTGGCATTGATCGGGAGCAAATAAACAAACTTCCAGAGTATGGCAACGCATATGATTTATGGAAGTCATTGGAAATGGTCAATGAGGGCACAAGTCAAGTGAAGGAATCGAAGATCAACCGGTTCATGTGCGAATTGGACAATTTCAAGATGGAATCCGGGGAAGAAATCGATCACATGATTTCGAGGTTTACGGTCATCATCAATCATTTGGGAGCATTGGGAAAAGTCATAGGGACATCCGATCAAGTGAATAAAATTTTGAGATCACTCCCAAAGGAATATAGAAGCTACACCTCCTCCATTAAAGAAGCAAACGACATAAACACTTTAAAGATGGATGATTTGGTCGGCAAATTGCTTGAGTACGAAATGGAGATCAAAATGGACAAAAAGGAGGAAGATGAGAAAAGGACAAGGAAATCCTTGGCCTTAAAAGCAAGAAGAAAAGATGAGTCAAGCTCAAGTGAAGAAGAAGAAGATAGTGATGATGAGTTGGCTCAAATAAACAAGAACTTGAAGAAGCTTCTTAAATCCGTAAATCGAAAGGGAAAATCAAAGACGGATGAAAAGAAAGAAGAAAAATGGCCGCGGAAGAACAAGAAAATTGTGTGTTATGAATGCAACAAACCGGGTCACATAGCTACCGATTGCCCATTAAGGAAAATGAAAGGAAAATCGAAGAAAAAGGCAATGAAAGCTACTTCAACTTGGAGTGATAGCGACTCTAGCTCATCCGAGGAGGAAGAAGAGTTTCAAGCTAAAGAAAGAACAAATCTAGCATTTATGGCTATCACGGATGAGGACATCCGCTTTGAAATTGAAGAAGAAAGCGAAGAAGAAGAGGTACACAATTCTCAAGACTATAATAAATTACTTGATGCTTTTAATGGTTTAAAAGAATTATGTGATATGCTTAAAAAGAAATTAAAATTGGTCAAAAAATGAGCATGCTACACTTAAAATTGAACATGCAACTAGTATGGATAAAATTCATGTTTTAGATAATGATGTGATATGCTTAAAGGATAAACATGAAAAGAAATTGCATGCTTGAATGATGAAAATGCATGTTTAAAGATTAAAAAGCTAGAACTTGAAAATGCCATATCAAATATGCCATCTAGCTCTAAGACATGCGATTGCGAATCTATATTGAATGAAAATGTCTTATTAAATACTAAGATTGTAGATTTGCAAAACATACTTAGCAAATTCACATTGGGACATAAAAATTTTAATATACTTATTGGATCCCAAAAATGTGCATTTAAAAGAGAAGGATTAGGATATAGGCCTTACATTAAAAGAAAATTTTTAAAGAATTATTTTGTTAAGACATCCTATTCTCATGCTAAGAATGAAATAGATGAAAATGTCACATGCCATGCTTGTAACAAAAAGGGACATAAAATTTTTGAATGCATGTATATGAATGTGAATAAGAATGCATGGATTCCTCAAGGAATCAAAACTAAACCCAATGGACCCAAGAAAGTTTGGGTACCAAAGTGTAATTGATAAGTTTGTAGGGGGAGCTTTGGGAATGGATCTTTAAAGAGAATTGCAAAATTGATCCCAAAGGCTCAAGGAAATGAGGAATCGCAACGGTAAAGTTAAAATCCGTATCCACGGAAACATTGGTACCGTTTCCTCTAAATATCTATATGTATGCATATTTCATATTGGTTAATATTTTTTTTGCATACAAAATGATTAGGCAAGTATTCAAACTTCCATTGATATCAATTGTTCATTTGATATCCTTTAGTGCCTTAATCAAATATTTAAACCCCTATTCTATCTCAATTGGTATCACATGAAATTTATTGAGTTAAATGCAATATATGTGATCACTTAATTGAATATGCCTTGCCATATGAACTAATTGGTTGAAAATGAAATGCATGTAAATTGGCATAATCTTAGATGAATATCATGAAATATATGTATTAGAACATAATTGGCATTATGAAATGCATGGACTTTGATAAATAATTGGTATCATGGAATGTATTGATATATTTTTAATTGGTATCAAATTTGGGGAGAAATCATGATTAAGATGCTCTTAGATTGTAAATGGTACTCATGAGAATCTATCTTTTGAAAAATGCTATTTTATGCATGAATTTTGATTTTTTATGGCAAAAAGGGGGAAATGCCAAATGTGCATATTTTTTTAAATTTGTTATCATTTTTGCACACATCTATTGGTATCTCATTTTAGAACTTAATTTTGCTTCTCCACTTTTTGATGATGTCAAAGGGGGAGAAATCATTAGAAATGAGATTAAAACTTGTTTTACCCTCACCCTTGGATTAAAGGGGAGTAAATGTACTAATGTGTTTGTCCAAGTCTTATAGAGCTATTTTGAAGACAATCACACATTGAGGGGGAGCTTATGTTGAGGGGGAGCAAAATTGTCAAATTTGGACTCCAAGAAGCTCACAAGTATCAACAAGTTTTAAGGGGTTGCCATCATAAAAAAAGGGGAGATTGTTGGCGACTTGGTCGCATAAATGGATTTTGATGACGTCAACACAAAAGACGTCTTCGACGTGCAAACACGGAGAAATACAAAAAGTGTCGAAGCATATGGGGTGAAGAGCGAGAATGTGAAGACTTGCGGCAAAATGAAGATTATATTGCAAAAGTCTTAGCTTAGGATTTAATTTGTAAGTGAGTTTACTCAAGTGATCTAAAGCTCTTAGGAATCATACATTTTGCATCACTTGCATTTAAAATGGCTTAGAATGCTAAAAGAATCATTTGCATTTTATTTGCACCAAAATGAACTTAATGCACAAGTACATCGGTAAATGATCTTCTGAAAACTAGAAAACGGTTGAATTAAACTTTAAATGATATACCGTTAGATAGATATGTGTCTCTAGTTTTCTACGGTTCAAACGGAACACAATTCCGATGCATAGAACTTTTGCTAGAGCCTTTTCAGTACAACATGCTCATATGTGCGTTTTCTGCATTCATGTCACATTAGAAAAATTCCATAAAATTCATATTAATGTTTTTGGAGCTGAATGTTTTACAGAAGATAGATCTATGTGTCTAGTGTATGTATAAATTTACGGATCATAATTTGTAAATTTCTAGAGAGAGTTATGGCCAAAATACCAAGTGTCATCAGTCTTGACTGGTCATCAGAACTGAAACCAGGGAGCTCCAAACCGGTCCCCATACCGGTTTCCATACCGGTCTAGCCTTTATTGTGCAATTACTGAAACCAGGGAGCTCCATGCCGGTTTTCTCGCCGGTCTTCATGCCAGTTTTGGCTGAGAAAATCATGCTCTCTGGAACCAGGGAGCTCCTCGCCGGTTTCCATACCGGTTTGCTCGCCGGTCTAACGACTAGTTTCTTAAAGGTAATATATCTGTTGAGACCGGCATGCCGGTGCCATACCGGTCTCCATACCGGTCTCAGTGTTGAACTGCAGGGACAATTTTTATTTTCTATAAATGAGTCCCAAATTGGTTTTTGCTAAGAACTAGCACCTTCATATCATTTCTGAGAAAGCAAAAACAAGAGTGTCTTAAAATCTTCATATTCATAAACACTCTCTAGCTCACACACTACACCTTCCATACACTTTGTAGTGAGCTTAGAACACTTGGGTTTGCTCTCACACAATCTTCTCATTATTTGTGAGTGCCCAAGTGTGTTTTAATTCTTCTTTATCAAAAACACTTGTGATTTGTGAAATCCCATTATTTGGGTAAATTGTAAAGGTTTGTGAGTGAGCCTACGTAGAAAACTCAAACTTGTAAAAGGTTCGGAGTGTGCCTTGGCGGAAAACTCTTGGTTACGAGTGAACCACGGAAAACTCGATTCTAGTGGAAATCTTCAAGCGAGGCTTGAGGGAGTGGACGTAGGCACGGTTTGCCGAACCACTATATATCGCGGTGTCGTATTTCTCTTTCCCTACTCTTTTATCCATTTGCAAGTTTATTTATATTTATATTATTGAATAGAAAACTTGCATATAGGCTATTTATTGGAATAGAGAAACTTGGCCTAAAACTCCCATTTGGTAATAAGAGCTAAAATCGGCAAAAATTTTATAATTCCGCATTTATAGCGATAACCAAATTCACCCCCCTCTTGGGTATAGAGATTGTTTGTCGCTATTGCTTGTAGGTAATTTCAACCTTACCCTTATCTTGTTAACGGGCGTTAAGATTGAAGGGGCAGAATAGAATTTCAAATTCTGAAGTGAAGAACTTGTGTGGTGGTTTAGAAGTTGGAGATAAATTATTAGAGGAAACTAAACAAAATGTTTCATTCTATCAATCTGTGTAGACGCCTCTAATTCTTACGTACAACTTGTAAAATGCCCTTATAAAGAAGTTATGTTTTCAGTTTAGTAGCTGCAGATAATTAGATATTGAAGGAAACTAAATAGAAACAGAACTTTTGAGTATACTAATCTATTTAGTTCCATCCAATTCTTACATACAACTTGGAAATGCAAATGAAAATGAAGAGGAGAAGGTGGGTGAATGAGATGTTTCAACTTTCTCTTTCTTCCTTTGAAATCTTCATGCAGCAATGGGGATAAATGTGAGGAAGAGGCATGCAAGTGGCGTGGAAAGCATGAATTTTTTTTCATGCTGCCAGTACATCAATTAAGATTTGATTTCTGTTTTAAAGGGGCATTATAGGTCTTCCAAGCCATGATTTTTTTATTAGGATATTTGTTTTAAAGATAAAACATATATGTATGATATTTGTAGAATATTTGTGTATTAACAGAATTATATGGTCGAAATTTATTTATTTTTATATTCTTATTTAATAACCACCAACGATTTTATCTTTTGCTCGAGAAAAACTTTTATCTATAAAAAAATAATGACTAATGAACACTTATATGTCGAGTTTATGTCATATATACAAGGACACATTCACCATCCAGAGTTAGACCTGGCCACAGTTCCGATTCGGAATCGGAACCGAAACCGAACCGAATAGAACCGTAAGGTTACGGTTCCAAAACCGGAACCGAACCGAACCCCCAACCAAATTTTGTTTTCCCTTAAAAAATAGAGAACCGAACCGAATTTTTCGATTCCGGTTCAGTTCAGTTCTACGGTTCCAGATTGCTTGAACCGTAGAACTGAACGGTTCATCCAGACTTACTCATAAATATTTCCTTAAACACAACAAACAATAGCACTACAGCCACTAACATAAACTTTTACTAATTAATCTTCAAGAGCTTGCATATTTTTAAGCTGCAAAGGCTGCCCCAATGTACTACTAGCTAAATTTATTGCAAGTAGGAGTGGCATGAGCCAACAAGTCACCTGCAAATTTCTTGGCAATTTCAATACCCATGAGCTTTAGATATGCGGCTTCGTCAGTCACCAAATCTTTTTCTGCTCTTCCCTAAATTCTCTTATCACTTCCAAAAATATCATCCATTTAGGGCCGCCCTTGGCATAGGTAGATTAGGCCTATGCCTAAGGCTTAAATGAATCGAGTCGTTCATGAACAGATCGAGCTCAACACATATTTGGTTTTGTTTGAGATCGATTCATTTAATAGATGAGCTACTCAAACTCAAAAATAATAGCTCGATTATTAAAGGAGAGCCACTCTAAAATCTCGACTCGGTTCATTTTTGCCTCTCAAACACTATTTAAAATGGACACGACTCTGACTGTATAGACAAAAGCTCGGTATCAATATTTTCTTAAATAATGGAGCTCAAACAATACATGTAAAGCTCGATTCGAGCTCAATCTCGATCTTATAATGTTAATCGAGTCGAGTAGCTCAAACAAGCCCGATTTGAACTCGAATTCTAATCAAGTCGAATTTAAATTACTCGACTCGACTCATCTCGATTAGACTCCTACGTGTATCAATGGCCTCCAATTAAATATACCACGGCCCCAATTTATATAATTCCAATTTAGTTTTATTTCTTTTATTTTAGAAAACTAGCCCAACATATTTCTTCAACATAAAACCACCTTGAGAAATAAAACCTACCACATTAGTTTAGCACGTTTTTTTTTTTTTTTTTTTGAAAAAAACAAGTACTTACTATAAGTAGGGGTGGCAATTTGGGTCAGGATTCGTTTATTTGTTCGATTCGATTCGCTTTAAAGTGAATACGGGTTTGAAAAAATGGATTCGTTTAATAAATGGGTCAATTCGATTCGATTCGTTTATTAAACGAATCGAATACGAATTTAAGCTAATTGATTCGTTTATTCGTTTAGGATTCGTTTTATTATTTTTATTTACTAGTTCTTGTTAATTTTCAATTAAGATTGAGAAATTATAGTTAATTATTATAGAAAAAATAATATTATTCGTTTATAATTCGTTTTATTATTTTTATTTACTGATTCTTATTAATTTTCAATTTACTAATAATAATAACCCCTTAGGTTAGGAAATGATTCCAAAGCCTCCATAACTGAGCAAGAAAACTAGATTTGGAGCCAGAAGCAGCCAAAACCATCCAACTCTAACCATTGTCATATTTTCGTTAATTTTAAAATTAAGAATAAGCAAGACGTGTGCACCGTAAAAAGGATTGAAGGATAATTGTTGATTGTTGTTTTTCGTTCGAAAGGTAATATGAAAAATTAACCTCTTCAATAAATCTCACTCAATAATGAATTTATTTGATTAGTAGGGAACCAAAAGTTAATTTAGCAAGCAGACAAGAAAGTTTAGAGTTTACGTAGTTTGGCAGAGAGCGGCTCCAATCTACGTCCACTGGAGAAGGGGGTGTATTTTATTACTTACTTGGGGTCAATATTGACTCGAGCTACAAATAGGGAGAGGAATACAAGAGTGCAAAAAATAAACACATCAGGTCTTACAACAAATCCAATACAAATATCTCAAATGGTCGAGTGCTGACTTGCTCTCTCTCTCGATCACTAGACTTTTGGCTATT
Source organism: Zanthoxylum bungeanum (assembly GCA_019454045.1). Lineage (NCBI taxonomy): Eukaryota > Viridiplantae > Streptophyta > Magnoliopsida > Sapindales > Rutaceae > Zanthoxylum > Zanthoxylum bungeanum. The sequence continues at coordinate 68,399 of SKCR01027546.1, read as the reverse complement.
GACTTCTCTCTAAGTGTTGAGATGCAAAGTTTGCTTACCCTTGAATTTGATAGTTCAACCCCTTTATATAGGCTCTCAAATCCACGATTTCGTTGTCTATGACGTCAGCTCATGTCACTTTATCATCATTGCCCCATGCTTCTTTTCCCCAACCACTCAACAAATAGTCATACTAACACTTGACGCAACCACCTCTGTCAGTGAAAGCCCATCATTCCAATCTTTTGACCACTGCTACACACTTTGTTGGTACGACAACCTACAACTCAACTGCTATGATATTGTTTCGTCTAGCAGGGTCCCTTCCCAAGGAGAGTCGTTAACCAACTTCTGTCTCATCAGCGTCTAGAAGCCCAAACTTCCAAGTAGGGCATAAGTCATATGACTCCAATACAGGTCGACATGTGATCCAATATTCGTTGTTCGGGTCGGCATATCGAGGCATATGATACTTGTCAAAGCTCCATCGCGCTTCTCTGACCAGGTTAAGTTGCCAACATAGACCCATCGAGTCGATTTTCGCAAATCCTCAGATAGACCCGAATCCAACACTTCTTATCTAGGTCGGGTCGGCACGCTAACTTGCTCCATCATCGACTCATTTAGCTCTCGCATGAACTCATTTGTACAACAAGGTCAGGTCCTTCTGTCAAACTCCATCAGCCTCCCTGAGCCCTGAGGCCTCTATTATGTATTTTTGGGCTACATATAATACCTATCATACCTCTCATCGGTATTTAAACCTTCCTCAGGGTGAAAAACCACCACCAATATATGTCCCACAGTTCTCGGTGATAATGAGTTGGTGATTTGATGTCGGGAACTGCATAAAAGATGATGGTACAGACAGACCCAATGTCCTCGGATTGTGGCTCATTGCAAACGCTCCCAAAAACGATACTCCTCAGGTTAGATTGTTGCACATATTGCCAAAGATTCATTTTTCTGACGATTGTCTTTCTTTCACCGCCAATGGAAAAGATTTTTCTAGGATTTATGAATCATCTCTAGGAAGATGTGATGACATAATGGTCTTCTTTAAATGCCCATCAAATCCATCATGTTATGTTTTGTCTCCCCAACGTGCCAAGTATCATCCATCCGTGACTCACGTGCCAAAACTTGGGCAGCTATGATCAACCGAAATCGTGGCTCAAATCTAAGCCCTCCATTTGAATCCAACGGTTGTGATTAACCCAACATGTATCATCAATCCCCCACTCTTGCTTTGATCTGAAGATCAAAATTTGCCCGAGCAGCTTATTTAAAGGTCGTTTCTACTCTTTTCCTCACTTTCGCTTCCTTCATCTTCCTCAAAGAGCTCCCAAAAGCTTCAGCAGCCTCTAAAACTTCAAAACTTCTTCAGAAGCTTCAAGCAATCAACTTGGAACTCCAAAACACAAGAAGCATTCCTTGAACTGTCTCTCTCTCTGTTTCTTTCGCACTGAATATACTTCATATTTGAAACCGATGTATGATGAACCTTGATGAATTCATGTTTTGGGTTTGATGTATGCTCTGGATTTTCATTGCTATGTGTGTGTGTGTGTGTGTTTCGGGTTCATGATGTGGGTTTATGGTTATGTGCTTCTGTTTTTTAGTCTCGGTGTTGAATATTGTGTTTGTGGGTTTTTTGTATTTCTGGTTATGGTTGTGCTTGCAGATTTAATGTTTCACCATTGTCATGACGTTTTAGAGATTTTTGGGGTTAGTCAGTTGATAGGGATGACTCAACAAAAACCCTAGGTAAACCTTAGGCCCAACTGAAAATAAAATTAGACCAGCTGACGATAAAACCCTAGGTTGAAACCACTCTCCATCGAACCACATAAACTTTGAGTTTTCTTTTTTGCTTGCTAAATTCACTTTTGGTTCCTTACTACCATATAAATTCACTACTGAGGTAGGTTTATTCGAGGGGTTAATTTTTTTCATATTACCCTTTGAACGAAAAACAACCGTCAACAATAATGTTCACTACTTATTCTTGCGGGCCAAGTAACATGTGTCTTATATTAGCGTATGAATTTTTTTTTCCCGAATTTTTCCCGAGATGGAGCTTTTTGTTGATTTCTCTGTCCGGATAGAATTCAATGATTCTGTCTAGACTAAACATTCATATTATTTTTTGAGGCTAAATAGCGTTTTCAGTGGAGAAGAGTAAGGATGAGAGATGTTGGGATGCGGTATTGCCAAACGTGGCGGAACGCCCGTGGGATTAAATCCTGGGCATTTTTTTCGACAATTCTTTTATATATATATATATATTCATTTTTTCAGAATTCAATTTAATGCATAACATTAATTTATATCATTATACACATTACTTTATGCATTTAAAATGATTCTTTAAGGCTTATAAATTATTTCATGCATCAAAATATATTAATTTTTCTTTTTATACACAAAATTAATTATTAAAGCCCAACAAATATTTAAATGTATCTAAAGTATATATATACACACACACATCAAAAATTTGCCAACAGAACTTGTTAAATATTCCATGCTTTAAAATTAATATATCCTCATTTACAATTTTTCTCATGCATTCAAATACATATGACATCTCTAATACATGCTCACAACCATTCTCATGTCCATATACAAATATACAATCGATAATCAACTTACAAAAATTAATACAATTAAATTTAAAAAAAGTTGAAGTAATATACCAACAAGCTCCTTCAAGCCTTGTCAATTATTGAACTTTTGTGTTTCGGTGAACTTTGATAGGGATTTGAGCTTTATTTTGATGACACAAAAGTGAACACTCCAAGCTTGCTCTTTTCTCAAACTCAAGGTAATTTTGGTGTTCTAAGTCACAATAATATCCTGAATTTTTCGAAATAGTGATGGAAGATTTCTGAATTAAAGTTAAGAATTTGGAACGGGATGCTATTCGAAAATAGGAGTTTATGGAAAAATAGATCAGGATATTTTAAATGAAGCTTAATCGAGTTGGAAAACTCGTGGTTTCGAGAACCGGTACGCGATTCCTGATTATATTATTGTATGAATAAAAGTTTCTTGTTTCGACTATAAAAATAGCAAACAAACTCCGATTGAGTTGATTCTTGAATCATTAGACTCATTTTTCCGAGACGAACAACTTTCGTGTTGAATACCTTTCAAATTTTACATCATAAGGGTTTCTAAAATATGAATTTCCATGAAAGCCCTGTGGCAGGGATCTGATTGTAATTTCATGGGGGTCAGATTGTAAATTTTGAAAAGTTTTCTAAAAATACCTTGAAGTTTCTTGTTACTGTGGAAGTGGCATAATTTCTCAAATCTTTTTGAACGACCCCTCTTCTCCAAATTGAATCAGCGGTGGCCTAGTCTCACTGACGGCCAGCCGACCACTGCTGACCCTCACGATGATGCCAGAGAGATCGTTCGGCTACCCTGCGCCCAACGGTGGGTGGCGGCAACGCAGAAAATGCCGGCAACGGTGAGAAAGAGAGGGGGAAATGACCAGTAATGGGTTATCCGATCCCGACTCGTCACTTCGTTTCACGGCCCAAACCACACACCAAATCGAAGCTCTCAGCGAGTACTATAAGTTGGCGATGATGGATTTTTCGTTTCGTGCACGGTTGCACGTGAAACGAGGAAGAAATCTTTGGTGAATAGTGACCCATGAATGAAGAGTACCTCCGATCGGAATTATGTCGATTCCAGCGCGTTCATGGGATCGTTTAGAGTCTGTATATGCCATCGAAGTCTCAGTAAGACATCCCGGTGAAAATCCGCTAATTTCAAGTTTATCGTTTAATATTCAAATATTTCCAGTAACTTTGTAGATAGCGTAATTGAATGAATTGAATTTTTTGAGCTTGAATATGCGCATTTTGTAGAATCCGAGTGAAAATGGAACGAATTGGATCGATTCGATAGATTATGTAAGTTTTTGATTAAAGTGGGTTTTCCTTATATTGATGTGTTTTTTTATCGTGATAATAGATATAAGATATATATGTTGATACGATAATGTTTGGATAAATCCGGTTAGGTTTGGAGGGCTCAAGACTCTTCCATAGTGTTTGCGAAAATATTTTCGGAAGATTTTTTAAAAAAATGCTTAAACCGAGAATTTAAGTTAACTAATGATTCGAATTAGTTTCTAATGATATTTTAAGAATAATGGAATTGAAAAAATTGAAATTGGACTTGATTCGATTGTCCTAGAAAGATCTGGAATTTTATCTTAGTTAAGTCAATAATTCTGTAAAGTCATGATTCTGACGGTGTTGTGTCATTTGTTTTGGCAGATTTGACTAGGACTTGGAGTGCTCGCAAAGCCAGGTAAGTAAACCATGCGATGTGTACTTGAATGTTGATTCATGTTATATATATATATATATATATATATATACGGAGTTCAGGGTTATGAATAGTTAATAGACCACTACAGGTATGGATTTTGCTATTGATATGATATGAAGTGAGATATGTGATGAACTTAATGGCTATTGGTATGTATGGATGTGCATTATTGGGATAGGTTTGTTATTAACTAATGCATATGGTTTATTTATATAGAGGTTGAGTTGGTATAAGCTTTTTATAAGTGATAGAAGTACGTGATTGATAAGATACATATATAAATAGAAATGTATATTTGGTAAGATATTGTATCAATATTTCAAATAAGAATTTTTGAAACGGTGTATGTTTGATTAGTAGGTAAAGGGTATGAGGACGGTAAAAGGCTATGGTATCATAACTCGATGTAATTGGTATATTCATATGTTTGATGTATATATACGTATGTGTACGACGATTCAGATGATAAGCAATGTTTGATATGTATATGCTTGTGTATGTGAAATCCTGCGATGAGTTTGTGTCACGTGATATATGTGCATGTGTGTGTTGGGTTTCTATTAAGTCCCAAGGATCAATTCAAGCAATGAAACACATGTGAATACATCAAGAAGTACGGCGAAAACATACTTACATTGATCGGATTTTGCGACGCGACGAACACAAGCCCTTGCTCCATGAAGCTCTCGGCTTTGCTCCTTGGTGTTCTCCTTGTGATTCAGCCATGGTGGTCCAAGCTCCAAGCTTTCGAATTGTGATTCCATGCTCACAAGTTAGTTCCCTATCACCTTAGGATGACCCTTCATATGCTAGTATAGAAAAAATTGCCAAAATTTTCCTTTTGTTACTTGTAATTTTCGGCCTTGCCAAAAATTTTTGGGAGAGAAACATTTTGGCCCCTTGGCCGAATATAGAATAAGAGGAGAGGAGAGAAGTGTTGTGATGGTTTCAAAAAATTATGTATTTGTTTTAAAAAAAAAAACAAAAGTCAATTACCAAATCCCACTTTCCAAGAAAATGGTACAAGGCTTTAAAGCCATTCAACCACCACCATCAATCACAAGTGACAAGTTGTCACATCACTCAAAGTGACTAGACATCACATCAAAGTGACTAATGATTTGACGCTTGATGTGACTTGTGGGCTGCACTTGAATTCGAAATGCGAGTGGGCCCGCAAACACTTCCGGGCTCGAGTTCTCTAATTCCAAATTAACGAATTTTCCTTTGCGACGTAATTAAATCAAATTTAATTAAATAATCATACCTAGCAAAATTACTATTCATGTCGCTGACGAATTAATTCTAAATTAACTCATTCGCCCGAATTAAAATCTAATTTTAATTCCGCGTCGAAATCCAATTTCGTATAATATATCGAATATATTATTTTATCGATTAATTCCAAATTAATTGTTTTCTCTCTTTAAATAATATTTTATCCGAGATAAAATATCTCCGTAATTAATCCCAGATTAATTTTCTCTCTCAATTAATTAATCCCAGATTAATAAAGTGCGAGTCATACGTCATCAGTGAATCTTCGGGAAACGACCCATGAGATCCCCGAATATGTTGGCAGTAAATCCGGTTGTCAGACTATCCGAACACGTACGTACCTAGTACTACGTTTTTACCGATTTACAAGACATGGTTGGCTTCTAGCAAAGCACCGTGCCTACCCAATTCTCCAGAAATATTCTTACTGGAATATGTGATCTATATCAGGCGTAGTATACGTAGTATTGCGTATTTCGATCCAGCATCGGATGCACGTGCAAGGCCTGAGGCTGAAATTGTGTCTGCCCCGTACGAAGCACATATCGGATCTCTGGTAACTAGTCTCTATAATCGGATAATCATGACCTAGTCATATTATCCCGATGACTGCAGTACATAAGAGCACCAGTTTCGTATCCTACTGATCATCATCTCCACTGTGACTGGAGTGATACTTCCATCTCGACATCACACCCAATACACTACGATTCTCAATATACCTAGAAGAGGCGTACACAGAACCTGTTAAGGCCCTGGACGACCAAAACCAAAGTATATTGATTGTCGCAAGTATTAGCGGTGCAAGTCTCAGGTTAAGACCAAATACACCTACCCTGATTCGGACTTCCATAGACACATAGTCATACTACCAATGGAATTCCGAGGGGTTTATCCAGAGCGAAATTGTTTCCGTACTATCGGTAAACACAACCTCCTATTACACTTGCATGAGTATCCTATACCCAAATATTTGAGAACTATGACGCTATGCTCCCACAACGCGCACAAGTGTAATACTAGTCTATTCCTCATTATCGATGTCCAATCTCGATAATACTATGACTATGGATATTTAATGATTAAACCTTCATGGATTGATACTGTCTCATATCATCTCAATCCGGAACTAATCATAAGGACCTTTTATCATTTATACATCTTGGTAATCTAATTACAAATGATAAAAGAGCAATTTCATTTGTCACATAGTTAATTTGTACAACAACACCATGATCTGTACAAATAGTGATGCTATGGGCCATAACTGTCCAACAATCTCCCACTTGGCCTATAGCCAATCACTCAAGTATCCTACACCCGAACTATGTACGGTTCGCTCAAACATCTGCTGAGGAAAGGCTTTCGTCAGCGGATTTGCATGATTATCATCTGATGCGATTTATTCGATCATCATATCACCACGATGTATGATCCGAACGAATCAGATGAATATTTGAAGTATTTATCTGGATCGTTGATGACCATTAATTCTTTAGCCTGTGCTGTAGCCTAGCTCAGCTGCTAACAGAACTACTCCTAATCTAATTAGGATTATTATCGACCCAAATGGCTTCTATTGTTGCCTCAGCTGCAGCAATAATCCACTTTTGTTGTTTATTCGGCAACAATATCTTGCATGGAAGATTTCCAGCTCACTGTTCCGTTATTCAAACTTTATAGTACCGTCGCTACGACTTATAGTCGTTTTATCGGTTAGGAAACTTGCAGCAGTGAACCCAGTCACTTCAAGTTCTCTTTCTCCATAGTTTAAGATAGCATCCTTAGTTCCTCTAAGATACTCAAGGATGTTCTTAACATCAATCCAATGACTATCACTTGGATTGGCCTGATCGTGACTCCATATGCTCAAAGCGTATGAGACACCAGGTCACGTACATTTATATCAATATACGAGTTCTCGGAGAGTGCTAACAACCTTTAGATCTATCCCAGTAGATCTTAATTCCTAGAATAAAGGTTGTTTCTCCCAATAATTCTACGGAGAATTTTAATGAAAGCCAAGCTTTCACCGATTGTTTTATGGGAATATCATTTCCAAGAATTGATATGTCATCATTTATTTAGGACTTCATTGTCAGTGCGCTCCTACTAACCTCCTTATATACACAAGAATCATTTTCGTTTTGAATTAAATCATACACCATTATGATTACATCAAAACGATAATTCCAAGAACCCTATGATTGCTTCAATTCATCCATGGATCGAATTAACTTGCAAACCTTGTTTGCTCATTTTGGTACGACAAAACCGTCAGGATGTTATAAACATCCTCCAAAAGGTTTCCGTTTAAGGAAATCGGTTTTGGCATTCCAGTTGCCATATTTCATAAATGAAACATGCAGCTTTAGCAAGCCTTGTCCAAATGGATTTAACAATGGCAACGAGTAAAAGGTTTCGTCGTAATCGACACAATGTTGATAACGATACCTTTTCGCTACAAGCCTAGCTTAGTACGTTGGTATGTTGCCCACCATGTATGTCTTCCTTGAAGACTTATATAGTACCAATAGGCACAACGCCTTCCGGTACAACAACTAGTATCCAAACTTGGTTGGTATACATGGAATCCATTTCGGACTTCATGGCACTTTGCCATAATAGGGAGTCGATACCTTGTATCACTTCCTCATACGTAGTCAATTTGTATTCCTCAATAAGATTGAAATCTTTATGAGGTGAGATCAGAAACCCATACCTCAGGTTGTTTTCTGAATCTCTCCGACTTACGTGGTTCTTGTGTATTCGAAGATTATTGGTATAGTTTCATCCCTGATGAACTATTTCTGTTCCATTAAGGAATTGGTGCCTGGAACAGTATTACTCCGATTTTCATCGAGTTTTACTTTCCTTCCACTTACCACTGCATATAGGTATTCCTCTTAGGAAAATCGCATGGAGAGCAACAATTACATTGTTCTCCTGTGAGTTGTATAAGTACTATACTTTGGTTTCCCTAGGATAACCCACAACTTAGGCACTTATCCGATTTGGGTTCTAGTTTGGTATCATCCAAACATATGCCTAGCATTCCCAAATCTTCAGGAATAAGAAAACCTAGTTTCTTTCCTGTTCATATCTAATATGAAGTCTGTCAAACATATTTTTATGGAACCTTATTCAAAATAAGTTTTGCACTGTTAATGTGTATCTGTTGAAGGAAATGGTAGCTCAGAGCGACTCATGATTAACCTTATCATGTCCAACAAGATTTGGTTTCTCTGTTCGGACACACCGTCAAATTGACATGTTCCGGGAGGAGTCCTCATTGAAAGAATACTATACTCTTTCATGTATTTGAGAAACTTATTACTTAAGTATTTTCATCATAGTCTAACCGTGACGGTTTAATACTTTAGCCGATCTGTTTGTCTATTTCGTGTCGAAACTCTAAAAGTTTCCGATTTGTGTTTCAAAAGAAACACATAACCATAACGCGATGCCACATCTGTAAAGGTCACGAAATATTCATATCCACCTCTAGCCTAGCTAGACATGGGCCCACTTACGTCACTATGAACGAGGGTTAACGGATCGATGGCACTTGCACTTTTACCAAGTAAAAGGTGTTTTAGGCACTTTGCCCAATAAACTAGATTCGTAGACATTATTTGAATAGAATAAAATCCGTCCTAGTATCCATTCTTCAAAAGTGTGGATATACGAGTCTTGTTAATTGTGTCCCAGACAACAATGCCACAATTAAGTCTTAATTGATTAACTCAGTTTAAGTTATTTGTTTGTCATGTTTTATGTTTGAGATTTATTTATATTCAAAATATAAATACTGTTATTCACATCTAATGTGTTTATCTCAATACCATCTTTATATAATAAAACACTTTAGTGTTATAGAATATAAAGGTATACCCGTAACGGGTTAAACCCTGATATAGAAATAATATTTCTAGTCAAACTAGTTACATTTAACAGTTTCTTAATTTAAGTACATACCCGAAGGGTAGTTCCTAAACTTAGGTTTCTACGGTTAAAACAGCGACTATCATCCCATTTCCGATTCGCAGATCAATATCATGTGAAGTCAGTATCCTGCTTGTCAGCAGATTGTGCACATCAGTACATATTTATGTACCAAACTCAGTATCTAAAATCCAATTTTAATACAAGTAGGAACATGTTTATGACAAACATATTTGAAGTCAGAGCCTTGCCCGTCTTCAATTCCTTCATGTCTGCCATGTCCATACGGCAGTCACGCTTCAGTGATCCCGTTTTCAACAGTTTAGGCAGACATCTTAGGATATGTCTTTTTTCTTCCCAGAAGATTATAATGACTTTGCCTTTGCCCTTTTTCCACATTCCAAAAGCCTTTGGCCAAGCCTTGGCCTTCCAGAATGTCGAAGTAAGATGCGCCTTGCGCTTCTTGCCCTATTGCAAACTTTGGCTTTGTCTCCTTGAGAATAGCCATTAACTCTCCAAGAGTTTTCTATTGCAATTTTTACTTCTAAGATCTAAGAATAGATCTATGAAGATCCTTCAATTTCATTATCATACTATAAGGATCTAATCACTAGTTCTGATTAAGAAATTAAGGAGTCTATTTGGCAAGCATAATGGATTAAGCACTAAAGTTATCATCACATGAATCTTCCAAAGATCATGCTCTACTATTTGCTTAACTCCAGGCTTAGGCTCGAGATGTCACTATATCAAATAAAGTAACTTCTCGGTCACTCAGGACTATCATGAGATTTTATTCCCAATTTGAAAATTAAAGTCGTTTAAATACATTTTCTCCCAGGATTATGTTTTAAACACTAATCTTTCAATTTTCTTGATTCTAATAGTCCAACTATTTAATCAACGATTTTAGGTACTATTTATTATAATATTTACTATAGTCTAACTATATAATCAACTATAATTTAATTGGTTAAATTCAATTATATTGAATACTATAATCCAATTATAAAATCAACTATAAATTGAAATTAGTTTGAATACAGTCCAACTGTTTAATTAAAACAACGTTAAATATTAGTCCAACTAATATATTAATTTATATTGATGAAAAATTGAAATGAGCGCGTATGGCAAGTAACTAAACGAATATTGCAAATTTAATACTTGCCTCCCACTATTTTTCGACGAGCCTCTAACCCTCTGTTGAGTACTCGGGAAACCTTGTTTCCTAGTGGGCTAAGATCCCGTTAAATAACACACAATCTTGAATTTGGCCAACAAATTGTATGATAATTAACTAGGTAGATCTCTAAGATTAATTGGATCCCATCCAATTCCTAGATCTAATAGGTGGACATCCAAGTCCGAAACATATATCTTATATATGCCAATATTAATTAACCAAATTAATATTTCCAAAACACTAATTCACTCAATTAATTATGCTCATTATCATCAACATATGTCCAACACATTTGAATAAAAAAATCACATCATTTTCATGCTTCAATGTCACGGCATTATGGGGATTTCTTTGTCCGATTCGGTTTTAATCCAATTAAATTCTAAATCAACATTACCCAATGTTTTCCAACTCATCCAATGATCAAAAACACAAATCACCATGACTTAGGGCAATTCATTAGTTTCGGCCAAGCCAACCAATTTAGGGAAAATTTATCCAATTCGATTTTTATCAAATTGACAATGTATAACACCATGTTATCATAATTTAAGCATACTCAAACAATCAATTTCACTCAAACATGCTCAAATCAATTTTGCCCAAATTTTACCCTAAATCATTTCATGCTCAAAATGGCTCAAGATACCATTGTTGGGTTTCTATTAAGTCCCAAGGATCAATTCAAGCAATGAAACACATGTGAATACATCAAGAAGTATGGTGGAAACTACTTAACATTGATCGGATTTTGCGACGCGACGAACACAAGCCCTTGCTCCATAAAGCTCTCGGCTTTGCTCATTGGTGTGCTCCTTGTGATTCGGCCATGGTGGTCCAAGCTCCAAGCTTTCGAATGGTGATTCCATGCTCACAAGTTAGTTCCCTATCACCTTAGGATGACTCTTCATGTGCTAGTATAGGAAAAATTGTCACAAATTTTCCTTTTGTTACTTGTAATTTTCGGCATTGCCAAAACATTTTGGGAGAGAAACATTTTGGCCCCTTGGCCGAATGTAGAAGAAGAGGATAGGAGATAAGTGTTGTGATGGTTTCAAAAAATTGTGTATTTGTTTTCAAAAAAAAAAAACAAAAGTCAATTACCAAATCCCACTTTCCAAGAAAATGGTACAAGGCTTTAAAGCAATCCAACCACCACCATCAATCACAAGTGACAAGTTGTCACATCACTCAAAGTGACTAGACATCACATCAATCAAAGTGACTAATGATTTGACGCTTGATGTGACTTGTGGGCCGCACTTGAATTCGAAATGCGAGTGGGCCCGCAAACACTTCCGGGCTCGGGTTCGCTAATTCCAAATTAACGAATTTTCCGTTGCGACGTAATTAAATCAAATTTATTTAAATAATCATGCCTAGAAAAATTACTATTCACGTCGCTGACGAATTAATTCTAAATTAACTCGTTCGCCCGAATTAAAATCTAATTTTAATTCCGCGTCGAAATCCAATTTCGTATAATATATCGAATATATTATTTTATCAATTAATTCCAAATTAATCGTTCTCTCTCTTTAAATAATATTTTATCCCAGAAAAAATATATCCGTAATTAATCCCAGATTAATTTTCTCTCTCAATTAATTAATCCCAGATTAATAAAGTGCGAGTCTTACTTCATCGGTGAATCTTCAGGAAGCGACCCATGAGATCCCCGAATATGTTGGCAGTAAATCCGGTCGTCGGACTATCCGAACACGTACGTACTTAGTACTACGTTTTTACCGATTTACAAGACATGGTTGGCTTCTAGCAAAGCACCGTGCCTACCCAATTCTCCAGAAATATTATTACTGGAATATGTGATCTATATCAGGCGTAGTATACGTAGTATTGCGTATTTCGATCCAGCATCGGATGTCACGTGCAAGGCCTGGGGCTGGAATTTTGTATGCCCCGTACAAAGCATATATCGGATCTCTGGTAACTAGTCTCTATAATCGGATAATCATGACCTAGTCATATTATCCCGATGACTGCAGTACATAAGAGCACCAGTTCCGTATCCTACATGATCATCATCTCCACTATGACTGGAGTGATACTTACATCTCGACATCATACCCAATACACTATGATTCTCAATATACCCAGAAGAGGCGTACACAGAACCTGTTAAAGCCCTGGACGACCAAAACCAAAGTATATTGATTGTCGCAAGTATTAGCGGTGCAAGTTTCAGGTTAAGACCAAATACACCTACCCTGATTCGGACTTCCATAGACATATAGTCATACTACCAATGGAATTCCGAGGGGTCTATCCAGAGCGAAATTGTTTCCGTACTATCGGTAAACACAACCTCCTTTTACACTTGCATGAGTATCCTATACCCAAATATATGAGAACTATACCGTTATGCTCCCACAACGCGCACAAGTGTAATACTAGTCTATTCCGCATTATCGATGTCCAATCTCGATAATACTACGACTAGAGATATTTAATGATTAAACCTTTGTGGATTGATACTGTCTCATATCATCTCAATCCGGAACTAATCATAATGACCTTTTATCATTTATACATCTTGGTAATCTAATTACAAATGATAAAAGACCAATTTCCTTTGTCACATAGTTAATTTGTACAACAACACCATGATCTGTACAAATAGTGATGTTATAGGCCATAACTGTCCAACAGTGTGTATGTTTAATTGGTTGATAATCTCGTGTTGTAGTAGTCGGGCTGTTTAGGGATCTGTTCAGATGGAATTCATCTCATACACATTCTAAAATAGGTAATGAGTATCGTACGAGCATTGTTGTGTAAACCAACCATATGTATGTATTGTTTGATTACGTGCTTTGTGATGTATTGACTATTATGTATGCTTAATTATTGGTTGCACGATGACTGTATGTATGTTTGAGTGTATCCGTGTGTGATAAAATCTGTGATTTGTATGGACTGTATGTGCTATTGGGGAATGGATGAATGACTTGAAAATCGGCGTGAATATAAGATGTTATAAGGGTGTTTGCTAAGTTTGTTATTGTGTGAGCGTACATTATGGAAGAGACTGAAAGTGTTTGTAGAATTTTGATAATGTGTTGTAGAATTCTGAAATTGGATTTGCATGAATGTAAGAGAAATGGACTATGGTTTCTGAACTGATATGCATGAAATTGTATAAGTAATGAATGTTAAGCTAACGTAAGGTTATCGAAATGGAAGAAAGTTTTTTAAAAAAAAAATGAAGGAAAGTGGTTTGACTTATCTATTTGAGGATATTTCAAAGGTGTGCATTCGTAATAAAGTTTAAGTATGTGACTTCATGTTTCTTTTGATTGAAATGGTTTCGATGTGAAATGACTTATTCTATGATTTTCGTGTTGATGCCTTGTGTGATTTGAATATTTGACTAATATATTGGCATGTATGTGAATATGTAGATATGAGAATTTGACAAGGTAAAGTATAAAGGATAATAAAAATTGATAAACATGAACTTGTAATAATTTAGTAATTCTGATAAACTGCTGATATGCTTGACTTGCATATTTATTTGTAATACTAGCATGGTTACTTACTGAGTTTTATGTAGGAGATTTTCTAAATATGGTTGTAAGAGGTTATATATAGAAAATGAAAGAATGTAATCCTTGAGTGAATAGATTAAACCCTTGGGTTTAAAGGGAATGGTATGTCCTTTGAATATAAAGGACATAATCCTTAGGAATTGTCTTAATAAACATAAGGGTACCTTTTCAATGGTAACCCTTCATATCTATAAATAAGGCATTACATTCCCATTTCAATTCACTGAATTTTTATATATACATTCTCTAAGAGTCTTGCATACTAGAAAGTCTTTTAAGTAAAAGAGAGTTTCCACCATTGTCTTTGTTCAATATCTTGTTAAAGGAGTGCCCATTAAACAAGAAGCATCCAAGGAATCCTGGGAGAACGTTAGCCCATAGCATCCGTAGAGCACCGAGGCGGAGGCTAATAAGTTCTTAAGGACAGAGGTATCTCAACTTGGATTTCGTGTTTTTCATTATCATCAACATTTTTCCAGGTTTTCTTATTTTCTAAGGTTTATGGTTTAATATTGAATTTTGGCATGATAGTAAGTTTGTTTGAAGCATGTTAAATTTCAATTGATAGCACTTAATTCACCACAATCTTAAGAACTTATTACTTTTAGTGTTGTTAGATGAGAATTTGCATGTGTTTATAGCCAATTTTCTGGAAAAATGTATTATGTGCATGAAAAATAAGCAAATGCGTTCGAACACCCGACGAACGTGTAGGCAAAATTTTGATTTTTTGTAAGAGCGTTCGAACGCGTATTCAAACGCAACTCGAATGCTAGTCTTCTTCCAAAGAACGTTCGAATACGTCTTCAAACGCAACACGAACGTAAACCCTTTGGAACATTTCGTTTTAACGCATTTTCGAATGCAACACGAACATAAACTCTCTTGAATATTTCGTTCGAACGCATTATCGAACGCTACACGAACGTGAACTCTCTGGAACACTTCGTTCGAACGTGTTTACAAACGCTACACAAACGTGAACACACTGGATAGGTTTGTTCGAACAAAGAAACGAACGTGACACTAATGAAATTAATTCTGGAATTGCTTTTAGATTAAAATAGACTTAGATTAATTTATATTGTCATAATATTAACTTAGTAAAATCATATACTGTATTACAATAAACTTGGTAGTATAGATTTAAGTTAATATTAGGATGTTCAATTATCACAAGCATACACATAGTGATAAAGTTGAAATTTAACTGTGTGTTGCATACTTGGTTGAGAATTAAAAGTGTAATTTTACACACGTAATTCCATCCAAGCTTGATTGATTAATAGTTATATTCACATATAACTCTACACATATTGTATTGAAGAATTGAAGTGTAATACTAAGTTTGAATGTCTAAGATATTATATTCAGAAAGTGTTTAAAGGATATTCTGTCAAAAAGAATATGAGAGCCTAAGTGGTCAGAGATTTAAGTGGTTACTTCAGACCCTCATCGTCCTCTGGGAATATTCCTTTATCTACTTATCATAAGAAACCTTAGTCGTAAATTCAAGGACTTGTGTTAATTGGTACTACTGTCCAATATAACAACGAGTGGATACTTAGTATATCACTTGAACAAGATCATTCATTGATCATTTTACAATTTATCTTTTGTAGACTTATTGATCGTTGTTGGTTTTTTCCAGTTACACATGGCTAGCAGAATTATCACAGTATCGGTCGCTCGTGGAGAAAAACTAGAAAAGTTTGGTGGAGCAAACTTTAAACACTGGTAGAGCAAAATGTTGTTCTACCTGACAACTTTGCAGTTGGCTAAGTACCTCAAAGATCCTCCGGGTCCTGTAGAGGGACAAACGGAAACAGCCAAGCAACTGCGAGAAGAGACATGGTCGTCAATCGACTTCTTATGCAAGAACTACCTCTTGGGAGGACTTGACAATACCCTATATTTTGTATTTATGTCATAAAGTTTCATGTATTGTAAACAGAATTGATTTATTATAATAATAATAAATGTATTATCCATTTTATCAAAGTTGTTTGATTTATACCGCATATTGTCCAATTGTCTTGTTTACCTTGATTACTATTATACCTTCAGACTTAGTGTATGTTTGATGCATAAGAGGATTTAAGTCTGAAGTTAGTAATCTAAATAGTCCATAGAGAGCAAACAAAGAGGGTACTTTGTTTGTGGTTTATCTATAGTTACGGTCCATTCTATATTTGTATGGCGACCTTGATCCGGGATCGTTCATGTAGTGACATGGGAATGAAGGCACCTTGTATGATAAGATCATATAGGACTGGACTTAGATAAATACGAATTTCTTTTAATATCCGTTAACCTAAGAAATTCATTTTATCTAATAGATGGTCATATATGGATTCGATCTTAATCCTGAGTGTACTACAAACTCCTGTATGGCAGGCTATATCTTTTGATTTACTATGGTGAGGTTGGTGTTGCATTCTCGGCCAATAACTACGTATTTTGGGGATATGGTTTGGTGTGTAGCTGTGAACGTTTTACATAGATATGGAATTCACTTCTTTTTACGAGAAACAGAAGAATATATTTTTTAAGAGTTGATTCGGGACTTGAACAATTTGAGTGCTTAAAATTTCTATTACTAATAGAAAGTTTTATATTCATAATTGTTATGAATTAATTGTTCATTATAGAATCAATGGTGCTTAAGAGACAAAATATTTAGAGGGGTTTAACGGACTTTTGACCTGGCTCTATTTATGAGATATTCGTGAAGGGCTATATCAATATGTAATGACTATATCGATGGACACCGAAGTTGTTTGGTTTATTTTATCCATCTATGGTAATTGGAGTTCAACTTTGAGTTTTTAGTGGAATAACACGATTTAATAATTCGCAATATTTGATTAAAGAGTTTAATTAATATTTCGGAATTATTGGAGCTCGGAACCGTAGGTCCATTTGGTCCCCATGCTAGCTCGATTAACTGTAGCAAACCTTAAATTAATTAGATTGTCTAATAATATGCTCACATTATATTTATATATTATTATTGAGATTAATAATATTTATTGTCACAAATGAAAACTATGTTAAATTAGTTTAACTTAATGTTTTCTAGAATTCTTTGATTATGAGATAATCAAGTCTTGATTATGAGATTATCAAGTTAGTAATAATTATGAGATAATTACTACAACATAATTAAAGGTAATTTAATCATTATTGAGATAGTGATTTTTATTTTCCTTGGAGACAAAGCCATATGGCTTGCAATGCTCTCCAATTTATTATGTCTATTGGGTGGCTTGTATACACCTAATATTTTTGTCATTAGCTAATCCATTTTTATGCTTTGGTATGGCCTCCACATTTTTGTGTTTGCCATTGAAAGAAATCATTGGATGCTTAATGACAAAGTCATTGTCTTTAACTTATCATTTCTTATGCTTTGGTATGACATTCATATTTTTGTGTTGGTCATTGCAAGAAAGCATTAGATGCTTAATGACAAGGTTAGTTGGCTTGTGTAAGAGAATATAATCTCTACCATTTCTCTCATTTCTAAGGTTAACATTTTTCATTCATTTACACAAGTGTTGTGAGAAAGAAAATGAGAGAAAATAGAGAGAGTTCAAACATTCACAAGTGTTGTGAGAGTGTTTTGAAATTCCAAAATCTAAACACCATTGTGACATCTTAATTCTTTAAATAGTTTAGAGGTTTGATATTTATGAGTGAAGCCCACACTTCGGTTTGTTGGTTTCGAGTCATAGTTCGGAAGATCGAGTGGTTGATCAAACGTTGGACATCAAAGGATTGATTTCGGCTACTATAACAAAGGGAGAAGGCAAATAAAATTTTAAAAATCCATACCGGAGCCGGTGCCACCATAAGTAACTTTTGCCGCACTAAGGAAAGTCATTTTCTACAATTGGTATTCAAGAGCTTAAGGTTGAAAACTTTTCTTAACCCTTCTCATTTTAGTTTTTATAATTTATATGAGATATAGATTATTAAATTGCATGTTGTGATGAGTAGGCACATTAGATTCATGAGATTAATGGTTTTAATGTTCATGTGATGAATGTTTACTTTTGATTCATGTTATGAATGTATTGCGTTGATCGTTATTTTTCCCAGCTCTTATTTTTAGCATTGGAACTGTAAGACCATAAGGTCATATTCTTTCAAGTGTTGTAAGTTAAGACCATAAGGTCATATTCTTTAAAGTGTTGTAAGTTCATTTCCTTTGTAATAAGTCCATTATGTAACCCTATTTGTAACTTGGAGGAGCCGATGCCGTGATGGACTTTTGACGGAGAAATTCCGTGAAGAACTCAACAACACTCCATGGAATAAGATTTGAAGACCAAGGGATTGTTGGATTCTCTATGAACATGCCTATGATCAATTAAGCATAAAACATGTGAATACTCGAAGTAAGATTACGGAAAAATACTTACAACGATCGGTTATATGGATGCGTAGACAACAAAAATTTGCTCATTTGAGAAGTGCTCCAAGCTCTCCTTTGATTTGTATGGTTGAGCTCCAAGCTTTGAATCTTGAATTCCAAACTCAATGGGAAAGGTTTCTCTGACACCTTTGTTGACCCTTTTAAGTGCTAGTTTAAGAAAAATTTGCTACAAAATTTCCTTATCACCAAGAGCAACTCTCAGCAATGTGCAAGAAAGGGAGAGGAAGAGAGGTTCACGCCCAAGGCTTAAAAGAGAGAAGTGAAAAGTGTAAAAGGTGAAGTGATTTTCCAAAAATCAAAGACATATACCAAATCTCAAAGTTTGGTAAAGGTCATTCAACTTTTAAAATAAAATAAGGAAGTGTAAAAATCAAGCCATCACCAACTAACAACTTCCATCAATATAAAGTGATGAGATTGACTTGTGATGTGACTTGATGTGGGACCCACTTTAATTCGAAATCCGAGTGGGCCCGCAAACACATTCCGGGCTCGGGTTCGTTAATTCCAAATTAATGAATTTTCCGTTGCGACTTAATTAAATCAAATTTAGTTAAATAATAATGTCTTGCAAAATTATTACGAAAGTCGCTCACGAATTAATTCTAAATTAATTGGTTCGCCCAAATTAAAATCCAATTTTAATTCCGCTTTGAAATATAATTTCATTTAATATATCGAATATATTAATTAAACGATTAATTTCAAATTAATCGTTCTCTCTCTTCTTATCGAATTTTATCCCAGATAAATTATTACCGTAATTAATCCCTAATTAATTTTCTCTCTCTTATAATTAATCCTAGATTAATTCTGTTCGAGTCATACTTTATCGGTGAATCTTCGGGAAGTGACCTATGAGATCCCTGGATATATTGGCAGTAAATCTGATCGTCGGACTATCCGAACACGTGCGTACCCGGTACCACGTTCTTATCGATTTATAAGACATGGTTGGCTTCTAGCAAAGCACCGTGCCTACCCAATTCTCCAGAAACATTCTTTTAAGGAATATATAATCTTTTTCAGGCGTAGTATATGTAGTATTGCGTATTACGATCCAGTATCGGATGTCACATGCAAGGCCTGGGGCTGGAATATTGTTTGCCCCGTACGAAGCATATATCAGATCACTAGCAACTAGTCTCTTTAATCGGATAATCATGACCTTGTCAAATTATCCCGATAGTTGCAACATAATAGAGTACTAGTTTTGTATCCCTGCATGATCATCATCTCCATATGACTGAAGTGATACTTTCATCTTGACATCACACCCAATACACTATGATTCTTAATAAACCTAGAAGAGGCGTACACAGAACCTGTTAAAGCCTCGGACGACGAAAAGCAAAATGTATTGATTGTCGCAAGTATTAGCGATGCAACTCTCAGGTTAAAACCAAATACACCTACCCTGATTCAGATTCCATAGACACATAGTCATACTACCAATGGGATTCTGAGGGGTCTATCCAGAGCGAAGCTGTTTCCGTACCATCGGCAACCACAACCTCCTATCACACTTACATAAGTATCCAATACTTAAATATATGAGAACTATGTTGTTACGCTTCCATAACACGCACAAGTGCAATACTAGTATATTATGCATTAT
Source organism: Zanthoxylum bungeanum (assembly GCA_019454045.1). Lineage (NCBI taxonomy): Eukaryota > Viridiplantae > Streptophyta > Magnoliopsida > Sapindales > Rutaceae > Zanthoxylum > Zanthoxylum bungeanum. The sequence continues at coordinate 48,030 of SKCR01027546.1, read as the reverse complement.
CGATGTCCAGTCTCGATAATACTACGACTAGAAATATTTAATGATTAAACCTTTATGGATTGTTACTGTCTCATATCTTATTAATCCGGAACTAATCATAATGACTTTTATCATTTATATATATTCAAGTAATCTAATTACAAAATGATAAAATAGCAATTTCCTTTGTCACATAGTTATTTTGTACAAAAAACCACAATGTCTTTTACAAATTGTGACTCTATGGGTCATAATTGTCCAACAGGGATGCCTTGGATTTATTGTACTAATTAGATTAGTATAGAAAAATAGTCCGGACAACACAATGAAATGTGTATGGTTTTGCAATTTCCAGCCCCGGAAACTGATGCAACCCCTTAGTGCGTCGCGATGCGCTACGTTTGCGATAACTGAGGCTACTGCCTCGTTTGCGTCACGATGCATGTTACCTTGCATCACGACGCGCCACAGAGCTGAAGCAATTCCAGTTTATGGAATTATAGGCGTCGCAATGCCCATCAGTTCGCGTCGCGACGCCCAGACCTGGGAATATATGTATGTTTTAAATTATTTATTAACATGTCATATAGCGTAGAGTGCTTACTCTTGCATTTTCACATGCCATAACATGTAGATATGCATGATATTCTAGTCATAAAATTTGATTTTATGTAATTTAAAAGTTAAATAGGAATATGAGATGCATGTAAACGGATTAATAAGATTAATTGGTTTAAAGGTTTAAAAATTATGAATTCAAGTTTTAGAAACAAATGGACCTTATGAGTATATTATTTTCCTTGGTATATCAGATGGAAACACGGACGTAAATTCCATAGCCGGTTCCGAATGGACGGTAATATGGTCTGCACTCGGGATACAATACCACGTACCTTTGGAATAAATAATGTGCTTTTATCGATTAAATGGTTTAACGGCATTCACTACAAGAATTAGACCATTTAGCGTCGAATTATTTCGACGCCATAAGTGACGGTTTCGACGCAAAAGACATTTAGCGTCGAAAAAATTAGACGCAAAAAATGGACGATAAAATATCGACGAAAATCACTTTTAGCGTCGAAATAATTAAATGCGACGCTAAAAAACAGTATTCTGCGTCCAATTTGTTTCGACGCTAAAGTAAATTGTCCGACGCTATATTTTATATTTGGCGACGAAATAATTCGACGCAAAAATTCAAACTTTTAGAGTCGAAAAGTGTCGACGCTAAAGTATATTAAAAAAGTATTATATGTAAGCTTACAGCGACCATTTTTTTGATACTATTAGCGTCGAAATATTCGACGCTAAAAGTAAAAAAAATTTTTTTTAAAAATTAGTAATTTACTTATTTTTTGGTCTAAAATATTTAATTAGTTGAAAAAAAATGTAATTAATAACAAAATGACGAAATATTATATTGAATTTGTTTTAGAAAAAAGAAATATTATATTAAATCTATTTGTTCAAAATATTTATACAAAACCAAATATAAAATTAATTGCTACTGTGATGGGGGGACGCTCGACCCGATGCACCATGACTCATTGAGGCCTCGAACATCTGACGGAAAGCCAGCAGTTGCTGTTCCAACTGCTCCATCTTCTTCTCGTGGTCCACCATCTTCTTCTCGTGGTCCACCGTGACCTGTTGTAGCTTCTCCTTAGTCTGCTGCAGCTCGTCTCGGGTGCTGGCTAGGTCGTCTTTGGTGGTGACTAACTCGTCTCGAAGAGAGACATTGTCCGAATTACCACTATTGCGTGCAGATGACGTTGGCTTCTTACGAGTGCCAAGACCAACGTTGTAAGCTATCTGATTCTTGAAAACCAATTGCGACAGCTTCTCATCTGGTATGGGGTCGGACCCTGTCTCCTGAGTTTGATGTTGGAGTTCCATCATTTCGTTCTATTTCAAAAAATAAGTAAATATTAGAATTTGAGAAAAAAAATTAACATATATAATATTAATTATTTTATTTTAAAAACTGAAACTTACATAGCAGCGTTCGGCTTCTTCATTTATCCATATGTTCCTCTCATTGTAATGCGTCACACAGAAAAAATCTGGAAATGATTTCACCTCACCTGTGCTACTCTGTTATAAACATAAAATAAATTCAATATTATTCCAGATTAGTAAAAACAATTAACTGTTAAATTTTACGTTAGGATATATTTACCTCAGAATGTTCGGCACGATGTTGGATAAATGGCTTCGAACCTCCACGGTGGTTAAAACGCAAGTGACTTCGATTTTCCGCATTTGCGTGACATTTATCCTGTATTTACCAACACTGTAAGTACCGAAAACAAAGACAATTATAAATTTCCGTTTATTTCAAAATTTACCTCGTGTTTTTTGCTAGACCAAAGCTCACATAAGAATGTCCAATCTTGTTCCTCTATAAAATCAGGCTTGTGTTGTGGAGCATTTGAAGGTCCATGTTCGTCGAATATTGGTTTCAGGACTTTTGTTCTATAATCTTTATAACTTTCCCCATGTGGTAGTCAATATATTGTTGGACATTCACTTGGGTCAAATCGAAGTCGAACCATTCCTACATGAAAATTCGAGTAAAAATAAGTATAAAATAAAAATGTTAAATAACAAACAATATCGAAAACTTACAAGTAGCGAAGGGAATAGCTGGTTCATTTTCGTCTCCCACGGTATCTTTCTCCAAGATACGTAGTTTTGGGGAGCTTCATATCGAGCTGTAGCTCCTATTGCTGTATTAAACGTGAATTATGTTGTCCGACTTGAGTGTGTCCATCATCTGATATCTCTATCCGGATACGGCCGTGAGCCTTAACGTACTTAGCCAACCCCAGGCCACGGGTGCGTCCTCGACCCTTCACTGTACTTGACTCACCTGTGCTAGCAGAGAAATGTAGGGGTTTTAGGGGCAGAATCCGGTAACGCAACGGAAGCGGCGGAAGATCATATCTTCTGATTTCAAAACTTTTTCTCGGATTAATTAAATAAACATATTTATTTAATTATCCAATAATCAAATTATGAAATAAAATTCAATAAATCATATTTAAGTGAATTTACCAAATTACCCTTACTTTGGTATTTTGTCCATTTTAGTCTGAAATTGATCTAATCAATTTTGAATGATTCTAAATCATTTCTAAGATGAACTTAACATGTTCAAAACATCAAAACACCAAAAGCACCAAAATCCCCAATTTTGTTCATCATGGCCGAATGCACCATTAGGGTGCCATTTGTGCACTTTGTCATTTCATGCTTCAAAACACATCAAGATGTAATCCAATCAACATGAAACTTTATATGCATCATATACACATCCAAATACACAACATATATGAAAACCCCCAAATTTGGAATTGGTCATGAACCCTAATTTTTCAATTTCTTCAAATTGGACAAATTAGACCAAATTGGTTAAATCAATTACTTTAATCATGTTTCTTCCATCCAATCAAAGTCTCAACACAATGAAACAACTCAAGATCAAATCTAGGTCATCTAAGAGTGGGTCAACAACTCTAGATTAGCAACATGGTTTCCAAAACCTTAAAAGAATGCTTATAACTACAATAGTCACAACCTTCCTTCATCATACATGCACAACACTTCCATCAAAACTTCCATCAACAAAAACACAAGGAATAAAGAAATAAATAACCTAAGAACATCATATGTTAAAGCCTAGATCCTAAGGAACATTTTCCTTTCTAATAGCAAGTTGGAAAAACTCACTAAAATCTAAGCTTTCTTTGATTTCTTCTTTCTTTCTCACAAGCTTCCTTTGCTTCCATTAATGGAGTTTTTCTTTAAAGTGTGTTAGGTTAGAAAGTGAAAATGAAATGAAAACAATATATACTTGTTGCACTTAAGGCCTTGGCCGAAACTTTCACAAGCATATACATCAATTTTCATTTCAATTTCATTTCAAAAATATTTGATCAAGTTGACAAAATATCTAAAAACACCTTTAAAGATATTTCTAATTAAGTCAACTAAGGCAACTAAGTCATTTAAACCAAATATCCAAAGTTAAGATATTTATATTTTAATTAATTTAATCATTTAACAATTAAATAATTAATAATTAATTAATACAAATATATTAAATATATGTATTATATTTACATTAAATATCAAATACATATATTCATTTAGGATATAAGTCAAATATCTCAATTTGACTATTAATTAATGTGTATTTAAATTAATCAAGTATTAAATGTAAATACACAATAATTAATCAAATGACTATCGTGTCCCTTTAGCATGTATTTTGCGTTTAACATTTAAACGACTTTATAAATAATCAATATTATTTAGTAAATGTTGCTCTAGTGCTCTACGAGTATGTTTCATTATTGAGACTCTCTAGATTCAGGTATATCCGTCACGAAATCCAATTTCGTGTCCATAATGTATCCACCCGTAGATTATGACGATCACAGATAACCTAGCTGAATCATACAGGTCGAGGTCATTGCATACGTATAATCCCTCCGTCACAGGTATCCAGATAATCCCAGAGATATAGATGTAAACGTCAAATCTCTATAGGTATTATCTCGTCGACGTATCTATTAGCAATCTCTAAATAACACTCGGAACTTACTTCCGATGTTTACTGTGGCCACAGATTTAACAGACTGCTAATATATATGGACTACCTATGCTCTGTACACAGAACTGACGGATCCTATCTTGACACACACAGGATATCCTGAGGATCGATCCACACCCAACGAACAGGCGGAGGTCTGATCTAAATAGATCGGTGACGTGACTGCCATCTAAGTGTGGAGGATGTCTCATACATCCACAGTGGTGTCTCAAGTCGAAGGACCACTATGCTACTCAACCCGAGAAGATTCTTATTGACGTTGGCGTACCATCCATTAAGAATCTTCGGTGAGCCGTTCAGTGTTTATCCACTATAAACACCTACACGTCTATACGAGTCTTCCTAGACTCATGGTTCATTGGGATAAACCATCGGACCAAGTCTCGATATAGACATGTACTGGTCTCAACGGATTTGACTAACCGACCCGTGTTAGCAAATCTTGACAAGGAACTATGTTGATAATATACATATAGCAGCAGTGACACTTCCCAATGTCAATTAACAAACTAACTTTGTAACTGTGTACTGCATTAATGTTATCGGGCCTTTGTCTAATATATACATATCACTAAACCATATTTAGTTTCAATCTAATCGTAATCAGATCGAATATGTATATAAGAACAAGAGGTGTGCAACCATAAATAAGTAATATTATGGAATAATGGGATGTTTGTATTCATGAATCAGACATAAATACAGCCCGGATTGGCGCTCTGAGCACCAACCCCAACAATTTCTCCCACTTGCTCTAGTGCCAATCCACGGTATCATATACACGTCTCAATGTGCATCGTATGCACATGGCCCTCAAAAGCTCACCCAGTACTTAGGAGGTAAGAAACAAGTCCGCTATGAAATATCGAGTTTGTCAAACAAACTCTATCGTTTCCCATAGTCAGCATCATTCATATTTTGTAGAATCTAAATTATACATTAATATGAAATGGATATTATATCTGTATTATGCTACAGCTACTAAGTTGTCCAAGTATTTAGGGATCAAATCCAAAAATATTATGAGGACAACCGCAAGCACAACACCAATTTAAAACTTCTATTTTAAAATGTCACTATGCAACTTCATAAGTCAATACTTCAAAAGTTGCATTTGATTCCACTAAATAGTAGAATCCTTCGTGACACTCCCACTGCATTATTTTGACTCTTTATGACGTAGACTGTCTAACGTCATAATTAGTCTCAAAACTAATATGACCCTAATTGTTGCAGACTGTATTCTCCATGAATTAGAAACTCGTTCTTAATATCTCAAAGATCACAAAGAACGTGTTTCAAGATCCATCATATGGTCTATAGGATGTCAAAATAACTCGTAACAATTACGATTAAATCAATATCTACAATCGCACATTATAAAGTATTTATTATGTCATCATCAAATGATACATAAGATTGATTAGACATTCTAATCAATATCTCTTTCGAAAAAGGAATCATCCTTTACGAAAAATGAATACTTTATATAAGACACACAATAACTGTCGAACAGTTATACTAACTGTCATACAGATAGCCTTGTTATGTATTTCATTAGATCACATCTAATGTACGACTAATAGGAGTATCTCACAAGTCTCTTGGTTTTATATCTTATATAAAACTTTATATCGTATATAAAAGAGACTACTCCCACTTTTTCACGGAGTAAAGAAGACTTAGGTAAATCTTTTACCTCACAAACATCTCATTATTACAATAATAATGATAATGTCGTCAGGATATATAACACTAGAAAGTAATTTGTACGCTCCCACTAACCCTTCTAATCACATATGTATTCTCTATACTTTGACAAGATCAGACAATCTAACGATATCAAAAATAGAGAACACATATTTCTGGAAGACTTATCCGAGTCTACAATAGGCTCTGTAAGCTAGCACACTAAACTGCGATCTCAGCAGAACACAAACTCTAGGGCCATTTCAGAATGAACTCTTCAAATAAGGAAATCACAACTGATCTCTTATCTGAATAAGTCATCCAAAAACGCCACTTTGCATTCTTTAGCTAAAATATACAGTTTATTATCAACATTAACCAATATATCTTTAATTGTTCATTTAGTGTGACTAGAGATAAGTTTTCTCAGAATCTACAATAGATTGCTGAGTATAACATTTCTCACTGTCATACTGTAAAAGTCAAACCTTTAATAAGCTCACAATTCTTTCGCTGCGCAAACAATTAGCACATATCATGAACTAATTCATAATGAAAGCTTAATCAAGTTCAAAACTTGATCGTAGTAAGCTATGAACAATCTTAGATCTATGGTTCAATGGTGAACTTCCAGAATCGATATCAAATATCGCTTCCATTATAAGTTATAGGATAATTTTTTCTTCAGTAAGAAAACAACGGAACCATTAAGTATCAAATACTCGTAAATGATTCTGTTATCCTATTGGACTTGTACGGAAGATGTATAAGGGTTCTTTCATCTTATTAATTACGTAGTTCCATTTATAATTTATCATTCTCACATTTGACTTCAATAAGTCAAGTCTTTTTCTACAATAGTTAACATCTGATGTTACACACCAAGTAATAAAACGATTTTATTACTTAGAATCGTAGGAAAGATATTCTATTAAATAGAATACAATATTCTATTAAATAGAATACAATATTCTATTAAACAGAATAAACGATAAATTTTTACTTATACCTCCATGGTGTAAGTAATTTCCATTATATAACTATTATATAAAAGAAACATTCAAATCTTAAACTTTTCAAGATTCAGATTTTTCTACCTATACATATCATATATGCAATTGTAGAAAATAATGGAACATTAATTAAAGAGATGAATTAGTGTTACTGGAGCATAACCCCAAGAGTATTGAAACTAATTCGGTAACTTTCAATATCAAACGAATCAAATCATATAAGATTCGATTGCTCCCACTACTCAATTCCATCAAGATGGAATCGTGGAAGAATAATATTGAATATGAATCATATTCACTGAATAACCTTAGAACTAATTGCTTTAAATTCAATGTTTGATCGTATCAAAGATCTTTGAACAGTTCAAAGACATGTAATGAATTTTAAGGATCAAGTTTTCAAAATACTTCAGATTGAATATATTTGAACAAGTCAAAAATGTTCAATCTTCGTTTCATCAGAACAGATTGAAAGTTCTTGATACTTTCAATATGTGTTCCTTCAGAACACGTAACTAAGTTATGACAATTCATCAACTAAGTTACGAAATAAAGAAAACTACCTTAAGCAATTATTATTTATTAAACTACATACATCCAATGTATCAGTTTAAATAAATTTGGTGGTCCAATGACAATCATTGGTTAAACGAGATCTTAATCACTTTCCTGAATACAATATTCATTAAATGGACAAGGATGTGTGGTGTGATCTAGTATCAAACCATCCTTTACCATACGGATTGAGCATCCAATACTTAAGTGATTAAATTCATAAAGCACCGTTCTAAATTATTTACTTTACCGAATAATTTTTCTTAATGTTTATATATACGTCAATGACACTACTAGTTATTATAAAATATGTAACAATTTTATAAAGAACAAGTGACTATCCAATAGTCGCAAGTTCCGATATCAAATATCAAAACAATCGTTAACCAATATTTCAAATAACTAGACGGGAGATCTGGTATCAAATACCTATAGTTGTAGTATTGTGAAAATCGATATTTTCTATACACAAATATACGCATCTCCTTTCTTTAGCTTTACTATTTGCATTCAACTATTCACAACAATTGTAAATAACTGATTAGCAAATTGTGTCAGACACATTACCTCTAAAGGTAATTAAAGCTTAGAAACGTCATTACTAGATAAACAAATACCTAATAGGGCTTTCTAAATGCCAGTCAAGAATCTCGAGACATGAACTAATTCAAGTCAATTCTTACTGCATAAGAAACTATTGTCTCTAAAGTATTATATCCTAAAGGGGATATCTATCTAGATTATCTATCATGACTTAGAAACTAAGTCACTAACCATCTTTATTTTTTAAAGAAAATCGGAACAATAGTTCCCGATGGTTTAGACCAATCTAATAATATCCTAGTCTAGTAGTATCTAGAACCTATTCTAGAATAACTGCAACAAAGATTCAAGTCAGTTAACATATCAAAATATGTGTGCAGTAAATAAAAGTTTAATTCTATCTACTATAGAATAAGGAAACAAACAAGCGGCAATTTCCATAATAACATACACTGCCTAAGTTATGGAATATTTTAAACTTAGCAGTGCCTCCCATTATTTTTACGTAATGCCGTAATCCCCAACGGAAAGACGAGAATTCAATAATTAAATCGAATTCCATAATGGGAAGAGGACCCCATGAATATATTTCGACTCACAGCAGAGGCACGGTCTCGCCGACGTATATTCACAGGTAGACAACTAATTGTCAATCACTCACTAGTGACTCCAAGGTTCCGGTCCTGGTCGTTTCTCGTTGTCGCTGCGAAGGCAGGCCCACAAGGAGACGTACCAAGGTTAAACTTGTCAATGATAAACTCAAGTTACTTGCGTAACCCTGACAGCTAGGGCACGTTCAGGATTGCGCTTTCGCTTGAATTTATCTAGTATCTAATATACATTCGGCATAAATAAATTTCTATCAGCTACACCCTCACAGCAGAGGCACGGTCTCGGATGTAGTCAACGAAAAGATATTTATAAACCGTATTGACAAGACGGACCAAGAAACAAGTATTCCAAATACTAGTTACTATTAAACCTTATTAAGCGGGGATATTCCATTAAGTGTCATACACCCTAAATCTAATCAAATTAGATTATAACATGCATGTATAAAGTCAAGAAAACATGATTAAACATTGAATAAAATAAGCTAATCATTTATGGAGGCCTAGAATCAGACTTGCTCTGATACCATTTTTTAGGGGTTTTAGGGGCAGAATCCGGTAACGCAGCGGAAGCGGCGGAAGATCGTATCTTCCGATTTCAAAACTTTTTCTCGGATTAATTAAATAAACATATTTATTTAATTATCCAATAATCAAATTATGAAATAAAATTCAATAAATCATATTTAAGTGAATTTACCAAATTACCCTTACTTTGGTATTTTGTCCATTTTAGTCCGAAATTGATCTAATCAATTTTGAATGATTCTAAATCATTTCTAAGATGAACTTAGCATGTTCAAAACATCAAAACACCAAAAGCACCAAAATCCCCAATTTTGTTCATCATGGCCGAATGCACCATTAGGGTGCCATTTGTGCACTTTGTCATTTCATGCTTCAAAACACATCAAGATGTAATCCAATCAACATGAAACTTTATATGCATCATATACACATCCAAATACACAACATATATGAAAACCCCCAAATTTGGAATTGGTCATGAACCCTAATTTTTCAATTTCTTCAAATTGGACAAATTAGACCAAATTGGTTAAATCAATTACTTTAATCATGTTTCTTCCATCCAATCAAAGTCTCAACACAATGAAACAACTCAAGATCAAATCTAGGTCATCTAAGAGTGGGTCAACAACTCTAGATTAGCAACATGGTTTCCAAAACCTTAAAAGAATGCTTATAACTACAATAGTCACAACCTTCCTTCATCATACATGCTCAACACTTCCATCAAAACTTCCATCAAAAAACACACAAGGAATAAAGAAATAAATAACCTAAGAACATCATATGTTAAAGCCTAGATCCTAAGGAACATTTTCCTTTCTAATAGCAAGTTGGAAAAACTCACTAAAATCCAAGCTTTCTTTGATTTCTTCTTTCTTTCTCACAAGCTTCCTTTGTTCCATTAATGGAGTTTTTCTTTAAAGTGTGTTAGGTTAGAAAGTGAAAATGAAATGAAAACAATATATACTTGTTGCACTTAAGGCCTTGGCCGAAACTTTCACAAGCATATACATCAATTTTCATTTCAATTCATTTCAAAAATATTTGATCAAGTTGACAAATATTCTAAAAAAACCTTTAAAGATATTTCTAATTAAGTCAACTAAGGCAAACTAAGTCATTTAAACCAAATATCCAAAGTTAAGATATTTATATTTTAATTATTTAATCATTTAACAATTAAATAATTAATTAATTAATTAAATACAAATATATTAAATATATGTATTATATTTACATTAAATATTCAAATACATATTCATTTAGGATATAAGTCAAATATCTCAATTGACTATTAATTAATGTGTATTTAAATAATCAAGTATTAAATGTAAATACACAATAATTAATCAATGACTATCGGGTCCCTTTAGCATGTATTTTGCGTTTAACATTTAAACGACTTTATAAATAATCAATATTATTTATAAATGTTGCTCTAGTGCTCTACGAGTATGTTTCATTATTGAGACTCTCTAGATTCAGGTATATCCGTCACGAAATCCAATTTCGTGTCCATAATGTATCCACCCGTAGATTATGACGATCACAGATAACCTAGCTGAATCATACAGGTCGAGGTCATTGCATACGTATAATCCCTCCGTCACAGGTATCCAGATAATCCCAGAGATATAGATGTAAACGTCAAATCTCTATAGGTATTATCTCGTCGACGTATCTATTAGCAATCTCTAAATAACACTCGGAACTTACTTCCGATGTTTACTGTGGCCACAGATTTAACAGACTGCTAAATATATATGGACTACCTATGCTCTGTACACAGAACTGACGGATCCTATCTTGACACACACAGGATATCCTGAGGATCGATCCACACCCAACGAACAGGCGGAGGTCTGATCTAAATAGATCGGTGACGTGACTGCCATCTAAGTGTGGAGGATGTCTCATACATCCACAGTGGTGTCTCAAGTCGAAGGACCACTATGCTACTCAACCCGAGAAGATTCTTATTGACGTTGGCGTACCATCCATTAAGAATCTTCGGTGAGCCGTTCAGTGTTTATCCACTATAAACACCTACACGTCTATACGAGTCTTCCTAGACTCATGGTTCATTGGGATAAACCATCGGACCAAGTCTCGATATACGACATGTACTGGTCTCAACGGATTTGACTAACCGACCCGTGTTAGCAAATCTTGACCATGAACTATGTTTGATAATATACATATAGCAGTGACACTTCCCAATGTCAATTACAAACTAACTTTGTAACTGTGTACTGCATTATATATTATCGGGCCTTTGTCTAATATATACATATCACTAAACCATATTTAGTTTCAATCTAATCGTAATCAGATCGAATATGTATATAAGAACAAGAGGTGCAACCATGAATAAGTAATATTATGGAATAAGGGGATATTTGTATTCATGAATCAGACATAAATACGGCCCGGATTGGCGCTCTGAGCACCAACCCCAACAAGAAATCACCAGGGCTAGTTGCCTTGCTGATGTAGATGGAGTCACGGTAGCCCGTTTGCGATTGCCCGTGCCATCTGCAAAAAAACCGTCGCATTAGTGTCATCAAATTCAAAGTTCTTATACATATACATACATATCCATACAAGTCAATACAACTTTACAAAAGCGCTTATAACATCGAATGCTCACTTTCGTTTTCAAATTCATTCATTCATTTATTCATTTCACATATGCATTCATTATCCATATAATCTACGAGTTCCATCATACACGTACATACACACAGTCACACACACAATCATCATACAACCAACCACGAAGCACATTTAACAACCAATACATCACAAGGCACACAATCAAACAATACATACATATCACGACACACCAAACTCATCACACGACTTCTCATGCACACGCATAACAATAACAAACATTCCAAAACACATACTATACTATATGAACTTTTGAATTCCAAAACACATACAAACATTCCAAACATACATATAGATATTTGCTGCTGTTCGCTGTTGTTCTTGGCCAGAACAGCAGAGAATAGCAGCAATTGCTGCTGTTCTTGCAACATCATCATCATCTCAAAATTATGTCGTAAAACTGTAAGTACTACATTCCAAAATTCATCATCAACATAAAAAAAAACACTCTATGAACTTCATCAAATTCATCCTCAATTTCATCAATCTCATCCTCAATATCATCAATCTCATCCTCAATTTCATCAAATTCATCCTCATCAACAAATTTAAATCAACAAATGAGACTTACCTGTAATTTTCCTTCGTTCTTCACTGTTGGAGAATCGAATAGGAGAGGGAGAATCGAGTTTTTGCGAGCCGAGGAAGAAGAGAAGCACTGGTTTTAGGGATTTAAAGGACATTTAGCGTCAAATTAATTGACTTTTAGCGTCGAAGTCTTCGACGCCAAATATTAGGCTGCTAATGAAAAAATTAGGGCTATTTTTCCGGGAAATTTAATTTTTATTTAGCGTCGAAATACAATAGTCGACGCTAAATGTAAGACATCTAGCGTCGAAATACAATAGTCGACGCCAAATGTCTTACATTTAGCGTCGAACAATAATCGACGCTAAATGTAAGACATTTAGCGTCGAAGAAAAATCGACGCTATATGTCTTTAATTTAGCGTCGAAGAATAATCGACGCTAAATGTCTTTCATTTAGCGTCGACTATTTTATTTCGACGCTAGATGTCTTACATTTAGCATCGACTATTGTATTTCGACGCTAAATGTCTACCATTAAAAATAATAATTAAAAACAAATATATCATAGTTATACTATTAATCATTACGTTAATATTTCAACCATATCTAAAGAGTAATTAAAATCAACAACCATACATTATAATCCATAAAATTATTCATCAATCACAAAATACTGTAACTTCATAATTAATCACTATTATCGTCGGTATTTGAGGATTCGTGACTGGAATCGAAGTCATCTTCAGTGTCAAATTGTTCTTCACTTGCTACTTCAACGCTCACTTCAGAATGAGGAATTAGCTCAACGTCTGTACTAGCTTGAGTTAATGTGATATTTTCAGGAACGTTGACAGTTGGTCCAAAAAATATCTGTTCAGGAACTTCAAAATTGCCGGAGACTTCTTGTGTTTCATCTGATATGTCAACTCTATCTTTCTCATGCGTGTCCCAAATGGCCCTATGTTGTAACTTTTCTACCACCATCCATCCAGTTCCTAACTTAGGATCAGGTATATATATCACTGAACGTGCTTGCGTACAAAAAATGTATGGATCATTCTTGTACCAACAACGTTGAACATTAATTGACGTGAGATGATTACTAACTTGAATTCTCCTCTTTCTGGCATTTGTGTCAAACCACTTACATTGGAATAGCACAATATGTCGTCTGGGTCGATATATCAACTCAATGACCGATTGCAATACGCCGTAGAAGTCAATTACATCTGAGCCGTGTTCTCCTTGGACTACAATTCCAGAATTTTGAGTCACATGAGTAACATCTCGCTGTTCGGTATGAAATCTAACTCCGTTGACAATACATCCACTGTACTCATAAGCCTGCTTTTGAGGCCCATAAGCCAAAGAAACCAACGAGGATTGCGAGTCCAATTGACCATTTTGCACTTGATTGTTAATCTGACAATGAAATATATGTGTTAATATAACAAACTGAAATGTCTAATGTTAGGATCAAAATAAATATAAAATATTCTAACTTACAGTTGTCTCAAACCATTTAGGAAATTCTTTTTTGTGGGTTTCATCAACATTATGGTCACCATCATATTGTAGCATTGTTAGATGTTGCCTACAATAAATTATCACGGTTAATGTATGGCAAAAATACAGTAATGATGCACCAGAAAAACTTACGTTAAATACGGTTGCACTTCATCACAATTACTCAATATAAACCAATGCGCACGTTGAACTTCCTGAAGGGTTAGTAATTTGACACCTACTGCCCCAAATGGTCTGTAATTTTGACGGAACACTGTGATCTCTTGGTTATTACTTGCATCTCCATCATAGTTTCGTGGCCGACGATTAAAATAAGTTTCAATATTCTGCATGTACATCGAACAAAATGTTATTGCTTCACTTATTATAACAGCTTCAGCTATTGAACCTTCAGGGCGTGCCTTATTTCACATATTGTTTGTAATCTCCCAAAGCTCTGCAGATATGACAACAAGTTTGCATTAAGACTAAATTCTATGCATATAAAAACGGTTACAAATTTTCTTATATAAAACGTATATATATATAATATATATATATATAATATATATATATATATATATAGTACCTCTCAATGGGATACATCCATCTGTAATGGACAGGACCTCCCTTTCTAGCTTCAGCCGGATAAATGCACAACCAGATGTACCATGACATCAAGAAAGCGGGTGGCAAAATTCGCTCCAGCTTGCATAGGATTATCACGATTCCTCGCTCAAGGTCGTCAATAACAGATGTGCTTAATGTCCTCTGACATAATTGTTTAAAGAAGCCACATAGATCAAGTACGACGTCGCATACATTCGGGGGGAGATAAGGTCGAATGCCAACAGGAAGGAGAATCTCGAGCAGCACATGACAATCGTGACTCTTTAATCCCGTTATTATATCATCTCTGACCCAACGCCCAATATTGGATGCATAATTATCAGGGAATTTAACCATTTTCAGCCAATCACAGAATGATTTTCTCTCCGATTGATTGAGCACATAAATAGCAGGAGGCTTAATAAAACCTCGAGAGGCGACTTGTAAATGCAATTCACTACGAATTCTAAGATCTTGTAGGTCCAATCTAGCATTTACAGTGTCTTTTGTCTTACCCGGAATATTGAATAGTGTACCCACTAAACTCTCACAAATATTTTCTCTATATGCATTACATCCAAATTATGTCGCAAACTCAGAGTCCCCCAATATTCTAACTCAAAGAAAATACTCTTTCCTGTCCAATTCAACTCTTCAGGTAACCGTTTTCGATTTTATCTCTATTATTAGGATGTTTACCTGGTGTGCTGTCTTTGAGATGTTGATGTTGGCAAAGTATGTCAAATGCAGACAATCGACTGGGTTACTCTGAGGTTCATGTTGCCCGTTAAATAATTTACTCCTCCGCCAAGGATGACTCGACTCAAGAAATCTCATGTGCCCCGTGTATCCGATTTTATTCCGTAATCGTTGCGAAGGTGTATGACCCGCACAAACTGGACATGCCATGTATCCCTTAGTGCTCCATCCAGATAATGAACCATAGGCTGGAAAATCATTAATGGTCCATAATAATGCGGCATGCATCTGAAAATACTACTCTGAAGCTGCATCATAGGTATGCACACCCACATTCCATAATGTTTGTAACTCCTTGATCAATGGTCTCAAGTAAATATTTATATCTTTACCAGGTGAACGTGGACCAGGGATAAGCAATGACATAAACATGAACGGATCCTTCATACATTTCCATGGAGGTAAGTTATATGGAATGACAATAACGGGCCAGATGCTATAAGAGTTGTACATATTCCCAAATGGGTTAAAACCATCAGAGGCAAGACCTAACCTGACATTACGGGGGTCCTCAGCGAAACGGGGGTACATGTCATCAAATTCCTTCCATTCGGTTCCGTCCGCAGGATGTCTAAGTATGCCCCCCGCACCGATCCTCTTTTCATGATGCCACATCATATCAGTCGATGTGTGTCGTGACATGAACAATCTCTACAGTCTGGGCGTTAAAGGGAAATATCGCAATATCTTTTGAGGCACTTTCTTCCCCATACCACGGACTTTTTACCGACTTTCACCACATATCGGACAATGTTCAAGTGATTCATACTCGGCACGAAATAATACACAATCAAACTTACAAGCATGAATGGATTCATACCCCATTCCCAGATCACGCAACATTTTCTTTGCCTCGTAGTACGACTTAGGCAATTCGCTTCCAACCGGTAACATTTGGGCCAGTAACTCTAACATCATATCGATACTTTTGTTGGTCATTCTGTTGATCACTTTAATGTGTAATAATTTCACAATGAAATTCAAGATCGACATTCCAGCACCTTCGAATGGAATTTTTTTTGCCTCATCAAGTAGTTCACTAAATAAATTTTGATCATTTCCACTTAACACTGGCATGTCACCACTAACACTATGACCAAGTTGTGGACCTTGTAAGTCATGCAAAATATCGGTGATCTCATCGTTTGCAGGTTGATTGTAACTACTGCTCCCTTCGCCGACATAAAAAAACCGTGACTGAGAATGATACTGCTCACCGTGATAAATCCACGTACGGTAAGTTGGTGATATTCCTAGCATGTATAAATGATTATGAACTTCATCTAACCGCTTCCTTTTCCTATTCAAACAATTTGCACATGGACAACGAACACGACCTTCTGCATCAATGTGTTGCTTTGCGACTTCCATAAACTCAGACACTCCATTACGATATTCAACACTCAATCTATCCAGAGAGCTCATCCAATTTCTATCCATTTCAGCATAATACCTAAATATAATAATATAATTATTAGATATCATTTTACAGTAATCAACATTAATAATTCAGTAATACTTTATTTAAGCATATATATATATATTTGGTTGATAAATTAAATAGTTTACAAAAAAATTATATTTTATTAATTAATATACTTACTCTACATATATGAATCATAAATCACTAACAAACAACATATAAACAACATATATAATCATAAAAATTGAAAATAATAAAGAAATATGAAAGAAGAATTACCTTATCGGAAATTGATTACAATTTTATTGAAAATTTTTAGGAGAGATGTGAGGCTGTAGAGGAGAAATTCTCAGATTTCAGAGGATGAAAATGAAGAGAATGAGAGAAAAAACAGAGGGGGAGAAGGGTTGGTGGCAATCTGCATTTTAATCTATCTTTAGCGTCGAATATTCAAATTCGACGCTAATTGTTGACGTTTTTAGCGTCGAAACGGTTTTTTCGACGCTAAATATCAAAAAATTAGCGTCGAATTTAATTTAGAGGCTAAAGAATCAAGGATTTGTCGGTGGAAACTTCATAAACCTTTAGCGACGCTATATATTCGACGCTAAAAGTATATTTTTGGCGTCGACTCCGTTTTTTGACGCTAAAAGTGTAATATTTGGCGCCAAAAATTATTGCAATAATAGAATTATTCAGCGTCGAATATTATTCGACGCTAAAGTACTGATTTTAGCGTCGAAAAAAATTTTCGACGCTAAAACATTAATATTCTGCGTCGAAGTTTTATTCCGTCGCTAAAAATATGACATATAGCGTCGAAAATGATATTCGACGCTAAAACTCACTTTTAGCGTCGAAAATGATATTCGACGCTAAAACTCACTTTTAGCGTCGAATACTGTTTCGACGCTAAATATTTGGATGCTAAAAGCCATAATTCTTGTAGTGATTTGGTCCGCTCGTTGAATTCTAAATTTTAAAACCTATAAGTGGACTAATAATTTAAGAGTTAAATTGATTAGATCACTATAACAACTTGATTAAATTAGTTTAATTAAGTTAATTGGTTAGTAGAGACTGATCGGGATTAGTGAATAACATTTTAAGAGTTAAAATTGGTTAGATCACTAAATTATCAACTAGTATTAATAAGGTTATGACATTAGCCGAGCATAATCTAAGATTCATAAGATACTAGTAAGATAGAAACCTGAAACTTAATAAAAATGAGTGAGAGAGGGGTATACCACAATATATCCCGCGATCTCCATTGTTATCCAGAAACATGAGATTCAATAGGAGCCTCGGGACGGCTTTGCTTTTTCCCCCTACGGATGGTGTCATTTTTGGGTAAATATCAGGTTTGGATTCCGAAAGGATATGGACTCTGGATGTATCTAGTGATTTGACCTACCCTACGGTGGCATTTCACTAGTAAAATCCAAGAGTTCCGAAATAATGGGTCATGCTCACAAAGGAATGATTAAGTTGTTAATCAAAGCTTCCTTGATCAAAATAACGGTAGTTTATTAATATAGGAATAAGAGTTATTTCAGATATATTAATCAATTGAGAATGTCTCAGTCTATCATGTAAATACTTGACCTAAACTACGCCGTTTTAGGATTGGTTCTCGGAGTGCCAATCCAGATCGTATTTATGTCCGATTAATGAATACGATCAATGTTTTTTTTCCCATAATATTACTTATTTAATGGTAGGACCTCTTGTCTTTTATATACATATTCGATCTAATTACGATTAGATATCTAATTATGATTAGATTGAAACTAAATCTGATTTAGTGATACATGTATATTAGATAAAGACCCTAGGATTTACAATGTAGTACGCAGTTACAACGTAGTTTGTAATTGACATTGGGAAGCGTCACTATAAGTTGTATATTCTTAAATAAAATTCCTGGTCAAGATTTACTAACACGGGTCGGTTAGTAAAATCTGCTGCGACCAGTACATGTCGTATATCGTGACTTGGTCCGATGGTTTATCCCAATTAACCATGACCATCGGGAGACTCGTATAGATATCTAGGTATTTATTTGATAAACACTGAACGACTTACTGAAGATTTCCTAATAGATGGTACACCAACGTCAATAGGAATCTTCTCGAGTTGAGCGAGCATAGTGGTCCTTAGACTTGAGATACCACAGTGGATATATGAGTTATCCTCCACACTTTGATGGCAGTCACGTCACCGTTCTATTTAGATCAGACCTTCATCTGTTTGTTGGGTGTGGACTGATGCTCATTATATCCAGTGCATATCAAGATAGAATCTGTCAGTCCTGTGTATAGGGCATAGGTTCCCTACACGTGTTTGCGATCTAGTAAATCCATGGCCGTGGTATAACTTCGGAAGCGAGTTCCGATTATTATTTAGAGATCGTAAATTTGAAAGTCGATTATATTATTGTTGGGGTTGGTGCTCAGAGCGCCAATCTGCATCGTATTTATGTCTGATTCATGAATATGATCAATTCCTTTTTTCCTTAATATTACTTATTTATGGTTGCACCTCTTTTTTTTTATATATGTATTCGATCTGATTACGATTAGATTGAAACTAAATGTGGTTTAGTGATATGTATATATTAGAAAAAGGCCCGATAATATATATTGCAGTACACAGTTATAAAGGCAGTTTGTAATTGACATTGGGAAGTGTCACTGCTAAATGTATATTATCAAATATAGTTCTAGGTCAAGATTTACTAACATGGGTCGGTTAGTTAAATTCGTTGAGACAAGTACAAGTCGTATATCGGGACTTGGTCCGATGGTTTATCCCAATGAACCAAGAGTCTGATAAGACTCGTATAGACGTGTAGGTGTTTATAGTAGATAAACACTGAACGACTCACCGAAGATTCTTAATGGATGGTACACCAACGTCAATAAGAATCTTCTCGGGTTGAGTAGCATAGTGGTCCTTCGACTTGAGATACCATTGTGGATGTATGAGACACCCTCCACACTTAGATGACAATCACGTCACCGATCTATTTAGATCAGACCTCCACTTGTTCGTTGGTTGTGGACCGATACTTAGGATATCCTGTGCGTATCAAGATAGGATCTGTCAGTTCTGTGTACAGAGCATATGTAGTCCATATATGATTAGCAATCTGTTAAATCTGTGGCCACAGTATACTTGGGAAGTAAGTTCCGACTGTTATTTAGAGATTGCTAATAGATACGTCGACGGGATAATACCAATAGAGATTTGACGTTTACATCTATATCTCTGGTATTATCCGGATACCTGTGATGGATGGATTATACGTATGCAATGACCTCAACCTGTATGATTCAGCGAGTTTATCTGTGGTCATCATAATTTACGGGTAGGTAAATTATGGACACGAAATTAGATTTTGTGACAGATATACCTAAATCTAGTGAGTCTCACTAATGAAATATACTCGTAGAGCACTAGGGTAATTTTTATGAATAATGGTGATTATTTATAAATCGTTTAAACGTTAAACGAAAAATACATGCAAACGGGTCAAACCATCATTTCCTAATTAATGTGTATTTGTATTTAATATATGATATTATTAAATACACATTAATAAATTGTCAAATAAAGGTATTTGACATATATCATTAATATATGTATTTGAGATATTTAAACTAAATATAATACATATATTTTGAGATATTTATATTTAATTAATTTTTTAATTATTTAATTGTTAAATGATTAATATAATTAAAAAATAAATATCTCACCAAATAATAAAGTTAGGAAATGATTATAAGTGTAAATTGTTGACTTATACTTAAAGAAAAAGGTTGTCAAAATGTTTTTGACTTCTTAATATATTTGTTTTGTTTCATCTTTTAGGGTTAGAGAAGTTCATTTGACATAAAATAAAACATAAACGAAGATGAGAGAAAAGATTGAAGGCCTAAAGAAGAAAGCTTGGAAAAATCATATTTTTGTAAGTTTTTCTTCAAAGTCTTCAACATGAAAATTGTTTCTAACATGTTTAGCATCATTTTGTGTTGCTTTAGTGTTGTCTCTTCTTATAGTTTGTGTTTATTTTGGTTGTGAACTTTGATGAAAGATTGATGCATGTAAGTAAGCTTCAAATGGTTCAAAGATTTACTTTTGATTTTTGGAAAATCAAGTTGCCATTATAGAGTTGGTAAACCACTCATTGGTGACCTAGAATTGTTCTAGAGTTGTTTCAAAGTGGTGAGGCTTGATTGGTGAAGTATTGAATGGATTAAAGTGTTGGATTTTAAAGATTTGGTGAAATTGGACAATTTATTGAAATTGAATAATTAGGGTTCCACTCCAAATTTGGGGCTTTTCATATATGTGATGTATTATGGTATGAATATGATGCATGTACATTTTTGGGTTGATAGGATTTGATCTTGGGATGTTTACAACACAAAAGGACCAAATTACAATAAACTGAAAATGTTGGGTGCTCTCGGCAATTAGACTAAAATTTGGGGATTTGTTGCAAATCTGATTTTGATGTATTTGATATGTTGAAAATCATTTTAGAAGTGATTTAGAATCATCCACAATTGTATTTGACAATTTTAGGACTAAAATGATAAATTTACAAAGTTGTGTGGCAATTTGGTAATTACCAAGAAATTTGATTTCTTGTGTAATTTTTCAAAATTTGATAATTGGGTAATTAAATAAATAAGTTTATTTAATTGATCCAAGAAAAATTTTGAAATCGGAAAATTTTGATTTTCCGCGTTTCCGCTACGTTACCGTTATTCCGCCATAAAACCCCATCAAAATGGTATCAGAGCGAGTCTGATTCTTGGTCCATGATATGATTAGCCCTTTAAATCTAATTTTTATTCTTGTCTTTTCTTAATACATGCATGCTTTAATTTAATTTGATCAAATTTAAAGTGTATGACACTTTGTGGAATATGCCCTCTTAATAAGGTTTTAAAGTAACTAGTATTTGTAATACTTGTTTCTTGGTCCGTCTTGTCAATACGGTTTATGAATATTTTTCTGTGACTACATCCGAGACCGTGCCTCTGCTGTGAGGGTGTAGCCGACATAGATTTATTTATGCCGGATGTATATCAGATACTAGATAAATTCAAGCAAAAGCGAAATCCTAAACGTGCCCTAGTTGTCAGGGTTACGCAAGTAGCTTGAGTTTATCATTGACGAGTTTAACCTTGGTACGTCTCCTTGTGGACCTGCCCTAGCAGTGACAATGAGAAACGACCAGGACCGGAAACCCAGGAGTCACAACGAGTTTGATTGACAATGAATTGTCTACCTGTGAATATACGTAGGCGAGATCGTGCCTTTACTGTGAGTCAAAATATATTCATGGGGTCCACTTCCCATTATGGAATTCGATTTAATTATTGAGTTCTCATTTTTTCCGTTAGGGATTACGGTATTACGTAAAATAATGGGAGGCACTGCTAAGTTTAAAATATTCCATAACTTAGGCAGTGTGTACTGTTATGGAAATTGCCGCTTGTTTGTTTCCTTATTCTATTGTTTATATAGAATTGAACTTTTATTTACTGCACAAACATTTTGATATGTTATCTGACTTGACTCTTGGTTACAGTTATTCTAGAATAGGTTCTAGATACTACTAGACTAGGATATTATTAGATTGGTCTAAACCATCGGGAACTATTGTTCCGATTTTCTTTAAAAAATAAAGATGGTTAGTGACTTAGTTTCTAAGTCATGATAGATAATCTAGATAGATATCCCCTTTAGGATATAATACTTTAGAGACAATAGTTTCTTATGCAGTAAGAATTGACTTGAATTAGTTCATGTCTCGAGATTCTTGACTGGCATTTAGAAAGCCCTATTAGGTATTTGTTTATCTAGTAATGAAGTTTCTAAGCTTTAATTACCTTTAGAGGTAATGTGTCTGACACAATTTGCTAATCAGTTATTTACAATTGTTGTGAATAGTTGAATGCAAATAGTAAAGCTAAAGAAAGGAGATGCGTATATTTGTGTATAGAAAATATCAATTTTCACAATACTACAGCTATAGGTATTTGATACCAGATCTCCCGTCTAGTTATTTGAAATATTGGTTAACGATTGTTTTGATATTTGATATCGGAACTTGCGACTATTGGATAGTCACTTGTTCTTTATAAACAATTGTTACATATTTTATAATAACTAGTAGTGTCATTGACGTATATATAAACATTAAGAAAAATTATTCGGTAAAGTAAATAATTTAGAACGGTGCTTTATGAATTTAATCACTTAAGTATTGGATGCTCAATCCGTATGGTAAAGGATGGTTTGATACTAGATCACACCACACATCCTTGTCCATTTAATGAATATTGTATTCAGGAAGGTGATTAAGATCTCGTTTAACCAATGATTGTCATTGGACCACCAAATTTATTTAAACTGATACATTGGATGTATGTAGTTTAATAAATAATAATTGCTTAAGGTAGTTTTCTTTATTTCGTAACTTAGTTGATGAATTGTCATAACTTAGTTACGTGTTTCTGAAGGAACACATATTGAAAGTCTTGAAAGTATCAAGAACTTTCAATATGTTCTGATGAAACGAAGATTGAACATTTTTTACTTGTTCAAATTTCAATCTGAAGTATTTTGAAAACTTGATCCTTAAAATTCATTACATGTCTTTGAACTGTTCAAAGATCTTTGATACGATCAAACATTTGAATTTAAAGCAATTAGTTCTAAGGTTATTCAGTGAATATGATTCATATTCAATATTATTCTTCCACGATTCCATCTTGATGGAATTGAGTAGTGGGAGCAATCGAATCTTATATGATTTGATTCGTTTGATATTGAAAGTTACCGAATTAGTTTCAATACTCTTGGGGTTATGCTCCAGTAACACTAATTCATCTCTTTAATTAATGTTCCATTATTTTCTACATAAATAGAACAGTGCTTTATGAGATTTTATCATTTAAGCATTGGATGCTGATTCAGTATGGTAAAGGATGGTTTGATATGAGATCACACCACATATCCTTATCCATTTAATGAATATTGTATTCGGGAAGGTGATTAAAATCTCGTTTAACCAATGATTTGTCATTGGACCACCAGATTTATTAAACTGATATATAAGATGTATGTAGTTTAATGAATTGTAATTGCTTAAGGTAGTTTTTCTTTACTTTGTAACTTAGTTTATGAATTTTCATAACTTAGTTACGTGTTTCTGAAGGAAAAAATATTGAACGTCTTGAAAGTATCAAGAACTTTCAATTTGTTCTGATGAAACGTAGATTGAATATTTTTGACTTGTTCAAATATATTTAATCTGAAGTTTTTGAGAACTCTATCCTTAAAATTCACTACACGTCTTTTAACTGTTCAGAGATCGTTGATACGATCAAATATATGAATTTGAGGCAATTAATTCTAAGGTTATACCGTGAATATGATTCTTATTCAATATTATTCTTGCACTATTCCATCTTGATGGAATTGGTTAGTGAGAGTAGTCGAATCTTATATGATTTGATTCGTTTGATATTGAATGTTACCGAATTAGTTTCAATACTCTTGGGGATATACTCCAGTAACACTAGTTCATCTTTTTAATTTAGGTTCCATTAAATTCTACAGTTACATATATGATATGTATAGGTAGAAAATCCAAATTTGAAAAGTTTGAGATTTGAATCTTTTTTTTATATAATAGTTATATAATGGAAATTACTTACACCTCGGAGGTATAAGTAAAAGTTTATCATTTATTCTATTTTATAGAATATTGTATTTTATTTGATAGAATATCTTTCCAACAATCCTAAGTAATAAAATTGTTTTATTACTTGGTGTGTAACATCGGATGTTAACTATTGTAGAAAAGACTTGACTTATTGAAGTCAAATGTGAGAATGATAAATTATAAATGGAAATATGTAATTAATAAGATGAAACACCCCTTATACATCTTCTATATAAGTCTAATAGGATATCAGAATCATTTACGAGTATTTGATACTTAATAGTTCTGTTGTTTTCTTACCAAAGAAAATTATCCTATAACTTATAATGGAAGCGATATTTGATATTGATTCTGGAAGTTCACTATTGAACCATAGATCTAAGATTGTTCGTAGCTTACTACGATCAAGTTTTGAACTTGATAAAGTTTTAATTATGAATTAGTTCATGATATGTGCTAATTGTTTGTGCAGAAAAAGTAGTGTGAGCATATTAAAGGTTTGACCTTTATAGTATGACAGTGAGAAAAGTTATACTCAGCAATCTATTGTAGATTCTGAGGAAACTTGTCTCTAGTCACAATAATTGAACAATTAAAGATATATTGGTTAATATTTATATTAAACTGTACATTTTAGCTAAAGAATACAAAATGGCGTTTTTGAATGACTTGTTCAGATAAGAGATCAGTTGTGATTTCTTTATTTGAAGAGTTCGTTCTGGAATGGCCCTAGAGTTTGTGTTCTGCTGAGATCGCAGTTTAGTGTGCTAGCTTATAGAGCCTATTGTAGACTCGGATAAGTCTTCCGAAAATCCGTGTCCTCTATTTTTGATATCAGTCAGATTGTCTGATCTTTTCAAAGTATAGAGAATATATATGTGATTGAAGGGATAGTGGGAGCGTACAAATTACTTTCTAGTGTTATATATCCTAACAACATTATCATTATTATAGTAATAATGAGATGTTTGTAAGGTAAAAGGTTTACCTAAGTCTTCTTTACTCCGTGAAACCAGTGGGAGTAATCTCTGTTATATTTGATATAAAGTTTTATATAAGATATAAAACTAAGAGACTTGTGAGATACTCTTATTAGTCGTGCATTAGATATGATCTAATAAAAGACATAACAAAGCTATCTGTATGACAGTCAGTATAACCGTTTGACAGTTAATGTGTGTCTTATATATAGTATTCATCTTTCGTAAAGGATGATTCCTTTTTTGAAAGAGATATTGATTAGAATGTCCAATCAATCTTATGTATCATTTGATGATGAAATAATAAATACTTTATTATATGCGATTAAAGATATCGATTTAATCATAATTATTACGAGTTATTTTGATACCCTTTAGACCATATGATGGATCTTGAAACACGTTCTTTGTGATATTTGAGATATTAAGAACGAGTTTCTAATTCATGGATTATACAATCTGCAACCATTAGGGTTATATTAGTTTTGAGACTAATTATGACGTTAGACAGTCTACGTCATAAAGAGTCAGAAAAGATGCAGTAAGAGTGTCACAGAGGATTCTACTTTTTCAGTGAAATTAGATGCAACTTATGAAGTATTGACTTATGAAGTTGCATAGTGACCTTATAAACTAGAAGTTTTGAATTGCTATTGTGCTTGCGGTTGTCTTCATAGTATTTTGGATTTGATCCATAAATACTTAGACAACTCAGTAGCTGTAGCACAATAGTGATGTAGCATTAGAGTCATATTAATGTATAATTTAGATTCTACAAAATATGAATGATGCTGGCTATGGGAAACAATGGAGTTTGTTTGACAAACTCAATATGTTATAGCAGACCTACTTCTTGTTGCCTACCTCTTAAGTGCTAGGTGAGCTTTTGAGAGCCATGAGTATACGATACACATTGAGATGTGTATATGATACCATGGATTGGCACAAGAGCAAGTGGGAGAAATTATTGGGGTTGGTGCTCAGAGCGCCAATCCGCATCGTATTTATGTCTGATTCATGAATACGATCAATTCCTTTTTCCATAATATTACTGATTTATGGTTGCACCTCTTATTTTTATATACGTATTCGATCTGATTACGATTAGATTGAAACTAAATGTGGTTTAGTGATATGTTTATATTAGACAAAGGCCCGATAATATATATTGCAGTACACAGTTACAAAGGTAGTTTGTAATTGATATTGGGAAGTGTCACTGCTAAATGTATATTATCAAATATGGTTCCTGGTCAAGATTTACTAACACGAGTCGGTTAGTTAAATCCGTTGAGACCAGTACATGTCGTATATCGGGACTTGGTCCGATGGTTTATCCCAATAAACCATGAGTCTGGTGAGACTCGTATAGACGTGTAGGTGTTTATAGTGGATAAACACTGAATGACTCACCGAAGATTCTTAATGGATGGTACACCAACGTCAATAAGAATCTTCTCGGGTTGAGTAGCATAGTGGTCATTCGACTTGAGATACCACTGTGGATGTATGAGACATCCCCCACACTTAGATGACAGTCACGTCACCGATCTATTTAGATCAGACCTCCGCCTGTTCGTTGGGTGTGGATCGATCCTCAGGATATCCTGTGTGTGTCAAGATAGGATCTGTCAGTTCTGTGTACAGAGCATAGGTAGTCCATATATATTTAGCATTCTGTTAAATCTGTGGCCACAATATACTTCAGAAGTAAGTTCCGACTGTTATTTAGAGATTGCTAATAGATACGTCGACGGGATAATACTAATAGAGATTTGATGTTTACATCTATATCTCTAGTATTATACGGATACCTGTGACGGAGGGATTATACATATGCAATGACCTCGACCTGTATGATTCAGCGAGTTTATCCATGGTCGTCTTAATTTACGAGTGGGTAAATTATGGACACGAAATTGGATTTTGTGATGGATATACCTGAATCTAGAGAGTCTCACTAATGAAATATACTCGTAGAGCACTAGGGCAAGTTTTATGAATAATGGTGATTATTTATAAATCGTTTAAACGTTAAACGAAAAATACATGCAAACGGGCCGAATCGTCATTTCCTAATTAATGTGTATTTGTATTTAATATATGATATTATTAAATACACATTAATAAATTGTCAAATAAATGTATTTTACATATATCATTAATATATGTATTTGAGATATTTAAAGTAAATATAATACATATATTTTGAGATATTTGTATTTAATTAATTATTTAATTATTTAATTGTTAAATGATTAATATAATTAAAATATAAATATCTCACCAAATGATAAAGTTAGGAAATGATTATAAGTGTAAATTGTTGACTTATACTTAAAGATTCTTAATATATTTGTTTTAAATTGTTTAAAATTGAAATATCAATTTCCTTTTCTTTTTGTCAAATTCGGCCAACACCCTAAAATAAATATAATTGTTATATTTTTGAGTTGCAATTGTTGACTTACTTTATTCATTAAATGGTTTGATGATTAAAGTTGCAAGTTGACAAGTTGAATTTAAATGAAACAAAAATATAATATCTAGATATTATTGCCTCCAATTTCGGCCAAGGGCATTTTGGGTGATGTATATATTGTTTTGTTTCATCTTTTAGGGTTAGAGAAGTTCATTTGACATCAAATAAAACATAAAAGAAGATGAGAGAAAAGCTTGAAGGCCTAAAGAAGAAAGCTTGGAAAAATCATATTTTTGTAAGTTTTTCTTCAAATTCTTCAACATGAAAATTATTTCTAACATGCTTAGTATCATTTTATGTTGCTTTGGTGTTGTCTCTCTTCTTATAGTTTGTGTTTATTTTGGTTGTGAACTTTGATGAAAGATTGATGCATGTAAGTAAGCTTGAAATGGTTTCAAAGCTTTACTTTTGATTATTGGAAAATCAAGTTGCCATTCTAGAGTTGGTAAGCCACTCCTTGGTGACCTAGAATTGTTCTAGAGTTGTTTTAAAGTGGTGAGGCTGGATTGGTGAAGTATTGAATGGATTAAAGTGTTGGATTTTAAAGATTTGGTGAAATTGGACAATTTATTGAAATTGATTAATTAGGGTTCTTAAACCACTCCAAATTTGGGGCTTTTCATATATGCATGTTAAATTTTGGGTTGATTGAATTTGATCTTGGGATGTTTAGAACACAAAAGGAACAAATTACAATAAACTGAAAATGTAGGGTGCTCTCGGAAATTAGACTAAAATTTGGGGATTTGTTGCAAATCTGATTTTGATGTATTTGATATGTTGAAAATCATTTTAGAAGTGATTTAGAATCTTCCAAAATTGTATTTGACAATTTTAGGACTAAAATGATAAATTTGCAAAGTTGTGGGGCAATTCGATAATTACCAAGAAATTTGATTTCTTGTGTAATTTTTCAAAATTTGATAATTGGGTAATGAAATAAATAAGTTTATTTAATTAATCCAAGAAAAATTTTGAAATCGGAAAATTTTGATTTTCCGCTACGTTACCGGTATTCTGCCATAAAACCCCATCAATTATACCATAAGGATTGGACGTTCTTATCTATATCCCAGGTATAATATGGATAGCTTGTGATGGAGCGATTATACGTATGCAATGACCTCGACTTGCATAGTTTAGCGAGATTATCCGTGGTCGTCATAATTCATGAGTGGGTGAATTATGGACACGAAATTGGATATCGTGATGGATAAACCTAAACTTAGAGAGTCCCACAATATGAAGTGTACTCGTTGAGCACTTGGGAAACGCTTTATAAATAATACAGATTATTCATAATACTTCACCAGATTAAATGAGTTGATTCGAATCGTTTGAACGGTTAAACGAAAACACATGTTTTTGGGAATTTTGGTCAATTAATAATTAATGTGTATTCATATTTGATACAAAATTTGATTTGATACATATTAATTAATTGTCAAATGAGACTTTGACACAGCTATTAATATATGTATTTGTTATTTAATGTAAATAAAAATAAAAATATAATAATAATTATATTAATTAATTATTTAGATATTTAAATGTTAAATATTTGAATAATTAAATCATATCCATATTACATAAATGTTATGCAATATGTTTAATTATTATTGATACATGTGGCATGTTTTAATTAAGCTTTAAGTGTGCAAATTTGATTTTTCAAAGTTAAAACTTATCTTTATTTAATTGAATTAAATTGGGAAAAATGACCAAATTACCCTCCTAGGTCGGTTTTGGCTTGTTTTTAAGTTAGAAAATTTTATTTTCTCTTTCATTGATCCTCCATGGCCGAAACACTTCCTAAAAAAGGCTCTCAACATGTTTGTTTGATGAAACAAGGAAGAAAGTGAAGAAAATCAAGAAAAAACTTAAGGAAACAAGGAGATTCAAAGGTAATCTTCAATATCCATAAGCTTAGAAAGTTTTTTTCTTGTTCTTGAATATCTAGAATTTTTCTAGGGTTTTCTACTTTCTTATAAATTTGGGCTTTTTTACTTTACAGGATGGATTTGGAGGCTATATGCATATGTAAAGAAAGTTTGAATGATATTATTGTAATATTAGTTCAATTTGATCATTTGATGATATGTTGTCATTCTAGAGTGTTATGACAACTCTTGTAATGCCTAGAATTGTTCTTGGGTGCTTCATTGGTGGTGGCTTGGATTGGTGTTGTGATTAATGTAATTAATGTTGAGAAAGTTGGATTAAAGCATGAAAAATTTTTATTTTTATTTTTTGGATCGGATCTGAAAAAGCTGTTTTATGGTGATGCAAATTATGTCATACAAATGTATTGGATATGTTTTGGGTGTTGGAACAATTGCCAGAAACTGTTTCAGGGTTGAAATATACGAAAACGGTGAAAAACGGCGCTACTGTGTGACTTTTGAGCCAACCGGGTGACGGCTTCCCAAATAGTGAATTGGTCACTATTCGGGCAGCCCATGAACTTCTCTAGTACCGTTGGGGCTGACCCGGGCAGCCCTCATATATATTGGGTAGTCGGTTCGGTCAAAAATGTATTTTATGCCATTTTACGGAAAAATATTTTCGTAAAAGTTTCGCGATGTTTCTTAACTATTTATGTCGCTATTTGATATCGAATAAATATGTTTATGTGAAATATGAATGAATTATTCATATTGGATATTGAATAATTTATTCGGTAATTTAAAAAATTTTGAAATTAAGATTTCACTGGAACAGCGAGCTTCCGCTGCGCCCGCTCCAAAACCCCAATACGACGACACTTATTTGTGGGATGATAGATAATTGTGGCATAGTAATTATTTTAGGTTTCTAATTCATTATACATTGATCAAGCATTATGTTTAATTTTATTCCTAAAAGTTTGACAATTTTAATATGCGATGAATGAATGATGAATGCACGTTTATTATTTTTCAGCCATGGCATCTGCAATTATCTCAATTCTCAAACAACAAGAAAAATTAACCAGGGATAATTATGTTAAATGAAAAAATGACATG
The DNA here is from genome assembly GCA_019454045.1 of Zanthoxylum bungeanum. Taxonomy (NCBI): domain Eukaryota; kingdom Viridiplantae; phylum Streptophyta; class Magnoliopsida; order Sapindales; family Rutaceae; genus Zanthoxylum; species Zanthoxylum bungeanum. The sequence continues at coordinate 16,768 of SKCR01027546.1, read as the reverse complement.
AATGTTATTTTGGTCTGCGAAGACCTTAAATTTGTCCTAATGGAGGAATGTCCTCCTAAGCCAGCACTTAATGTCGGCAAAGCTACACGTAATGCCTATAATAATTGGATTAAAGCTGATGAGAAAACCAATAGCTATTTGATAGCATCCATGTATGAGGTTCTTGCTGCACAACATGAGCTTATGGAGAAAACATCAATGATTATGCAGTTATTACAGAACATGTTTGGGCAACCTTCAAACCGGCAACAACATTAGGAAATAGTATCTGTATTGACCGCTAGAATGAAGGAAGGCACATCAGTCTGAGATCATGTGTTAAGGATGATGTCTCATCTTAATATGGTTGAAAGCCATGATGCACATATCAATGTGCAAAGCTAGGTGACAATGATCATGGAAACCATTCCGAAGAGTTTCATGCAGTTTAAAAGCAACCATTCTATGAATAAGTTGACTTTTTCATTGACTGAACTGCTAAATGAGCTCACCAATTACGAGTCCATTATGAATGGTCCTCGTAGGTCCAATTTCGAGGCAAATATTGCCGAATCTTCTAAATCTGCAAAGAAGAAGAAAGACAATTGGAAGGAAAAGGCAAAACCAATGAAAAAGAATAACAACAAAGGCTATAAAGGAACCAATGCCAAAGGAAATTGTTTCCATCGTGAACAACATAGGCATTGGAAAATGAATTGTCTGAAATACCATGCTGAGCTTAAAGAGAAGAAAAATACATGTAAATATGATTTACTTGTCATTGAGTCTCTTTTGGTGGACGATGATAAATCCATATGGATTATTGATTTTGGTGCCACTAACCATATTTGTTGTTCTTTGCAGCTACTTGACTCATGGAGGGACCTTGCTGAAGGTAGCTTTACCATGAGAGTTGGGACAGGGGATGTTGTTTCAGCGAAAGCATTGGGAGTTTCAAATTTGAATTTTAATAAGAGGTATTTATGCTTGAATGGTGTGCTATATATTCTTGGTTTTCGCAGGAATTTGATTTCTGTAACAAAACTTATGGAATGTGGTTTTTCTATTTCGTTTAATAATAAGTCAGTTATTATTAGTAGAAATGGATTAAATATATGCACGGGAAACTCAAAAAATAATCTATATGTATTAAGGCCATTAATGCATGAATCACTGATTAATACTGAAATGTTTAAGATTGAAAGATCTAGATACCTTTTCTGACCTACGGAGTGTGTGTGTTGAAGGTCCTTCATCTACTTGAACTTCAGGTTCCTCCGTTGGTTTGTTTTTTTCAGGTTGGACTTCATCAAGTTCAACCTGTCTATGATTACCACCTTCTGACAAAAATTCTACTTCTAGAAATTTTGCGAAGCGAGTTACGAACACATTTCGATGCTCGGTATCATAGAAAAGATATCCCCTCGTATTCGAAGGATATCCGACAAACCTAAACTTTTACCCTCGAAGCGAAAGCTTATCTTGCTGAGTCACCCTGACATAGGCAGGACAACCCCAAACCTTAATGTAACTAAGATTTGGTCTCCTACCGAACCATATCGCATACAGAGTCGTAATAACAGATTTTGAAGGAATTTTATTCAAAAGATGTGCATCTGTTAAAAGAGAGTAGCCCCATAAATAATAGGGCAAATCTGTGAAACTCAACATTGATCGGACCATATCCAATAAAGTCTGATTTCTCCTCTCAGATACTCTATTGTGTTGTGGAGTACCTGGAGGAGTATATTGAGTAAGAATCCCATTCTCCTTCATATAATCCATGAACTCACCACTCATATATTCGCCGCCTCGATCAGATCGTAGGCATTTAATATATTGACCAGTTTGTTTTTCTACTTTATTTTCGAATTCTTTGAACTTTTCAAAGGTTTCCGATTTATGTCGCATCAAATACACATAACCGTACCGAGACAAATCATCAGTAAAGGTAACGAAGTACGAATAACCACTGTGAGCAGTCTGACTTAGTGGACCACATACATCAGAATGTATGCGTTCCAGTAAGTCAGTGGTGCGGTGTCCAACACCAGAAAATGGGGCTTTGGTCATCTTACCTTGATACAGGATTCACTAATTGGATATGATTTAATGGTAAGATCTGGTATCAAACCATTCCTAACCAATTGGGTAAGGCGTTTAATGCCTATGTGACCCAGCCGCATATGCCAAAGTTCAGTATTATTAATTACAGGTAAACTACGTTTATTAACTCCAGTATTTAAAATATCTTTTGAAGTTTGCAATGTATAATGACCATGCTGGTTTGGACAACAAAGGATCTGAATATTACTTTTATCATATAAATATAAAGAATAGTTCTTAATATTAATACAAAGGGCTTCTGTATCTAATACAAAAAGTGATATAATATTAGCTACACATCCAGGCACAAAATGGCAGTCATTTAACAAAAGTGTCTCATTCGGCAATGAGATTTCGCATACTCCCACTGCAACTGCATCCAGAGAGTCTCCACTCCCGAATCGCAACTGCATCTCTCCAGGCTTCAGTTTTCTACTTTCCTTCAGCACTTGCAACGAATTACAAATGTGAATGGGACAAGCAGAATCTAAAATCCAGTTGGATGTAACGGCTTCACAAGCCAAAGATATATCAATAATTGGAAAAATAAATGTACCTGATGTAGATGCTCTCTCCCTCCTCAGTTGGGCTATGTAGTCAGGACAGTTCATTTTCTAGTGCCCGACTTTACTGCAGTGATGACACTTGTCTTCAGAAGCCCTTTTGGGCTTAGCTATCTTTGCGTGTGGTTGAGGACCGAAACCGTTCTTCTTCTTCCCTTTCTTCTTCTTTCCCTTTGGCCAGGCCTGGGAAGAAGAAGAAAGAGAAGTGGGTCTCGGAGGGTGATTCGGTACTCCCTTCTTAAGGTCCTCCACCGCCGTGAGCAACATCATATGCAACTCATGGTAGGTGCAGATTATCCCGTTCATGTTGAAGTACATCACGAACTGGCGATAAGAAGCTGGGAGAGAACCAAGAATGACACTCCTACCGAGAATGTCATTTAGAATGAGATTATGCTGCCTCAATTGATCGATCAAATCGATCATTTGAAGAACATGCGGGCTAACAGCTTGCCCCTCATCCAATCGCGCATGGAACAGTTCCATTGCGACCTTGTGAACAACTACTTGTTCTTGGTTCTCAACTACTTGTTCTTGGTTCGCTAAATTGGCCTCGGGTTCGCCCGATTAATCTATCTTTTAAAACATTAAGCCTCGGCCCAAAACCCCCGCCCCCATCCAAAGCCACATGCCCAAGCCCACCAAATCCAATCCAAAAAATATTCAACACATTTAACACATGTCTAAATTAAATAAATCAAATAAAATCTCTTTCATAAATTAAATAAATCTCTCTCCTAAACTAAATAAATCACCTTCCATATTAAACATATTCCCCACCAATTACAGAATATTATTTCCTTATAACAAACTAATTAAATATATCCCACATTATTGCATAATCTTTGTTTCCCTCCCATGTAAGGAAAACCCTAACCCCTTTCACTAGAGAGCAACCACAGCAGTGACCAGCCCCTGATCTTCTTACTCGGCAAAACTAAAAAAATAACAAATAAACCCTAATACATGCAGACGCCTCACGGCCACAACTAAAATCATCGAAAGCCACACCCCTCTCTATAAAAAAATACAAAAAAACCTAGCCTTCAGGTTATCTTTTCTCTCAGCCAAACAAATCACAACCCTAGCAACCGACACTAGCCCTAAACACAGGGCAGATTCTCACTCGGCACACACAGCCAAACCCTAAAACCAGCGAGCAAACTACCCTCATCACCAAAAATTAAACAACAAAACCAGTCCCCAAACACGCACAAAGCATGCCCCTGACCGATACTAATACAACAACAGAATGCACCACAAAATCGTGAAGCAAAACAGTCCCTGAAAGACCCAAAAACAGTCCAAAAACCATCCTTTAAACCGAGATAAAAATAGTGAAGAAAGACAGAGAAAACAGTGGCGAAAACAGAAAAACAGTGAAGGAAAATACCTAACCAGAAAACCAGAAAAGTTAAGGAACATTAACCCTTCCGGCGACGACGTAACGCACTCCCGGGAAGCGATTTAAAAGGTAAGACCTGAGGGCACCCTTTGTTATATTTTATTTTGTCGTCCTGGAAATGACATGCTTGGTTGGAGGTGAAATACGTCCAACCGGTTATGCGAAGTTCTACATTGAAAACGGTCAAATCCTTTGGTCACATATTTATTATTCCGCATTTATTTTGTATTATTAGTCTTTTATTATTTCGCATTTAACTTACGTTTATTGTTGTTTTATTGTTCCGTATTTATTTTGTGTTATTTATCTTTCTTCATTGTTTCGTATGTTTATCTCTTCGGTTATTTATGGTTACATGTATTATCATGTTTCATGTATGTCAATATTGGGTTAGTGATTGAGTGTTGCCACTCGTGGTATATCGGATGGAAACTAAGACGTAAATTCTGTAGTCGAATCCGAATGGATGGTAATGCGGTCTGTACTTGAGATACAATGCCACGTACCGCTAGGGTAAACACTCATGCATGTGTTTATGTGATTATAGATGTCTTTTTGTGATCTCGTTCGAACACGTTTCCGAACGCTACTCGAACGCATGCATTCGGCCTTACCCTGTTCGAACGCGTTTCCGAACGCTACTCAAACACGCATGCATTTTGTCCTATCATACATGATATCATGTCCCATTCGAATCCGTTTATGAACGCTATTCGAACGCATACATTCGGCCTTATCTCGTTCGAACACGTTTCCGAACGCTACTCGAACGCGTGCATCTTGTTTACCGTTCGAACGCGTTTACAAACGCTACTCGAACGCGCACATACTGGACAGATTCTTTCCTAATGTTTCATGCATATTTGCCTCTTTGGTTATTCTTTTCTACATCATGTGCTTAAATATCCATTCTTTAATGTAGTATGCTTCTATTGTTTCTATTAATGTTCATGGGTATGCAAACTTGTGTGTTGATTAAATTATCTTGCATGTGCTACATAAGACTTGTTTATACTTTGCATAAATCTTTTCATTACAATTGTCATAAGTAAGGGACCATTCCGAACCCAACGGTTTGAGGTCTTCCCTTGCGAGGGGTGAGTGCGGCCTTAAATCGTTTCCCAGTTCACACTGGGTGGCGACTCCATTTTATTTCTTCGGTTTAGTCCCCCACGGGCTACTCCGTACTCCCGACCGGGCCGCGAGCCCGGGACAACGTCACCGATTTCTGTGTTCTACAATTGCATATTGTCCAATTGTCTTGTTTACCTTGATTACTATTATACCTTCAGACTTAGTGTATGTTTGATGCACAAGAGGATTTAAGTCTGAAGTTAGTAATCTAAGTAGTCCATGAAGAGCAAACAAAGAGGGTATTTTGTTTGTGGTTTATCTATAGCTGCGGTCCATTCTATACTTGTATGGCGACCTTGATCCGGGATCGTTCATGTAGTGACATGGGAATGAAGGCACCTTATATGATGAGATCATATAGGACTGGACTCAGATAAATACAGATTTCTTTTAATAAATGTTAACCAAAGAAATTCATTTTATCTAATAGATGGTCATATATGGATTCAATCTTAATCTTGAGTGTATTACAATCTCCTGCATGACAGACTATGTCCTTTGATTTACTATAGTGAGGTTGGTGTTGCATTCCCGGCCAATAGCTACGTATTTTGGGGATATAATTTGGTGTGTAGCTTGGAACGTTTTACATAGATATGAAATTCACTCATTCTTACGAGAAGTAGAAGAATATTTTTTTTAAGAGTTGATTTGGGACTTGAACAATTTGAGTGCTCAACTTTTCTATTACGAATAGAAATTTTTATATTCATAATTCTTATGAATTAATTGTTCATTATAGAATCAATGGTGCTTAAGAGACAAAATATTTATAGGGGTTTAACGGACTTTTGACCCGGCTCTATTTATGAGATGTTCGTGAAGGGCTATATCCATATCTAATGACTATATCGATGGACACCGAAGTTGTTCGGTTTCTTTTATCCATCTACGGTAACAGGAGTTCAACTTCGAGTTTTTAGTGGAATAACGCGGAGTTAATAATTCGTAATATTTGATTAAAGAGTTTAATTAATATTTCAGAATTATTGGAGCTCGGAACCGTAGGTCCATTTGGTCCCCGTGCTAGCTCGATTAACTATAGCAAACCTAATATAACTAGATTGTCTAATAATATGCTCACATTATATTTATATATTATTAATGAGATTAATAAAATTTATTGTCACAAATGAAAACTATGTTAAATTAGTTTAACTTAATGTTTTCTAGATTTCTTTGATTATGAGATAATCAAGTCTTGATTATGAGATAATCAAACATAATTGAAGGTAATTTAATCATTATTGAGATAGTGATTTTTATTTACCTTGGAGATAAAGCCATATGGTTTGCCATGCTCTCCAATTTATTATGTCTATTAGGTGGCTTATATACACCAAATATTTTTTTCATTAGCTAATTTATTTTTATGCTTTGGTATGGCCTCCATATTTATGTGTTTGCCATTGAAAGAAAGCATTGGATGCTTAATGACAAAGTCTTTGTCTTTAACTTATCATTTTTTATGCTTTGGTATGACATTCACATTTTTGTATTGGCCATTGCAAGAAAGCATTAGATGCTTAATGACAAGGTTAGTTGGCTTGTGTAAGAGAATATAATCTCTACGATTTCTCTCACTTATAAGGTTAACATTTTGCATTCATTCACATAAGTGTTGTGAGAAAGAAAATGAGAGAAAATAGAGAGAGTTCAAACATTCACAAGTGTTATGAGAGTGTTTTGAAATTTCAAAAGCCAAACACCATTATGACATCTTAATTCTCTAAATAGTTTAGAGGTTTGATCTTTGTGAGTGAAGCCCATACTTCGGTTTGTTGGTTTCGAGTCATAGTTCAGAAGTTCGAGTGGTTGATCCAAGCGTTGGACATCAAATGATTGATTTCGGCTACTACAACAAAGGGAGAAGGCAGAGAAAATTTTAAAGATCCATACCGTGGCCGGTCCCACCATAAACAACTTCCACCATGCTAAGGAAAGTCGTTTCCTATACTTGTACAATGTGTACCAAGGCATGATTTATACAAAGATTCTCTGGGAATCTCTCGAGAAGAAATACAAAACCGAGGATGTCCGGAAAAAGAAATTTATCGTGGGTAGGTTCATGGACTACAAAATGCTAGATTCAAGAACGGTAATGTATTAGTTGGGTGAACTACAATTGATCATTCATGAAATATTGGATGAAGGAATGAAACTCTGTGAGACGGTTCAAGTTGCCATAATCATTGAAAAGTTACCTCCATTATGGAAGGACTTCAGGAGATATCTGAAGCACAAAAAGAAGCAGATGAGTCTTGAAGACCTTGGAGTTCGATTGAGGATCGAAGAGGACAATAGGAAGTCCGAGAAGGCCTGCTACAAGTCTATGGAGTAACATCGTCGAGGGTGGAAATGGTAGTAAAAAGAGAAAGAAAAGTGGAGCTGATTCTTCCCAAGCTAACAAGAAGTTGATGGGGGAAGTGCTACAACTGTGGAAAAAATGGTCATATGGCAAAAGACTGTAGAAACAAGAAGTCTCAGGACAAATGTAAGAAATAGGAAAATGAGGCCCATGTCACTGAAGGTGAGCAGCTAACTGATGAGATCTCATATATGAACTTCTCAGCAGTTGTAACAGAAGCCAACTTGGTTGGGAATTTGAGAGAATGATGGGTAGACACTAGGGCTACTCGTCATATTTGTGCTGATATCAAGATGTTTTCCTCGTATCAGAAGGTCGATGGTGGAGATCATATGACAATGGGAAATTCATCTACCTCTAGAGTGGTTGGACAAAGCACAGTGGTTCTAAAGATGACATCTGGAAATGAGCTTACATTGAAGAATGTTTTGCATGTTCCTGATATTCGAAAGAACTTGGTCTCGGGCTCTCTTCTTAGCAAGAATGGTTTTAAGCTTGAATTTGTTTCTGACAAGTTTGTCTTGACCAAGAATGATGTTTATATAGGAAAATGATACCTCACTGAGGGCCTTTTCAAGTTCAATGTATTGACTGTTAATCGATACAGTGCTAATAATAAAGCTACAACTTCCGTTTATATTATTGAGTCACAAAATGTATGGCATGAGAGGTTAGGACATGTTAATTATAATACAATGCGTAAACTAATTAACATGGACCTTATACCTAAATTTGTAATTTATAACCAACATAAATGTGAGGCATATGTTGAAGTAAAGATGCATAGAACATCATTTCATTCCATAGAACGAAGTTCTGAACCCTTGGAACTTGTACAATTTGATGTGTGTGATATGAATATTGTACAAACAAGAGGCGGTAAAAAGTACTTTGTAACTTTTATCGATGATAGCACAAGATTCTATTAGGTGTATTTGCTGAGGAGCAAAGATGAAACTATTGAGAGCTTTATACACTATAAGAACGAAGTTGAAGATCAACTTGGCAAGAAAATCAAAAGAATCAAGAGTTATAGAGGTGGTGAATATGTGTCACCATTTGGTGAATATTGTTCTAATCATGGAATTATTCAAGAAACTACTGCTCATTATTTGCCTCAACAAAACATGATTGTTGAGCGCAAAAATCGAACGTTTGAAGGAAATAATGAACGCCATGTTGACGAGCTTTGGTCTACCCCATAACTTGTGAGGGGGAGCCTTGCTTTCCGCCAACTACGTTTTGAACAAGCTACCTCACAGAAGATTGGACAAGACGCCATATGAGTTGTGGAAAGGTCACGTACCTTCCTACAAATATTTGAACGTGTGTGGGTGTCTTGCCAAAGTAATGGTTCATAAACCTAAGAAGGTTAGAATAGGACCGAAAACTGTTGATTGTATATTCATTGGATATGCTCGCAATAGTAGTGCATATCGATTCTTGGTACATAAGTCTGAGATTCCTGACATCAATCCGAATATGATAATTGAGTTAAGGAATACGACATTTTTTGAAGAGACATTTCCTTGTAATGAAAGAAAAGAACAGAGTCTCTCGAAAGAACTATTGATACTGTCAAAGACAGTGATCAGGTTGACCAAGAGTCAGATCAACATGAAAATGTTGAGGCAATTGGACCTAGATGTAGCAAAAGAGCTAGAATGTCTAAGTCATTTGGACCCGATTTTCTGACACACTTGTTAGAAAATGAGCCTCAAAGCTATAAAAAAGCAATGTCTTCGTCAGAGGCACCTTTGTGGAAAGAGGCTATCAATAGTGAGATTGATTCCATCCTACAAAACCATACTTGAGAGTTGATTGATCTTCCTCCAACTTGTAAGCCACTGAGCTACAAATTGATATTCAAACGGAAGATGAAACCGGATGGATCAATAGATAAGTACAAGGCAAGACTTGTCATAAAAGATTATAGATAAAAAGAAGGCATTGATTACTTTGACACCTATTCACCATGACTCATATCACGTCAATAAGAATGCTCATAGCCATAATAGTTATATTTGGTCTTGAAATACATTAAATGGATGTAAAAATGACATTCTTAAATGGTGAACTGGATGAAGAAATTTACATGGAACAACCAGAATGTTTCAATGTTCCTGGACAAGAACAACAAATTTGTAAAATCCTTATACAGGTTAAAACAAACACCCAAGCAATGGCATGAAAAATTCAACAAAGAGATGTTGTCAAGTGAGTTCAAAATCAATGAGTGTGATAAGTGTGTATACACCAAATCAACTCAAAAAGGATATGTCATTGTGTGTCTCTACGTAGACAATATGCTAATAATTGGTAGTAATAATGAGATGATTCAGTCTACCAAGAAAGTATTGACCAGCAAATTTGATATGAATGATTTAGGAGTAGCTGATGTAATCTTAGGAATTAAGATTTCCACAACATCAGAAGGGTATATATTATCTCAGACTCACTATGTTGAGAAGATACTTGAGAAATATAATAAATGAGATCTAAATGTGGCTAGAACTCTTGTAGACCTAACTCTTCATTTATCAAAGAATACTGGCTCAAGCGTATCGCAATTAGAGTATTCGAGAATCATCAGAAACCGGATGTATCTCACAAATTGCACACGACCTGATATCGCTCAAGCTGTAACCAGGCTTAGCAGATATACGAGCAATCCAGGACATAACCACTGGAAAGCCATAGTAAGAGTTTTGAGGTATCTGAGAGAAACTTTAAAATATGGTCTGCATTATACGATATATCATGTTGTTCTAGAGGGATACATTGATGCTAACTAGATATCTGATACAATGGATTCCAAATCTACGAGTGGATTTGCTTTCACACTTAGTGGTACAGCAGTGTCATGAAAATCCTCGAGGAAAACATGTATAGCCCGGTCTACTATGGAATCATAAATTATAGCATTAGACAAAACATCGGAAGAAGTGGAATGGCTTCGAAATTTCCTGGAGGATATTTCAAATTGACCCAAACTGGTGCCAGTGATAAGCATACACTGTGATAGTCAATCGGCTATTGGGAGAGCCCAAAATACAATGTAAAATGGTAAGTCTCGACACATACGTGGCAGACATAATACCATATGACAATTGCTCTCAAGTGGAATAATATCGATCGATTATGTGAAATCAAAGGAAAACCTAGCGGATCCATTTACTAAAGGTTTACCTAGAGAGCAAGTTGAGAAGTCATCGAGGGGAATTGGCTTGAAGCCTATAAATTAAGAATTGTCACTGTGGAAACCCAACCTAGCTGACCGGAGATCCCAAGATCTAGGTTCAAAATGGACAACTAAAACTTTGTGCAATTCAAAACAAGCACTGTATAGTATTATACTCTTTCCCATTTCGATAATGACATAAAGTGCTGTCTATCAAGGCTAGGATATGCTAAGGCTTTTAATGATCACTATATTAGGAGAAGAGTCCTAATGTGGGTAAATGTAAATTACCTCTTTATAGTAAATCACCTATTTCAAGTAAGAAGTGAGGCTGCTTCCATGAGATTTTTACAAGCTGAATTCCCTAAAGTGCTTGATGAATCCAGGACCAATGTTCATGGCCGAAATGAACACAACCGTAGAATGGGAAATGGTCGAAGTAAAGCTGTGTGTTAGCAATTATTTTGGTTTACACCAACGGCGGAACAGTTCAAGACTATGGGTCACTGGTTCGCCAAGTAAATCCAATTGTCATTCACTAGGAAAGGTTCAAGGCGAAAGCTACCTATTTCGATGCAGTTTTATTTCATGTGAACTCTCTTAGTGTCTGCATGAATATTTAGAAAATTGTGGGGATTGTAGGAGATTTTCTAAATATGGTTGTAAGAGGTTATATATAGAAAATGAAAGGATGTAATCTTTGAGTGAATAGATTAAACCCTTGGGTTTAAAGGGAATGGTATGTCCTTTGAATGTAAATGACATAACCCTTAGGAATTGTCTTAATAGACATAAGGGTACCTTTTCAATGGTAACCCTTCATGCCTATCAATAATGCATTACATTCCCATTTCAATTCACATAATTTTTATCTATTCATTCTCTAAGAGTCTTGCATACTAGAAAGTCTTTTAAGTAAAAGAGAGTTTCCACCATTGTATTTGTTCAAGATCTTGTTAAAGGAGTGCCCCTTCAACAAGAAGCATCCAATGAATCCTGGGAGAATGTTAGCCATATAGCATCCGTAGAGCACCAAGGCGGAGGCTAATAAGTTTTTAAGGACAGGGGCATCTCGACTTGGATTTTGTATTTTTCATTATCATCAATATTTTTCCAAGTTTTCTTATTTTCTAAGGTTTATGGTTTAATATTGAATTTTGATATTACAGTAGATATGTTTGAAGCATGTTAAATAACACTTAATTCACCACATTTTAAAACTCACACTAAACCAATTGCTAGTATTACAGGTTGGTTACCAGATGGGTCAACCACTTCAGCTTTGGAAGGTATGCTCGAGACGTGGATCACCCAAGTTGCAGTCACCCTTTCAAGTGTTCTGAGAGAAAGTCTTAAAGGTTTAAGATATATGATTATTATGTTAATCGTCATGCTGAGCACGCTGTTATGTATTTAGTAAGTAAAAGTTTTGGTTTGTATATGATGTTGTGGGCACAGAGCCCTTGATTGTTGATTGATGTTATAGGCACAGATCCCTTAAGTGTTGATTATGATTTTGATATGCTTTGTGTGGACCTGAGGTCCTTCGAATGTTGGATGTTTTCTTTTAGGTTTCATTTTGATGTTGAACTGCGATCCAAGTTGTCCAATTTTAGGATACATCGTATCCGTTTTTCTGTAAATTTGGAGGCTTATAGAGATGGGTTAATAATGTCTCATGCCGGTAGAATCCTGTATCTGGCAAGGTGTTACACTCACTTAGCCTTTTGTTTTCAATTGATGTATATGGTTAGCCATAGTTTTAAGAAAACCAAATCAAAGTGTTTTAATTATTTAATCACAGTCAAATATTACTATATGGGCCAAATTTGGTCCAGGGGTAATTTCGTCATTTTGCTTCAGGCCCAATACTGGACGCACCCCTGAAGCCTCCTAATCAAACCCCAAAGACATAATGTCGGCCCAGGCCCGATGAGCACCAACACCCGTAACCAAAGGACCATCCAGAGGCCGGCCCACGTAACGCCTAAGTTCATAAACACCATTCATAAACTCAACAGTTGCTAGCCAACAATGGGCAAACACAATAAAACCCCCCCTCATAAAGTCGACCGTTATCACGACCCAACGGACAAGCAATCAAATGGCAATAAAGGCACACGTTACTTGGGCATGTATATATAGGAAATGAGGCTCCAAGAGGTGGGGGGAACATCTAGCTCTCCTACCCACAGCTTTGGGACATCCTCAAGCTCACCACACCTTCGACTGACCGCCTTCACGGCACCCCAGAAAGTTCAAGGTAGTATCCAACCTTTGACTTCCCACCTTCTAATTCCTTAGTACCTTCACTGACTTGAGCGTCGGAGTGCCCCCGGCACCCACCACACTGGTGGGCAGTACTCCCGCTCATTCTATATCTTTGTTTTGCAGGATCGCCATTGCCCCAACCTCACGAAATCTCATTTGTAGACTTGGAGCAAAAATCCGCGTCTACAGTTTGGCGCCCACCGTGGGGCCCCTAGCGATTCATGGCAAGCAAAGATCTCTCCATCTACGATCTTTCCAAACACACTTCTACCACAATAAACCACCATCAGACGACCGTTCACTAAACCACCAATGAAGAAATCATATTTCCCTAGCAGACCGGTCACAACAAGATTCCTCTTCCACGTGAAAGGAAGTACAAGAGTTCAAAAAGCAATTCTCCTCAATCTACCTGGAGTCACACTACTAAAAAGGAAGAGTTGAGCCAAGATAGTACCAGACCATGCAAAAATGATCATTATCAACCTCTCCCTACATATGAAGTTTTTTGAATTCATCAGACAATATGAATGAAACTATATCCCCTTCATACGACATGAAAGTAGTGCCGTCTTCTCCAGACGTCATGAAGGGATTGTCATCTCCTCTAGGATCAAAGAGAAAGATGTCCTAGTCGAAAATACCCGAATGAAAACTTGGCGTAGGCATCCCGGTCAACGTTACCAGATTGACAATCACAACAATGCAGTGTATTCCCAACCGACAAGAACAAAGTCTTAACTTAATTTCTGGATCACATGAGAATGATTGCGATGACTCTACCCCAGACGACACATACAAAAAGCCAGGTTTTAAGCGAAGAACACATTCAACTCGACAAGTCTAAAAATAATCGAACATGCTTATGACAAGAATCCACGCGACACCAAGTACAATCGGTGATTTGAGAGTGACGCCCATCATGTGCTCCAAATCATTTAGTACCTTAGCCATGGGCAGTTTCATTCGACATACAGTGCAAAGATTCAGCACCAGATGAAATAGAGATTGAAGCAGCTTCCCCAAAGAATAAAAGGAACCCACACTGCATTCCACGATCCAGCTGCAGGGCTGTCGAAAGCCAGTCCATACGACAGTCCACAACTTGCGCAGAAGCAGGTCCAAACCAATCCGGACTCCATACGGAAAATTGAATCCGACTCTACAGTGGTGGAACAGAAAGATGCGGAGCAATAACATGACAATTGAAGAGTCAGATTTGTTTCCAGATATTCATTAAAATACCTTTTTGGCTTTACGACATTCTCTCGAACATTTGATAGGCGTTATTTGGTTCTACGGGAGAAAGTCGAAAGCAAAAGTTCATACCACCATTACATTCAAAAAAAAAATATGTCTCAAGGATACATAAACAGTTTCAATTGATACCTTTTAAAAAAAAAGAGTAATAATAATAATGACCAGAGGAAAAGATGTCGCAGTCTCGGGGTTCCTGGTGTCTCCCTCACTGGTTTGTCCTGCCCTTTTAGGGTCGCCTGGAGTTGTTTTCTTGATTTGTTGCTCTGGCTTCTGGTTTTGCTCCTTCTACGTCCCGGCCGTATACACTAGAGTCAAGCATCTCGTTCGTCGAATCGGCTCGTGACAGATCCAGACATGAGTCGAATGGTAAGATGAAGAATAAGCGTCAATATTCTTAAGCTTCTCGTTCGTCGAATCGGCTCGTGACAGATCCAGACATGAGTCGAATGGTAAGATGAAGAAGAAGCGTCAATATTCTTATGTACCTGAAGATATGGGTCGATTAAGCTTGGCCCATACTCGATCTGCCTTTAGTGCCGTTGATCACATAAAGTAACGGGCGGCATGATCCCATTTGTAGATAAGAGTTAATTGTTACAGCTTTCCTACCGGTGAGGCCTTTTGCAATATCACTCATCACATCAGCATCTTTTGTGTGGCCCAGCCCAACTTCCTTCTTAGCTGGCCTAATAGGCCCAATCACCTTTTGCTGCCAGAGATGACACATCTTGATAAACCTCCTCCACTTTTGCAATCCGAAAGAAAGCCTCTATCTCGGTTTCTTCCAGCTCATCCTCAGGGTTCATTGCCAAAATTTGTGTCTCACTGATAAAACTAACCACTAAGAATGTATCAAATGGCTCATCAGTAGATGACCTTAATGACCACATCCCCTTAATACCTTGCAATACATTGATTTAATATTGCCAACTCCATACTACATAGGAAATCTTTTATCATGCCTAGTTGAATGAAGAACTTTCTTGGATCTCCTTTAGGTCCAATCGACCAACCTATATCAGGTTAAGTAGTATGGAAATTTTATGTGACTTTCATCAAAGTTCATTCTATTGTAGTATCATTGAGCTTAGTCAGGTCTTGTATAAATGGTAATGACCTTGATAGACATCCATCTCTTCCATATTTCATATGAAGATAATCATCTCCACACTACGTATGGAGATTATCATCCTAGACACTTTCATCATGTCAAGTAGAGTGAAGATTTAGTTGGACTTACATCAAGTTCATTCGACAAGTCCATTCGACCGTGGTTTCATAGATCCTCATCAGAAAAATGAGTAATAACTTTGATAGACATTCATCAAATCCATATGACATGTTCATTCGACAGTTGTCTCATGACCTTTATCAAGTCTAGTAGTATGAAGATTCTCATAGATATTCACTAGGTTCATTCGATTGTGTCTTATGGACCTCCATCAGGTCCATTTGATAGTCCATTCGATAGTAGTATCGTGGACCTTCATCAGAACCAGTAGTATGAGAAGGAAAGACCATCCTAGAATTTCATCAGGTCTGGCAAAGTAAAGATCCTCATTGACCCATGTTAGATCTTGTAGAATGAGGAATGAAGACCCACATGGAATTTCATCATGTCTAGAAACAATTTTTCCAGTAGAGAAAAGAATCTCTAGTACATTCGTCAGGCCTAGTGGAGTGTAGAGTGATAACCTTGATAGACATTCATCAAGTCCACACGACTTGCCCATCCAACAGTAGACTTATGACCTTCATCAGGTCTTGTAGTATGAAGATTCTCATAGATATTCATCAAGTTCATTCCACCGCGCTCTCATGGACCTTTTTCAGCTCTAGTAGTATGAGAAAGAAAGACTCTTGGACATTTATCAGGTCTATATAGAGTAAAGATTCTCATAGACCTTCATTTGGTCTAGTAGAGTAAAGACTATCCTGAACCTTCATCAAGTCCAGTCGACTGGGGACATCCCTCATTGACTCATGTCGAGTCAAGTTGTAGACATGGATTACACATGTCACATAACTAATAATTTCCTGGTCTCATCAAGTCCAATCGACTGGGGACATCCCCCATGGACTCATGTCGAGTCAAGTTGAAGACATGGATTACACATGTCACATAACTAATAATTTCCTGGTCTCATCAAGTCCAGTCGACTGGGGACATCCCCCATGGACTCATGTCGAGTCAAGTTGTAGACATGGATTACACATGTCACATAACTAATAATTTCCTGGTCTCATCAAGTCCAGTCGACTGGGGACATCCCCCATGGACTCATGTCGAGTCAAGTTGTAGACATGGATTACACATGCCGTTTGACTATTATCTTCCTGGTCTCATCAAGTCCAGTCGACTGGGGACATCCCCCATAGACTCATTTCGAGTCAACTTGTAGACATGGAAAACACATATCGTACGACTAATATTCTGACCTTCATCTAGTCCAATCGATTGGGTACTTCCCCAATGGCTCTAGTATAGTCAAATCCTGACC